>JAEQBH010006725.1:0-179817 GCA_016808115.1 Tetrastigma voinierianum | reverse complement strand
AATTGAGTCAAACTTGGGTTTTTTCGGGAAATTTGATAAATTGTAAAATGTAAATTGAAAGTGTGAGCATATGATTGAATATTATATGCTAAATTGAGAAAGTGATTGAACTCGAAAATAACCCGAGTGAAAAAGGGGAAATGTGGAAATTTGTACAATAGAGGCATAAGATTAGAGTTGTTATAAAGAATAAATGTCTAAGCAATGTTATGATAAATGGAATAGCGAGTGGAATAGTAGGAGACTTAAATGAAAAATGGGTTAAAAGGCCAAACAAGGCCTTGTGGAAATAAAATTGAAGACCAAAAAGGAGAGAATGAAATGAGAATGGGTGGAAGGCCAGGCAGCCTTACACTTAGGAATGGATTTTAAAAGACCTAAAGTGGTCTTTGGGAGCAAACCTGTTTTTGAGGGAATGAGAGGAGAAAAGAGGGAGAAAGGCTAGGGTTTGCAAGAAGGAGTGGTTTTGGTTGGGTTTGCTTCCCATTTCTTCCTCCTAAGGGATCAAAACAACCTCTGAGGAAATTTGAAGAGATAAGGTAAGAAAAATCAAACCCTAACTTCCTCTTTTATGATCTTGATTTTGGGGAAAGCCCTAACTTAAGAGAAAAGGGTTTTCATTGATTCTAAACCACCTTTGGAGTTGTTTTGGGTGGATTCCATGGTGGATTTTTGATATGGGATGAATTGAAGGAGATTTATTGAAGAAAAATGGGTGAGAAATGTTAAAATCCGACATTTTACAGGCAAAATGCAAATTAGTGCAGTGCAAAAAAGTGAGTACCCGGTACCCATGATCTGATGGACAAGTGGTAGGTACCACTCAAACTAATCTGAGTACCCGGTGTGATGGGTAGTACACATGCGGTGAGTGTATCGGTACCACGACTTCTAACAGCCATGTTTGCATATTTTGCAGATTAAACTTTGTATTCATATCTGGAGTTGTTTAGGGACCTAAGAAGCGATTAATGGGGGTTAATAAGAATAAGACTAAGTGAAAGGCGTATCGTACCTGCTTCGCCTCAGCGAGCGATGTCGTTTAGTATGATTATTTGTTTAACTACTAAGAGTGAAGAATTTGTATTTGACTAGGTGCGGGTGAAGAGCGACAACGACTAAATTTGGTATTGAAAGAGAAAGGAATCGATAATTGGTTTTTTTCTCTATTTATTCTTTATTCTCTGTTCCATGTTCTCACATTCTCATCGGTTGTTTCTTTGTGACTCAATTTCCATTTCAAGTTCTATTTGTGAAATATGTATATGTATCGATTTGAATTATTAGTATTCGAAATGTTTGTCAAATATTTGCATGTGTGCGTGTATTTGAACCATAAGTGAATTTACTACATGAAAGTAAATTGATTTGAAATGTATTATTAGACCCTCATGGCGGGCTACGGCTTCGTGAATGTCGGCTTCTATAATACATATGTGAGATGGTAATAGTGAATGTGAAATCCCACATTGCTCTTGAATGACAAAGCGAGACAAGATTCACTAAGCTGAATGCAGCCGTGAATGTTAACTCTATAGCCATATGTGAAATCACAAACCGAAAAGCGAAAAATGATTTTAAAAAGTGTATTTGTATAAGTATCTTTTTATTCTGCGAGCGTTATGCTCATGCATTATTTTGACAAATGCATGATTTGTATTGGCCGAAATGGAATAGAAGGCGTATAGAACCACTAAGCATAAAAATGCTTAGCGCATTATTTTTATCAATGCTCGAATCTGGGAAGTGATAGACGGTGAAGCGGTTTGGAGTCGAGCTCGAGTCATTCAAAGAGTTCACGGGTATGCTCAGTCATCAAATCCTCACTACATTTTTTACGATTGTTTTGTAAACAAAGGAGTTTAACAGTATTTTGTACCTATAATTGAACATGATTTTGGATATTTTGTTGTAAACGGCATAAAATGCCATCTTTGGTTAAATGCATATTTTGTAAAGGAATTGCATTGAATTTGTATCTGTTTATGGGCTCGTCCCAAAATGAAATCGCTTCCGCAAAGAGTTGAAAACGAAAACACTTCTAGAAATGAAATGTAATTGTTAAATGGATTTAATTAATGGCTTCGGCTGGGCGTCCTCGGGTTTCAGTTTGGATCCGCCCGGCCCGGTCGAACTTTGGCTCGAAGTCGCCACATTCCCAGTATAGCGGTGCAGGTATTACGATGACCCATGTATCGAGGCCCTCAGGCTCACGATTACCCCTAATGCAAGTGTCGATGGGCAACCAATCCCAAGTCAATCCCGGCTCCTATCGCACAACCCGAAGTCTATGTGATAAACATGACCATGTGTCTTCTTTGGGTAATAGAACTTTTTGGCTCACGCCACGGGTCTCTTACACCCATACATAACTTTTCGGATCACACCGCAGGTATCGTACACCTATGTTCCAGGCTTTTCACTTGAGGGGGTTAACGGTCCCCTTCTTGCTCTGCCCAACACACATTTTTTATATTTCTTTTTATGTTTTAAGCCGTAAGACATTTATTGGATGTCGTCAATCTGACTCTTACACATTCATCAACAATGATGATGGATGACCCCACCCATGCACACACACTAAACATAATGCGATGTCCCTATGCATATGCAATGCTAATGTCACTACGTGTTCTCATGTTACAAGTATGATGCACACTATATGGAACATTCTAATCAATCGTACTTCATGTCAAGTACCATGCAACATATATAGCAAGAATATAAGTTCCATACATTTCATGCCAATCTTTACCGATATCGTATCATGCATATTAGCATTCATCAATACATGAATAAATAAGAAATGTCATATAGCCTTCCTTAGGCTAACTTATGGAAATTCATACCCAATACAATAGCCTACAACATGCCATCTGCGATGAGTCATGTCAAAACTTCGATTATTCACATAAACCATGACCAAATAGCACACTTAGTGCAAAACATAGATTTTCAGCAAGGTTGTGGACATCCACTGCCTTCCAAAGGAATATGGAAAGAATCGTGACTCAATGGGATTTCCATAGAGTCTAAGAACACCCCAAACGGAGTTCGGATGCCAAAGATATGGTCGTCCGAAGTTGGAGGCAAACAAAACAGGAAATGACCTCTGTGTCCCACCTAAACACTTGGTACAAACACCAAATTTAAGCAAGGTTGTGGATACCAATTACCCTCCACAGACATATGGATAGGTTCTTGACTCAATGGGATTTCCATAGAGTCTAAGAACACCCGAAACGGAGTTCGAACAAAGAAGTTATGACCTTTTCATTCAAAATTGGTCAATTTACTCTACTTACACTAGAAACAGTCTGCGATACCTGATTTCAGGGGTCTTAATCCATAATTTGACATTGGTTCTTTGTCTTTCGTTGAAGATACAGTTACTTGGGTTCTTTTCGTGGAATCACCCAAATTGGATCACCGAACTCAAGATATGTCCTAAACAATCGGGACTACTCAATTTTTAAACAGAACCAGAAACTGTCTGAACATAGTTTCACTTTGAATGCATTTCTGAGTCCAAAGGGGTCGGAAGATCTATTTCAAGGAGATATGTTCTCCTATAAGTCTAGTTTATCCAGCAATTAGAATCACTCAATTCGGATGAGGGATGACCAAGTTATGGCCAAAACACAGTCATGGGGTCGAAGGAAAAAAAACTGGACAACATTTTCCACTTTGACACACACACATGCCCTTAGACAGAAATTAAACCGAGTAGGATAAAAACCCTACCTCAATTAGCGTGATTTCCTAAGACACCGCCTTTTTCTAGGTTTCCGTGAAAACCTGAACCTTGGACCTTGGTGAAATCTTGTGATTCCAGTACCTACGCGTAGCTCTTGTCGCGTAGAGCAGCTTTAACTCTCGGCCTGTCGAGTTTCGACCGGTAAAACCCCATGAAATCGTTGGAGAAAGGTTTGCTTTTCTTTCATCTCTCTCTCTCTCTCTCTCTCCGTTTTCTCTTGGGCCAAAGTAGAATCTTTTGGCATGTTAGATATTTTAGGCTATTTATAGTGTGGACATGTGGCTCACGTCGTGCCATGTGTCACACTTCTTCAGTTTCGTTATCGTCCCGAAACAATTTATTTCGTTCTAGTTTCAATTCCATCTATCTTGAATGTACATTATTTAAATATTTGATATTTTTCAGGATTTTTCTAAAAATCTTGTTTAGGAATCCACTCGGCTCATTAAACCTCGAGAGTCGCAAATCAATTGTCTAAAATTGATAGAAATTCTCTGGGTGACTAAATTTCTGGGGCTGATTCCAACGGTGAAGTCTGTTTCATCATCCGAGATCTAGAAAGAATTCCAACAAAATTACCATTTTGTCCTTCTTAGCAAAAATTCAAATTTCTAGGTTTTTCCCGGGTCTTACAGTTTGAAGCTATCTAGTCGACTTGGATAGGGTATTTTTGGCTTCATCTATTTATCTGAGGCTTTTTTTAAGTGCTTATTTCTTCTTGGCTTACCTACCTTGTCACGCCCCGAAAGTTGTCCTAGGGGCATGATTGTCAATTCACACTTCAAGCTCGAAGGCTCAAATTGCGAAACGACAAAGCCTTCATTTGCTTGGATTGAGTCGATCACTAAACACTTGTTAGGAAGTAATGATCAACTTTCTAAATTCATCAATTCTCCAAGATCAAAATTTCATGCTGACAAAAATTATTTCTAAATCTCCAAATCTCAACTACGAATCTCAAATAGAGTTGTCCATAAGATAATAATATTTAGAATCTCTCAATTCCTACTTTGAACTAATATAACAAAGAAAGGAAATGTCATTGTTCAAGTGACTTTCTCAATTTACTTCCAAAACCAAACAATCCACATAGACATGAACTTATTAGTTCAACAAAATCCAACATAAAATTCTAATCAAATGCTAATGATGATAAATCCCCAACCTAGCCATCACTTATCATGAAAACTAAAGGTACTTGAAAAGATATCAACAAAATGGGAGTGAGCTTTAAAGCTAAAATAAGAAATAAGAAGAGAGAGAGAGTTTCATGGAGTGAAAGGTTTCGATCGTAATAACAAATAAGAGATATTTTTCACAAAATTTCTATTCACAAATAAGCTTGAACATTCAAAAATTTCCAAAAAAACACTCTCAAATCCATTTCATATCAAATTTGATCCAAACAATTTCATATCAAATTTTGATCCAAACTCTTTCATATTAAAGTCAAAAATCAAATAAATTTGAAACATCTTTTCTCGATCAATAAATATCAAATGGTGTCGGCCATGAGACTCAAATGATTTAAAATTCGACTATTATATCTCATTCACCAGGGTCAAATATTATCAACTATATTATATCTTATTGACAAAGCCACATATTGTCAACCATCCGGGTGTGGGGGCTGAATCTTTGTCAACTATTATATTCCGTGTAAGTAGAACGACTAGAGTCTAAAACATATTTTCAAAAATTTTCATTCAAAAAAACATAATAACTCAATTTCTTTATGTACAAGCAGAAACTAAGGTCGAACCAAGCCCAAAGTCCAAAACATATTTTCAAAAGTTTTCATTCACAAAACATAATAACTCCACAATTTCTGTCATAAACAAAACAATTTAAAGATACTTTTAATAAAAAATCACTATCTAATTCATAGATAGTCAAATGAATAAAAATCAAAACTTTTCATAAACCAAGATGATGTATCATTCAATTCAAAATATTTCACCATCCAAATGACATAAAAACAAATAATTATCTTGGAAAATTTATATTCTTATCCCTTACCTCAAATGAGCACATGAGAACCTTAAAAAAGTTAATTTATAGAATCTAGAACTATTTACGCCTGCGTAATAAGTAGGAACTATCATCATTAATTATTCATATAAAATTATAGGTTTAAGAATCCTAACAATTTCATAATATTAATATTATTAATCCTAATAATATTTTAAACATTCTAACTCTTAATAATTTAATTAATGAGTTTAAAAACTTTTATAAAAAGTCGAATTCCTTCCAACAATGATTTAAAATATCTATTTATTTTATATTATTAATTAAATCAACTATTCTATCAAAACTAATTATTATCATTATATTTTATATCATATTATTCTCCAATATTTACCTTAATTACAATATTATTTAAATAAATTCTCAAATCTTAGTAAATATCTAATTGCCAAAAATATATCCTAAAATACTTATCAAATACGTATATTTATATTCTCAAAGCCTACGGTGCTCCCCTACTTATTTTCTTCAATTTTATTTTATTTTCATTCTTATTGTCAAAGTATTTCGATTTCTTACCATCAATCATTTATTTTATTTTATTTTTAAGAAAAATGGTAAATCTAAATCTAACTTCTTCAAGGTTGATTTAAACTTAAAAAAAATAAAAATAAAGAATCTACACCAAAGAAATCTAGAAAAAAAAATATATCTTACCTTTCAAATTACTTCTTCAACCTTATTTATGACATACTAGGTTTTTCGGGATTTTACGAATAAGAAAACAACTCTTTAAGAAAGAGAAAATAATATATTTTCTTATTCACTGTAATAAAATATAGAGAAAAATCTTACCTCTTGAAATCAATGTTTCAAACCCTATGTTTGATGACTTAAGTCTTCCATTGGTTTTATGATCAAGAGAGGGAGGCTATGTAGAGAACACAAAAGGTTTTATTACTATTTTTTTATATTTATACGTAGGGTTCCTTGCAAAGATTGGACCAAATAATTTAAAATAATTATATTTTTTCTACCCTTACAAAACTAACGGGGTATCACATGCCTGGTTCAGGTAAAACATAATTTGCAAAGCTATGCAAACCATCTTAGGGCACCTACCTATAGGTTAGCACATATCTATGCATGATGACCAAATCAAGCATACTATACTAAATTAAGACGTGTGGATAGACTCAAGCTTGCTAAATGGATTAGGCTTATTTAGATCAATACAAGAAGTAATTATTTCACCTTTTTCTGTTCTCTTTACTTTAAAAAAGCATACGGAAAATACGCATTTACCCTTAACAATTTTATATTTCTTTCTTAACCTTATTCTGCCTTAGTGTATTCCTCCTGCGATGAACAAATGCGAGAAAAGCATGGTATTGATAGCGATGAAAAATAGCGAGAAGCGTTAAATTAGGCTTTAAAATAGTGGAGAAGGAAGAGCCCGAGGGAAGTTGAGTTAGTTTTTTGCGGAATGTATTTGTCCGGATCGAAAATCCGGATATCAATCTTATCCGCCGGATATTGAAATGGAATATCTTTCGCATGGCCAGTTTAACAAATCGGATGCTTTAATATACGGATATCAGAATCCGGATTTTAATGTTGTACGGTTGTGATATCCGGTAAATTAAATATCACGGATTTGGAAATCCGAATTTGAAATTGTTAAATTGTTTTTAAATTGTTTTTGATGAGAAATTATATTTTTGATATCCGGAGCTTTGTATTTTGAGACTTGTTTTTTGATATCCGGAGCTTTGTATTCTGAGAATTGTTTTTTGATATTCGGAGCTTTGCAGTGGAAACTTACTGCATTACTCTCAGGCCCAATTTAGCTGTGTTTAATTTCTTGAGAAACAGAGAACCGCTTAAAACATAAAATACATTTGTTCTTTGCCTCTCTTCCGCGGTTGGTATTACAAAACCGCCATCAGGTTGACTGAAAAAAATCAAACTGAACCACTAAACACTATTCTCATCATACGGATACACATATCGGAAGGTATTCTTGTATTACTAGATTTCTCTATCTAGTCTTGCTCACGGTTTTCCAAACAATAAGAACATAACACCGTTTGATCTCTGAGGCAGTAAAGAATAGAGAAAAAATAAAAGAAACGAATCAAATACAGAGTAGTCGCATTCCACATTTACGGAACAAAATTAAATTGCTCCGTTTATTAGGAGCCAAACAGAATACACATGCTTGAAAAGAAAAAAAGGAAGGAAACGAAATAAAATTACAGAGTAATTCGCGTCCATTTACAGAGAGGAACAAAATTAAATTGCTCCGTTTTCTATAGGCCAAACAGAAAATACTAAATAGGAGAAGATTTCTCGGACATCGTAAATCCGGTTGAAATCATTTTCTCGGTTTCATCATAATCGGTTGAAATCATTTTCTCGGATTCAGTGAAATCGGAGAAAGCTCAGCAGTTACGGGGAAATCGGTAACATAGAATCGAGCCCAGCCAGAGCCGAAATTTGAAAAATGCGAAACTGCTT
The DNA here is from genome assembly GCA_016808115.1 of Tetrastigma voinierianum. NCBI lineage: Eukaryota > Viridiplantae > Streptophyta > Magnoliopsida > Vitales > Vitaceae > Tetrastigma > Tetrastigma voinierianum. Next base: position 171,569 of record JAEQBH010006725.1, on the reverse strand, counting down.
CCATATTTAGCGTGTTGCGGTGAAAATCACGAATAAACCAATAATGGCTTACTTGATATTTTGTCGAATCTCGGATTTGGGGGTTGTCGGATGGGTTTGGGTAAAAAGCAGAGGAGGATGGGTTGGGGGAACAAACCTTCGGGATGGAGAGGCTGGGTTATGGGTGTATGGAGGTAGGATAGGAATGTTGTTTAAAGGAATGGGGTGCAAAGAGTTTATTTTGGGGTGTAATTAGTAATAGGGTGCGTAGAGATATTAAAGGGGTGTAAATATAATTACTCCAATACAAACTCTAAAGTTGTCTAAGCCCAATTGAATAAGGTTTTTCCGGCCCAATCTTTCCATTGAAGGCTTTGGAAGGCATATTCCTACTAAATGTCTAGACTATTTTCAAACTTCATAAAAGATAAGGCTTTATAAGATAATGTTGACTTTGACAATTATAGAATGAGATAAGGGTTATCATAATATAGGATAATCCCAACCCTAGGGTTTATATCAATATTTGGATAGTCCAACCTCTATAAATTGAGTGCTTTATTTTTTCATGAGGCGCACAAAATCTTCTTTTCTTTCCTTGTACTTTTTCTTCTCATTTGATAACTATTAGAAGATTTGTGCCAAATATATTTGGTATGAATCTTTTGTGGATCTTCACATTGTGTCATTGTTATAAAAATCTTCATTAGCTTCATCAAGGTGAATTATTTATTTATTTAATTATATATATACATATATATATATATATATATATATATATATATATATATATATATATATATATATATATAATCATATATTTAGATCTAATTACTAAATATTTTAAAATCAAAATTATATTATTTTGGATGATTAATTAGTATATCTATAATTTCAATAATATATAGAATTAATTAATTGATTTTCTTAAACATAGTTTGAAGTTTTTAGTCATTTACCTTAGTTTCTGGTAATGAATTATGCCTCAATAGTAGAAAAATTTTAAAGTACTTAATACAGGGTTTTGGATAAATCATGAATAGGCTCTTTTTTTTCCTGACAGAAACGCTTTTTGAATTTTATAATTCAAAATTCAATTCAAATGAAATAAGTTATTAATTACTTATGATGAAATTGATTTTATGAAATGTAAGTTCTTAATTATTGTGTTATCATTAATAGATTTTATTGATTTGTGAAGAGTACATAAATTATGCATTTTAAAATGTTTTCTCTTGGATTACAAGGGTCTTGGTAGACTCCATTGTGGTGAAGAAATGTTTACTTCCCTTGAAATTTATACATCGTGATTGAATCAATGATTTAGCAAAATGTAAAGCAAGGTATGCCTATTATTCTACTTTATGATATTATATATATATATATATATATATATATATATATATATATATATATATATATATATATATATATATATATATATATATTGATCATAGTAAAAGCCAAGAGAATGATAATATACAAAAAAAAAAAAAAAACTAAGTTTTATTGGTTCAAAAATTGTTGCATAATAGAAATTTGATAGATCTAATGAAATCTTGGTTCATGCTCTCTTGCAGAATAAAAATGAAGTTCTTTTTTTCCATTGTTGTTAATGACCCGCTTGGGTCTGATTTCTTGCTTAGCCATGAGATTACCTTCAATGACCAATGCTATAATGGCTTTTGAGGAAAAATGTAGTCTTTGGCAGGAAGAGAGATCCAACAAATATTTGGATCTGCATCACTAATTTCCTCAATTGATTTCATATTAGCCATGGAGGATGATTATTGTCATCCTCCATCTCGAGTGCTGGTATATTTGATCAATTCTTGCTTCATCTGTATTTTCCTTAATATACTTTTGTCAATCTTAGAGTCTAAGAGAATATGTCAGCAATCTTAACCTATGCAAACAGGTTGTTGAACTTTCCTTAAATTTTGGTCATAATTGATTGGAGGTTTCTGGAGCAATGATCGAAATTGTAGAGCAGTCTCTTTAGTAGTAGCATGTTGAGAGATTTCAGAAATGAAGATTTTTGAAATTTGGGCATGGATGATATATATATATATATATATATAACAATTTTCAACTATGGAGTTCTTGGTTAATGAAGAAAGCAAATATGGAAAACCTGAATATCAAGGATCGTTTCATAGAAACTATATATGTAAATCATGATCACAATATTAAGCAAATTTGCCTTTTGGTTAAACCATCGGTATATGAGATTGCAAGACTTTCTTTATTTATTTATTTTTTAAATGAATTGATTATCTTACCCTCTATATGGTTCTTGGATATTTGAATATGCTCCTTAGATGTGCAACAAATTAAATTATAGAAATATACTAATTTTACCATTGCTGAAATAATTTTCCATGATTTTCTTATTCAAACATAAGACAGGAGAACACAATGAAATTCTAATTCCTACTCATTATTACCATGTACCAAACACCTTTTAAATCCACCTATAAACTACTTTATTTCTATTTTAGCTTCCTAATTACATGACTAGTTATCTACTTCGTATTTGTAAAAGCAATCATTCCTCTTTAAGAAACTGTTAACATTCAAATATGATATGTAAATTGGACACTAGATGAGCATAAGTGTACACATCATTTAACAAGTAATATAATGGAAGATAAGTGTCGAACTCACAAGGAAATTGTAAAACCTAGGAAATTAGAAATTTTTAGGAAAAATGGCAAAAACAGTAAAATTATCGAAAGGGTTCAGGAAAGCGCAGATTTTTAGATCTCGGATGTGAAGCAGTTCATGTTGGATTAGTACCATGAAATCCCCAGTTCTGCAAGAAAAATTCCTCCAGGAATTAAAGGCAGTCGAATTTCGCGTTTTTTGGTGGTGTCGATGGACTTTAAAAAGAGATTTTTGAAGAAAATCTTGAAATTTGGGTAATAATTTAAAGAAAGTTCATATAGATAATTTGAACTTGAATCAGGAGGAAATAAATTATTTCGAGGCAAAAACAGACCCGAGAAGAGGGGACACGTGGCGCGACTTGAGCCACGTATCCTAAGCATAAAAGGAAAAAAAAAAAATTATCATTTGGGGGAGGATCTCCCATTTTCTTGAATTTTGAGCGTAGAGAGAGGGAGAGAAGAGAAAAAAATCGAAAACCTGCTTGATTCGCGAGTTAAAATTCGGTTAGGTCGTGAGTCAGTGAAAATTTATCACATTAGACGGGGGCTACATGTGATACCAAAAACATGATTTCAGGGATTGACAGAAGTGAAATCGAGGTTTCGGGTTTAGGAAGTGTCAGAACTGCTGGATTCCTTCAATGCTCGAGAATGGGATTAACTTCTACTTTGGTTTATTTTAGATTACTAATTTATTTTGTTGAGTTTTAATGCCCTAAGGGGCTGTTCGGCTGTTTTTGCCCTAAGGGGTTGTTTGACAAATTAATGGGTTATGGGAATAGTGCCCTGTTTTGACTCTACATGATGTCCAGTTTTTGGGGCTGATTTTCGGTTAAAAAATGGGAGAATTTGGACTAGTATCCTTCAAGGAAATTGTAGCCCTATTTGAGAAATTGATGTTAGGCTTTTGAATCACCTAAATTGGACATGTATAACTCAAGTTGTGGATCCCGTTTTTCCGTGACCTCAGATGGCGACTCTTTGGCTATAAAATCAGATTATTCAGGTAAGTAAACTTACACTTGGTGATGGCTCTCACTCTCCATTTCACACATTGGTCACATTAATCTTCCCTCTTCAAAACCTTTGAAACTCAGAAATATTCTATTAGTTCCATCCATAACTATGAATCATAAGTATATCCCATGTCACTGTTGAATTTGACTATAGCTGCTGCTATGTTAAGGACAAACAATCGAAAGAGGTTCTCCTGCAAGGCAAACTTAAGAATGGCCTCTATCAACTGTATTTACCAAATGCCTCAAGTAATTCCCCTCCTACAGCCTACAGTAACAGTGTGTGCAGTTCTCCTTCACAGTTATTTTCTCTTTTAAGTAGTGACTCCTTAGTTCAGAATGGAGTTCATCGAAACATCTCTGAGAACAATGCAGATTAGCCTTCAACACACAACAAACTGATGTGCAGTTCTGATCAGCAACTCTCTGTTTCATCATGTGTTGATTCCTCTGTTAAAAATGCTATTTGTAATAATGCTTCTGAAAACAATAGTTTCTCTTACAATGCACAAGATGTAATGACTTTGTGGTACAGTCGACCAGGCCACCCAAATAAATTGATTTTGCATCAAGTTCTATCTCAGTTCAGTGTTCCAGCTCCTTCTAACACATCTCTTGGGTTTTGTGAAGCATATCAGTATGGTAAACTCCATCAGATATCTTTTCCATCTACTGCATTACAAACTGAAAGTCCACTTCAAATGCTTCACACAGATAACTGAGGCATGCTCCCTCCTTCCTTCTATCGAAGGTTACAGATATTACATTGCTCTTGTGGATGACTTTATTCGATATACCTGGGTGTATCCACTTCGTTTAAAATCTGAAGCAGCCACCATATATATGCAATTCATTATCATGGCTAAGAGACAATTTGGCACCAAGGTCAAGTGTCTCCAATCTGATTGGGGTGGTGAGTTCCGCAAGCTTCAAGCCTCATTGCAAGAGTTACAAATTAGATTTCTTTTATTTCACACACACACATCAACAACATGGGAAAAATTGTGAAGACACCGTAGTGCTGTGGAAATTAGCTCACGTTAACGCTAGCTTCAATGGACTTGAAGTTTTGGTGGGAAGCATTTGACTCAACCACTTATCTCCTAAACAGACTTCCCACCCAGCCCATGATCATAATTTTCCATTCGAATCCCTTTATGGCGAAGACCTGATTATCAGTTCTTAAGTTTTTGAGTGTGCATACTTTCCTTATCTTTAGCGCCCTGTGGGGACAAATTGGCTAAAACTTCAAAATGTTTGTTTTATTAGGTATAGCTCCTTTCATAAAAGGTTACAATGTTTTACATTCTTCTGGACGTGTGTATATTTCTAGAAGTCTTAGGTTCAATAAAAATTCCTTTCCATATCAAACCTTGTTTACCTCCAACCCTTCTCTAAATGCACCAAATTTTGTCAAAACTTATGGTGGACCAGCATTTGTTCTCCCTCGTCCTTCTTCAAGCAAAATCAAGCAGCAATCTGCCCAGCTCATGTCCTCCACCTTTATGCTCCAGTTCGTTGCCCTCTTCTTCTTCCTCAACTTCCAAGCACACTTTGTGCCTGCTGCCATGTACCATCCTGCTCCACTGAAAACTCACATGAGCAGTCTTCCTCTTCGTCTTCCAGTCCTATCTCTTCTGGTGCTGAACTTGTGTGTTCAGAAAATGCACATGCCCCTACAACACCTTCTCCTCTATGCTCAACTCACCCGATGCAAACCAGATCAAAGTCTGGTATTTTCAAACCTAGCTATATCATGAACATCTCCAAGAACCCCGCCCACTACCTCTGCTGCTTTAACTATTCTGCTGGAAGACAGCCATGGAGGATGAATATAGAGCCTTAGTGAACAATTAGACTTGGGAATGAGACATTCATCCCAGTATTTAAAGCTTCAACTATTAGGATTGTGTTTACTCTAGCTGTGACTCATGGGTGGATTATTCAACAAATTGACATTAACAATGCCTTCCTGAATGGGAATCTTCAAGAAGAGGTCTTTATGGTTCAACCTGAGGGGTTCGTTGATCCTCATAGACCTACTCATGTATGCAAGCTGCGCAAAGCACTTTATGGTTTAAAACAGGCGCCTAAAGCCTGGTTTGACAAACTAAAGGGTGCTCTAACTAGTAGGCGTTTTCACAGTTCTATTTCAGATACTTCTCTCTTTTATACCTGACGAAATGGTAGAATGATATTGCTCTTGGTTTATGTTTATGATATCCTTATCACCAACGAATGTGAATAAGATGTCCAGCAGGTGATCAGAGATTTCAGTTTGCTCTCAAAAATCTTGGTCCAGTAAAATACTTCTTAGGTTGAGGTAACATGTACAGCTGCTGGAGTTTGCATCTCCAACAAACAGAAATATGCCTGAGATCTGCTCTATAAAACTAACATGGCTGCAGCTAAAAGCATGCTCCACACCAGTAATGGTAGAGAGAAATAATCTGTCCTTAACTGATAGTGAACCTTTTGCTTGTCCCTCAGTATATCGAAGTACAATTGGTGCTTTGCATTACCTAACACTCACTAGACCTGATTTGGCATATCCTGTAAACAAATTAAGTCAGTTTTTGCAAGCACCCACTGTTGCTCATTGGCGAGCTTGCAAGCGTATTCTCACTGTTACATCAGAGGACTCTTATCTTATGGCTTACTCTTCAAACCAGTTCAATTTCTCACCCGTGAAAGATTTTGCAATGTAGATTGGGCCAGCAATTTAGATGATGGTAAATCAGTTAGTGGCATCTGTATTTTTCTAGTGGGAAATCTTATCACTTGGAGCTCGCAAAAGCAAAAGGCGGTTGCTCGTTTCAGCACAAAGGCTGAGTAACGAGCTCTAGAAAATGCAGCATCAGACTTGAGTATAGATAGAAAATTTGCTAGCAGAACTTGACATTTACCTTCAGCTCAACCTCCTATACTTTGGGTGACAACTTGGGCAGCTCTGGCCTTGTAATCCGTTTATCATCCAAGAACTAAACACATTGATCTGGACATACACTTTGTGCGCAATCTAGTTTCTGATCAAAAAATTGAAGTGCGACACACACGTGCCAACAGAATCTCAACCTGCAGACCTTCTGACAAAAGCGTTACCTCTGGCTCGGTTTCAAGTGCAGCACAACAAGCTGGCCATGATACTTCCTTGAGGGGGCCTGTTGAAGTCACAGCCACTGAAGCCAATTCGCAAACAGTTGGTGTGCAGAACATTAGCTTATCCAATGAAAGAGAATCTCACGGTCATGAAGCATCTTTGGATAACTACTTTTGTGACAGACCTTTGATCTAGAATGTTCTCTTACCCTGTCTAAATATCTTTTCTCTTCAATAAAAGGTTCAAGTCTTCTGGATATTTTCTTTCTTCTCAAGCTCTCTCTCTGCAACCATTAACTTTCTGAGAGTTCGAGGAAGTGCTGAGGTCTGGTGGTAATATAACCCCCAATCATAAATGTTGTTTTGTGTCTGGGAATGTTGCTACAATTGATGAATACCATGATCACCTCACTTACAGGGCTTGGAATTCATGTCTGCCCTGAATTGACATCACTGCCAGAAGATATGTTCAGCTTCAAAAGCCTGCAGACACTAAAACAATCTGCGTCTTTTTCACACTGAGAGGAAAGATTGAACATGAAAGGAAACGTGAAGGCGGCCCAGAGGATTGCTCATATTCTGCAAAGTCGATATCATTTTCCATGAAGATTAGATTTATTTCAGAATGCTTTTCAGGTCAAAATCCGCCTTTTCTTCTCGTTTTTCTATGGCTTGATTTTTGTTACATTTAAAATGCTTGCTTTTCATTTATTTTGGTATTTCTTTGTTATTGTCTGATTAAATGTCTACTTCAGTAAGTAAGAAATTTTCTACGTCTTAAAAATCATTTTACTTAGTTCATGTTTAGTTCCAGAAGCAGAAAGTAATAATGCAAGAAAAAAATATTAAGAAAAATAATTTAATTTTTTTAATTTTTGTTGTATAATAAAAAAAATCTCAAAGAAAATCAAATAAAAATTGTAAATTAAAAAATCTAAATATTTTAAAATATTTAATCATTATATTGATGAGTTTAGTTGATGCAGAAATTTGCACTATTTATAATTTACCCATGATAAATTACTTTACAGTTATATTAGAAATAGTTTAGCAGGTTTTGTTCACAAGCATATATGGGTTATTCATATTACTATTCCAAATATTCTTTAAAAACATCACAGAGGCTTTTTTGGTTAGAAATTTCAGGAAAAAAGAAAAAAAAATATGAAGAAAAATAAAATCAATAAATTATTTTTGTATTTTGCTTCAAATTCATTTATCTTTTCAATATGAAGATAAAATAATTTAAAAATTGAATAACTTTTTGACTTGTAATCTTAACCATATTTTGTTTTATTTATTTATTTTGATATTTTCCATAAAATTGAAAATCAAGACTGAGAAAATTGTTGTTTTCTTATATATAGTAATTTTCTTTTGTTGATACTTTTCGGAAATGAAACATAACCTATATGTTCTAATCTAGTAGGTTCATCAGTTAATTAGATAGGCAGCTTCGTATGTCTTAGTAGGTTGAAGTGCTATGTATATTGGTGTTTTGTGCATATCTATTGGATTATGCACAGATGAATACAAAGCCAAATTCAACGATGCACTTGTTGTGATGACTACTGAATTGAAATCATAAAGTTGAAATTGGTGAAGGTTCTTTCCATCAATAAGAACCATTTCAGGTATTAAATCCTCCTCATTTTTATTTAATGTCATTCGTATTTGTTTATGTTAGTTTCTACTTTTCTTCCTGATGATCTTTTGTAGATCGCTATGGCTTTTGGCTAGCATCCCACAAACAGAAGATCCCCGAACCCGGATCAAAACCCCTGGGGAGCAAAGCATTCTCCATGAATATGGATTTGGGCCAGTGCTTTGGCACGGCTAGATGGTTTATCGATCGCAGCCGAGAACCCAGATTTATTCTTGGACATATCCTTTTCTAGCCGGCTGCGGTCTCTAAGAAGATGGTTAACCAACAATTACTCGGCTAATCCCTCGTAGCTCAAGGACGCATTCTCTGCAAACCACGTTCGTAGCTCGTAGGATGATCGAAATGATCCTTGGCCAGGAAGATTGGATGACTTGGCTATCAAAAGAAAAACAGGTTGACAATGGCGCCCTCCTCCTTCTATTTATTGTCCTTTGAAGTTTTTTTCGCCAAAACGTCATCTTACTCCTTCATAAATAAGGAAAGATAAATGCATAAGATATGTAAAATACACTCACCCAGAAAGGCCCGACATTTACATTTACGTTTTCTATTTCTCTGTCTAACTTAAACATGGGGCTTGTGCATACGCACTTGCCGGTCTGTGTTTGTTTTTGTAGGTCCTTGTACCGGATTAATGCCACAGACCGTCTGAGGCTTGAGAATCGAGAGACAACAACTACATTTTCTTGCTTGCTCAATAATTTCATTCGCGTTATTGTCTTTGGACTTCTTTCTTTTTAAAATAATTCAAAATGTCTTTTTGGACTGTTCAAAAATTTTTAAAACAGTTGAGCGATTAAAATTCAAATTTATTAGTATTATTATTGATTATTTTATATATCCATTTCTAATATAATATATAGAATGGTAGTAACAGCATTCATCAAGCTTGCAATAGAGAAGAAAGACTTGGGATACACCCAGTTCACAATCTATTAACCCTCTACTTGTATCATCTGTCATGTTACAATTCTTCCATTAATAATTACTTTTATTCCTCATAGAAGTAGCTCACAGATTGAAAGATAAACTTGTATCATAATCGAGCTAATTTTTTTCAATAAATTATGCTTGTTAATGTGTTGAGGTGTAGGCAGCATAACAACCATTTCGTCAAAAGTTATATTTTATATTGGCGCGTTCGATCTCCATCTAAAAGAAAATCTTGTTAGACTGCCAATTTCATTGTAGATATATTAATGTTCTCAAAATCAATACAGAAAGAATGGATTGTGGGGGTTGGGCACCATCTTTCTTCAGTTCCCGCCGGCCATATGGTTATAGGATTGATGGGGGGGGCACGCAACTGTAAATGATCTTATAACGGCAGGAAGTAATGGGCTTCAAATCATCATCACCTTCCGAGACCTCCTTGACCAACGACCACCAATATTACTATCTATATTACTGAGGTATTCTTCTTCCTTTTGCCATTTTTTTTCCTTTCCCTTTTAGAAACTAATCGAAATGCCTCTTCTCTTCAGTTTCATCTTTCATGTTTCTTGAATTTTCTTCCAGCTTATGGTTTGAACAACGAAGGATCTTCATAAAACTGGATGTTTCCTGAATTTTAGCCTTTGAGACAGCGATTAATTGATGGATGTGTGTCTATCTCTTGGAGACTTTTGGATGAGGAGTAAGGAATGGATTGACAATATCAAATATATATGAAGCCATTGGTAAAATGGAGGACGGAAATTTAGAGCAGCTGGGTTTCTCAATTCTTCTCTAGGATGTGGTTGCAATTTCCTTCCCTTACCCTTATCTTTCATCTTATTTTTTTCAGGCTTCAAATTTTGATTTGGAAGGATTTGAAGAGGCTTTCGTATATATTATTATTATTATTTTTGTCTCATATTCAAACAAGGCTCTGATTGGAATCATAAGAGTACTAAGGAAATAAAATGGAAAGAAAGTTGGGAAGAAAAAAATTGGAAAAAATAAAAAAAATAGAGTTTTAAACTATATAAATTAATTACGTATGTTTTATTCAAACTTATTTTATTTGTTTCTCTCCTAACTTACGCTTTGAATCTGAAATTCTCAAACTTACCTTTTTGCCTTTATGTGATGTTTATTGTTCCACTTTACCAAGTCCTCACACATATATAGTGCATATAATTCTTTTGCAGCACCATCAAAATTATAACTCAGATGGATACAAACCCAAAACCATGAAATAAAATATGTCCTATGCTATAAATTAATTACATATGTTTATTCAAACTTATTTTATTTGTTTCTCTCTAACTTGCAGCCTAAGATCTAGAGAAATTCTCAAACTTGCAGCCTGCACTGTAACGGTAATTTATTGTTTCACTTTACCCGAGTCCTCACACATATATAGTGCATATAATTCTTTTTGCAGCACCATCAAAATTATAACTCAGATGGATACAAACCCAAAACCATGAAATAAAATATGTCCTATGCTTTAAAACAGTTCCTTGAAGTTCAAGCATAAGCAAGAAAATTTTCTTGTTGCTGATACAACTGAAGTTAAGACTAGGTTACCAACTCTACCAATGAAGAACTCTAGCAGATAATATATGAGTCTAAAGTGTTATATCCATCCTGCCAACTTCTATTTCCTGAAACTCTACTCATATCAGCTTAAAGATGCTAACTTTGACTATCTGAACACAATTTATCTTATTTGACCAGGCCCCAGTTTCTTTTCATAAAAAATAATATGATCCAGAATAGGAAATCCAAAATCTAAAGTGATTTTGAAAGAAGCATCAAGCGAAGCTGATGCATTATGATACCATTTTGGTGCACTAACCAGCATTGGTATGCATATGCAGAGCTTATGCTGTCCCTCAATTAACCCAATTTGGCAACCAGGTCATGATTGAGGTTTCAGGAGCTTGAAGCAAAAATAAGGGGACTTGAAAAAGATCAAAGAGAACCACATTTCTTGCGGAGCAAATAACAACAGAATTTCACATCTCTAGAGCCTCACTACAACCTTCATAGTGGGTTTGCTGAGGTTACCTCATAAGAGGATGAACCCTTCAAATAACATAAGGTAGTAATTGGCTGCAATATCTTCCTTATCCGTGCACTTCCCACTCTTCCCTTCTATTGGATCATGAATTTGAGTGTTTGACACTAGTTCGATTGTTGGATGACCACATGAAAGATCCTAATTTGAACCTAAGAGCCATCACACAAGTAACCACCAGCCCACCATCAATATTTCTTGAATCAAACCCACAGAAAACTGCAAGTGGGTCTTCCACTAGTTGACAGAGTTTGCAGTAATTCTGTTTTAAATTCAATTTACACACACCTACAATAGAAAACAGTGATAACAAAATTCTTATCTCCATTGACAAATGCTGAGCATACACTGAGGCCTTGTTTTCAAGTTTGTGCTTAATATACTAATATATGTTATATATACACTTGATATTCTGGTGCATGAATAGCAGATATCCATATACTGCAGCAACGTAGACTTTCTGAAATCAAATTAACCCATACATAAAAATGTGGCTACCATATGAATTTGGAGCAGTTACATAGGATGCATATAGAAAATTTCCCACAAAAGAATCTCTGTACTGCAATTTTCACTTCCGTTTATGTTTGTATTACATTCAACTCAACAGCAAAATAAAGGCTACTAGTAATATGAACTAGAAACAAAATATAAAATATTAATAAGCATAAAATTTCAGGATTGAACAAGACCGGTTGACTACCTGTATGATATGGTCAGTTCAAAACCATTGGGGCCACTAAAGAAGCAAAGCTGAAAGCCTTCAAGCAACAGTTTGCGAACAGAGTTGGTATTGCTCAATATTGCACATAAGAAATTAAGGGAACAGAAAGCTGGATAACAACTTGAAATGATGAAAATGCCCTCTGATGCTCAGACTGAGTTCCTAGTAAAGAGAATGTTAAGATTATGCGTTCCTCATTATTCAAAAGCTTATAATAATGTATGCTGGAAAAGGCACAGAATGTTTACCTCGCTAGCAAGAGGATCCCTTTCCTTGACCCTAGTCAACACTATTGTAAGCTTAGACATATTAAGCAAAAGGGTTCTGGGGTACCTGTACATAAAACTCAATTCCATAAGTACCACCAACAAATTTATTGAAACTTGCATCATATGCCAGAATAAAATATAAAATGTTGCAACTTTTTACGCTTTTATTATATCCACCACCAACTATATACCAGTTTTGATAATGGTATACCAACATGCCCTGTCCTAGGTGTCACCAAATCACCTGGATTTGAGGCTGGGACCACTCAATCTGCGATGGAGGAAGATCTTAGTAGGTCAAACGGTGGTGTAAAACCAAAAAAATCTCGAGGGCCAGTTATAAAAATTAGTATTGGGAAATTTTTAAAAAAATATTTTCAACCATTAAAAAACACGAATAGCCTTTTAAAAATGTGAATATCATTTTTACCATTATAAAAAGGGTTTTCATTAACTTTATTTTTCAAAATAATAAATAAAAATTTTAAAAATAAATATATTTCTTAGTACTTCTCCATTGATTTTAGATATGCATATTAATGTTTATGTTCTTTTGTTTCATATGAACCTAAATATTTATAATCTTATCAAAACCTCCTTATCAGTTCGCTCAAAACCTTATCCCATTTCCTCCCTTCCATTTCTCGCCCATAACACTATCAATCAAAACCCCATCCTGTATTTCTTTGCAATTGACCCATCTCTCCATAGTACTCATGTCTTTGTAACATATCCATTTTCATATTTTCCATGATGCCCATTTCGTTGAAAATACCCATTTCACCTCTCAACAACTTCCCATATCATCTCAAGGTTTGAGCATTAACTTTCGAGATAATCAACTATATGAGGATGCAAGCATAGGTTTGAAGGATGAAGATACAAATTGAGATAGGTTCTAAATCTTCCTTCCAAAATTTCATCATTTTGCTGGTTTTATTTTTACGTGATTTTGGCTCAGTTAGTGATGCAGTATCATACTGATGGCTGGTGCAGACCATTCAATGAGATCTTATAATTAACTCAAACTCGACGCAAAAAAAACAAAAATATCATCAGTAAAATGAGCTGCATAACATGAATACTAACAAAACAATATCTTTGAATGATAACCACTTCGCCACCTTTCTTGATTCAAGATAACACAAATTCAGGCTTGTCTCCATTGAATGCTCAACAATCCTGTACACTATTCATTTCTTTGACCTTCCAAACAATTCGATACACTTTACATTAGCCTCAAAGAGATTAAATGAACTCTCTACTAGCCTAAATAATTTGTCCACATGAAAACAAAATCTTCAGAAATAAATCAGCATTAAGCATGATGAAGTTAGTGATATGCATCATGCTTAGAGAAACAACATAACTAGACAGCATAATTAGACAACAAAACAGATCTTGTTAACTACTTTATATTTGATAGATATATGATGACAATTATTAACAAGAAAGAAAAAGGAAGAAGTGATAGCAACTTCTTATGGGATATACTGCTTATCAAAGTATCACATACACAAAGATACCAAAAAAAGATTCCAGGCAGTTTAATTTTGATCAGAACTTAACAAACCAGCGCTCAACCAAGAAACTGAAACACATTAACATTCCAATTATTTGTTAAAATCCAATTCAAGGACAGAAACTAACAAATTCAAAAAAGTTAAACACTCACAGTTTGCAAGTCTAGTATGTGAAGATCATTAAAAAATATTGAATGCAAACAACCGCCAGAAATGAGAAGGTAGTATTCCGCATTACATAAACTCGTCTGTGAAGATGTAGGGGTCATAGCCTTGGGGAAGCTGGTGCATTTGTTGTTGTTGCGGTTGCCTTTCAGTTGAAAGTGGGACCGTTTGTAGTTGCTGGATATTTTCTAATTGCAGTTGTTGTTGGCTTTGAATCGAAAATGGAGCCATTTGTAGTTGCTGGATTCTTTCCAATTGCAGTCGTGATTGGCTCTGAATCGAAAATGGAACCCCTTGCAGTTGCTGGATTCTTTCCAATTGCAGTTGTGGCTGACTCTGAATCGAAAATGGATCTATTTGTAGTTGCTGGATTCTTTTCAATTGCGGTTGTGGTTGGCTCTGAATTGAAAATGGATCCATTTGTAGTTGCTGAATTCTTTGCAATTGCAGTTGTGGTTGGCTCTGAATTGAAAATGGATCCATTTGTAGTTGCTGAATTCTTTCCAATTGCAGTTGTGGTTGGCTCAATGGAACCCCTTGCAGTTGCTGAATTCTTTCCAATTGCGGTTGTGGTTGGCTCTGAATCGAAAAAGGAACCCCTTGCAGTTGCTGGATTCTTTCCAATTGTGGTTGCGGTTGGCTCTGAATAAAAAATGGATGCATTTGTAGTTGCTGGATTCTTTTTAAAGCTGCCGGTTGGGGCTGGCTTTGAACCGAAAATGGAGCCATCCGTAGTTGCTGGATTCTTTCCAAGAGACATTCTCTAAGCATCAACAGGGGAATCCTTTTTTGGCAGGTTCATCCAGATCTTCAATGGAGCTCAAATCCGTTTCCGACCCAAAAGATTGGGACGTGGATTCTGGGAGTTCATCTCTGTTCAAAGAACCAATCATCTCATCAAAGTTTCCACCGGAAGAAAAAGTGAAAGGCTTTCCGGCGGGTGAGAAGACAAGGGCAGCAACAGTTGCCCCGCACAGCTGAGAAAGCTCATGGGCTTTCTTGAACAATCCCAGCTCGACGTTGCTGAACGTCACCTTCAACCAGTCCTTCGATTCGATCTTTTGAATCTCGATTTTCCTTCTCTCCCCCATTCCCGTTCAATATGCGTGATGAGATTTTGAAAGGTAGAGGAAGAAACAAGAGAACAGAACAGAAAATAACGTTGAAGAAATTGATTTGTGATAGAGGACGGATGGTTGATATCAGATGAAGATGAAGAAGAGATTAAAGGGGTTTGAGAGGATGGAGGCAGAAGCAGGAGAAGAGAACGTTGACGGAATTTTGAAATTGGATACAGAAACAGTTATTCATCCCAATTGAAGATGAGTAAGATGCTTTGGGTTTTCAGGTGTTTCCGAACGTTGGAGAAGCGGCTGGCGACAGAGGATAACGGATGTGAACGGCAATTCAAAACAGATTAGTATCGAGGGAGAAATTAAGAGAGGGGAAAAAGAAACGGCAGGGCGGTCAGGACTCAGAATTAAATGACCGTTGCTTTTCACGCCTAATCTATCATCTCTCTCTTTGTATTTTAAAATTTCCGAACGTTGGAGGCTGGAGGGAGAAATTAGGAGGGAAAGAAACAGAAACCTGTAGGAATTTGATGAACGTTGGGCTTTGAGTGAGTCGGTCCTCTCCATTTCAATCGCTGGTTCCGAACCACTTTGCTTACCATCAATATCTTGGCTTCTCTCTATGTATAAAGAAAAATTAAGACTCAAGAAACTTTTTTATCTTTTTTTTTTTATTTATTTATTTCTAAAATCCATAGACCTCATATTTTCTTCTGTTTGAATTTAAACATAGTTCAAGAAATGAAAAAAATTTCAAATCAACTCTTGGTGCCTTAGGTAGCATTTGTTTTTAGTATTCATCTTATTTGTTTTTCAAAAAATTTCATTCTTTATTGCTAAATTTTTTAATTTTTTGGTTAAAAAGAAAATGACAAAATATTTGGCTTTTTGACTTTTTCTTAATATTTTTTTCTAAAAAAAAACTAGATATTGAAACATTAAAAAATCATATCCTTTATGATTCAATTGAAATTCTTATGATTTGTTTTATGTTAATTAAATAAAAATATATGTATTTTTAAATTTTGTTTTAGTAAAATTTAGATAAAGTAAAAGGTGATCTCATTTTTTTAGAAAAAACAAACAATTAAACATTTAATCCTATTAAGCATTATTAAAAAAGAAAGTTCTATTAAACATTATGTAAAAAACAAACAAAGTCACCTTAGTGTAATTCATCTCTTCTAATGCTAGTGGAAAAGGGGATTGTAAGATATACGCTTTGTAAAGATTAAAGATTCACAACAAGCTTGAACAGTTTATGACATATGAGAATTTCAGGATAAAAGATTCACAAGCAGGTTCTCTATTATATCTCTTTATTTGGCTGGTCTTTTTATCTGCTTCTATCCGACTTCACCAATCTCTATTAGAGTACTGGTGCAATAGACTTCTAGTGTATTTATCTCATTGGTAAGTTCTTCTGTTTCTTCTTTTGTTAATGACAAGTGTGCTCTCTGTCAAAGGTCATTAGTGCTGCAGCAGATGTTTGCAAAACCATGGAAGGGTTCATCAGTTGCCATTTTCGGTTTAGGAGTTGAAAGCAGCTCATTCATTTGGACTTTATTACTGCCATTTATGAAATTGATGGAACTGTGCTTTTGCAAGATTAGGCTGTTGAGGGAGCTAGAATTTCAGGTGCTGCCAGAATTATTGGGTTTGATATGAACCCAAAGAGATTTAGCCAAGGTGAGTGAAAATGCACACAAGATTCAAACATTGTGTCATGAATTTGCAAATTAGTAACTGCTCTGCTTCGATGTTGAATCTTTCTGGATTATTGCTTATAATCATCATATGCATATTTATATTGCTTGATATATATTTTAGATAATTCAATTTTATCTTTATATTGCTATAATTCAATTTATATATGTATATTTTATGACAATTTTCCATAGTGAAAGGAACCAATTCTACGCTTTAATTGCTTTTGTTCTTCATTCTTTCTTCTTTCTTTTTGCAGTGAATCAAACTGCATTTTGATTGAGACAAAAATGGAATTTGAAAGTTTAGACAATTTGGAAGCACCTTTCAGGATAAATTATTCAAACACAGTGAACTCATATTCTTGGAAGACTATTATGCGGAGTATTTTTCGTAATGGAATGTGTAATGTAGATGTCTATATGATGCTAGATTGGTGAATGACTTGGTAAATTCAGATTAGGGATAGGTATGTTTAGAACGTTTTGGGAGTTACTGAAAATTTGATAAAATGATAAGAAAGCCGATATGGGGGAATATAGAAGATAAAAGCCAAGGGTGGAAACTGGGTTTAGATTCTCATATTTTAACAGAATACGTAGTTTCTGTCCGGTTTGAGGGTTACCAAAAAATTTAATTTTGCTAATGGACAAAGGCATATATTCTCATAGGATATTTTGGAAATTTTCCGGTGATGAGTTGTAAGTTCCTTTTTCTCAGTGCCAGAAGTGGATTCATCTTTGAAAGGTTTCTGACTATAATTTTCCGATGCAGGTGTTTTAAGTCAGAAAGGGTCAGAAACCGCTTTCAAATAAACAGCTGCTTGAAGATACTAATCCTTGATGCAGTGGACAAAGCTCCAGTAGTTGCATCAGAGGAGGATGATTCTAATGCTTCTCATGAGTAGCATCTTTGGAGACCTAAAGACTCTTCAACTCTTGATGACTCGAATGGAAAGACAAAGGCGGAGAGGGGTCACCACAGGATCCTCGAAGCCTCTACACCGGTAACAAGCTTGCAGTCTTATGAAAAAACTTTCCATTTTCCCGTAGTTTTCATAATCATTTTTCTTTCAGAAAATTAGGGAGATGATAAATGAGTGACTAAGAATCTTACATAACCTTGTCTCGAATGGAACAAATGTAACGAACTCCATTAAGTACCTGATCCTCATTCATTGGATCTTCTTCAAAGCCAAAAGTTAAAAAAAAATGAAATGTTGGAAACTGAATTCCACACGGATCTCATCTTGTGACAGTGGGCATAGCACAATACTTGAAGGCAATCAGTTATGTGAAGTTTTTAGCTCAAATCAAAGAGAACATAAACGGATTTATTCCTATAGTGTAAGAATTATCAGTTTAGTAAAGCTCTTCTGACTTCCCACAAGCTCTTGTCAGGTTCCTCAATTAAGTAGGCTGAATCAATGGCATTGTTGTAGGAACTTTATACCTTTCAAACATGAACTCAACTATCCTTTTTTGATGATGGGATTATGAATTGGGTAAGTAACAGGCCTCTTTTGAAATAGACATCATAGTTAGCTTGCTTTGATATTGGCGAATTCAGTTAAAAGGAAGTCCAGCTTCAATAGTTAGCCATATTATGAGTCACTCTCTAACATGGGAGTTTGAAAGTACATCTTGAGCAACCCACTAATGTTCCTCCCAAAGCTAACAACAGTAGCAATGCAATGGCTCCAACCATTTTAAGTTCTGACGAAGACTATTTTAGTATCTCCATTCTGATGTTGCCCCTGGCTATCAATTTTGCCCCTTAATTTCTGTTTGTTTGCTGGAAATTGAACTTCTCCTGCCTTTTTTTCCTTTAAGCTCATGATCTTGTTCTTTTGCTACTCCATCACCAATCACCCCATCTTCAATTTCAAGCTAATTTCTTTAAGCACTTGAAGACACAAAGCGATTTCTCTGTAAGGATCAAATCATCTTCTACACTTCCAGCCACATAAAAATGAGGCACAAATCAGGTTGTTCGATTGTACGCTACATGGTCTCCAGCCACCAGGGCACAGAAAGCGTTCAATGACAAAACCTTTACTAGGAGTTGTTCGAGTTGCGAAACAAGCCAGAGATGGGCATCATCGCATTGTAATCCTTCAATTGATTATATGATTTTCGAGCTAAACGAGAAGCTAGGAACTCTTTCCTTATTCTTTCCATTTTTGGAAGCTTTCGAGGGCTTTCCGCACAGTTGAGGGACATATTTGAATCAGTGGTGAAGAAATTTGGAAGAGTTGGACATTAAAACCATCAACACTACACAATTTCGTGATCGGAGTTTGGAGTGTAGGTGAGGAAGATAGAGGTTAGAGCATAAAATGGAAATAAAGTATTCATGAAGATCCCTACCTCTTGGAGTGTAGCCCTCGTCACGTAGACGGACTTTGGCTCTCGGCTCGACCGGACTCAGGCCAGATTGGACCTACGAACCGGCCGTCGGGCGTCGAGCTCAGGTAAAGCTACGGATCTTCCTTCCTTTCCCTCTTTCTCTTTCCCTTTCTTCTCTTTCTCCCATCTCTTTCCTCCGCCAATCAGCACATAGGGTGGACCAGGATCCACATGGCATGCATTCACCATGCCATGTGTCTGACTCATTTGGGTTCCTTTCCCACGAAAATCGTGAAAAATCGGCCATCTCGAGATTGATAAAGTCGTCTTGGTAACTAGATTTCGTGTGACGAATCCAGTGGTGATGTCCATTTCATCATTTGAGATCTAGAAGATTTCTAGGTTTTTCAACTTTGTCTTGTAGCATCAATTCTTTGTTTAGCCTTTCTTTAGAAAAATCGATTTTCTCGAGTTTTACATGGCTTCAACTCAAAATTATTAGCATCCTGATAGGTGTCCCCAAAGCGAGTTCTTCTCGTCCACCCCGACCTATAGGTCTTCATAGTCCTCTACCTTGCATTAGGCTGTTTGGGTGCCTCTTGAGTGTTATCTCTCATGTCTTCTTGTTCAACCATCCTTTCTTGTTTAGTAATTTTCAACTTCCTTAACCTTGTTAATCTACTCTCAATTTCAAGATCTAGTGACACCAACTCAGCTTCTTTTTTCTTTCTATGCATAAAACAGTACCTGAAATGCAAGAAATTGATGCCATAGTTAGATCCTAACCAAATCAATCAATACATGATTTAATGATAGATCAATGAATTCAAATTACTGACCAACTAAAAGAAAATACTAAAAACAAAGTAATATAAGCTGAAAATTGAATTACAACTAAAATTTAAGGAATCTAACCTAACTATCATAACAATCTTACAAAAACTTGTTGTGTGAGAAACCCGTTATTCAGTTCTATTCTTTCCAATACTTAAACTTATACCACTCTTCACGAGGAAAATTAATACTAAGAGCAAGCGGTATTCAACACAGGACATTCTAGTGCCTCTCAAATTAATTTTTGTAAGCTGAACTAGGCCTTAAAGTATGCCAGTGCACGGATCATTGATACAAGTAATAAAAGTGGATTCTAGGAGTTCGGATGCTCGTGCCCACATGGATGCATAGCATAATCTTAATTTGAGAACCACGATTACTCAAGTTCATCACTATTTGAGCTACAAATGAGGCCCGGAATGTGAAATTATCTGAAAATAAATGTTTTTGGTTCTTTTGTTCTTATGCAGTATTTTTGGTCTTTCAAATATGGATAGAATTTGGAATGGGTTAATTGCATCAAAACACAGCATGTTCCAATAGAGTATGGTTAGATCTGATTAATTGGTCTTTGCTCAAGGGGTACTTTGGTTAGATCCTAGCTAACTTCCATAAATCTAACTTTTGGTTAGATCTTGGCTAACTTTTACAAATCTAACTTTTCACTCCTTGAAACACAAGCTCTTAACCAAGTACAAGTGCTCAAGCTATTACTTTTATGAAATGGGTCCCTTAAGGAAGAAATGGCCCTCAGACCAAGGTTTCCATCAATTCCATGAGCTGGATCAAACTTTATCCTCAAACCAAGGTCAACAAATTCCATCCAATATAACTTAAATCACTATCTTCGATTAAATTCATCTCGACTCCATGGAGCCCAGAGGTTCAATGCCTTGAATTAAAGAGAAGAACGCTCCAATATTTAGCTCGAGAACAAAATAATGCGGGATCATTTCTCTAATCACCTCGACTATCGCTTTGAGGGAATGCATGAGAAAGAGATCTAAGCGGCAAAATTAAGATCCTTACAAAATAATGAAGCTTAAGAGAAACAAATCATGATTGATCCTATAAAAACTTCAAATCAATCGTAAACAAGCAATTAATACATGTGGAAATAATTCCATTAATTCATCAGGAATTAGTTAGTCTTTCAATTTCCAAAATCTCAAACATCGATCCCAGAAATTTGATCGGGCATGTTCCGCGAGGTTAATCGAAGCATAAAGTAAAATGAGAAAGAATTCTAATGCTCTGTTTTTACCGGCAAGAGGCTTATTCGGCTAAGTTAGTGAGCTTTAGACTCGATCTCTGATGCCTTCTTTTTCAAGAAATTCTAAAGTTGGTTCCCCTAAAAGCTGCGCACTCTACCATAAGCGCTTTGATTTATAGGCCTTGAAAACGAGGCAGATAATGCGAACTTAGAAAAAGCCCAAGGATCTTCCCTAGTCATGTAAGTGGCTTGACATTTTGCTATGATGTCGGCTCACATTTGGTTTTAAATACAGTGTTGTGACTTTGAGTGTAGATGTCGTGACTTTGCTATGATGTCGTTGGAGTCGCAACTCTGGAATCAATGTCTTCAATGTTGAAGCCTTGTTCTGATGTTGTGACTTTGCTATGTTGTCGCTGTTGGAGTCATGACTCTTGATGTTGTTGTAAAATCCAGGTAAGTTTAAGATTTTTTTTACGAAAAAATGGAAACGATTAAATTACGCTCTGATATTGAATTTTATAGAACTCGGATAGTGAAATGGACCTCCTTTGTTGGATTTGTCTCCGCGAGGAAATTTAGTTACCCAGAAGCAATTTTGTCGGTCCAGAGGCAGTAAGAATTTTCCACGTTTTCGGGACAGGTGTCTGTTGAAACCTAAAAACGAGATTTTTTTAGAAAATCTTGAAAGTTAGATAATAATTTAAAGAAATTTCATATAAGATAATTTGAACTTGAATCGTGACAAAATAAATTGTTTCGGGGTGAAAACAAACCCGAACAAGTGGGACATATGACACCGGCGTGAGCCTTGCAGTAATGTATAAATAGGAAAAATCTGATTTTTGGGGAAAATATCTCCCAAAATCAGATTTACTAACGATAGAAAGAAGAGAGAGAGAGAGAGAGAGATGAGAGAACCCATGTTTCCTTTAGCGATTTCTAGGGTTTCATCGTCGAGATCGTTGAGCCTAGAGTTAAAGTTCTTTGCCTCGTGAGGAATACACATGGAGTACGTAAAGGAGGATTTCATAGAAGATCCTAAGAATGAGATTTAGAATTCAAGATTTCGGGTTAGGAAGTGTTTGAGGCTTCCTACGGTTTCTCACTACATTTCAAGAGGTAAAGATTCTTCATATTTAGTTTTATTCCTGCCTTTGGGCTAAATTAGGATTGTTTGAAGATGATTTTGGGGTACGGCGTGTTTGGGACCGGTTTGTCTCATGTTGTAGCATGTTTTGTGGCTTTAATTAAAGGCAGGTTTTGTGTTTCTACTTGGGACGGGGTTAGGGCATGTTTAAGAAGTTGTTTTGGGTCAACATTTGGTGTACAATAGCTACCCGCCAATGTTCTCCAGAGCACACTATTGCGATGGAAGCCACACTATTGGGTGGTTGGGCGAAATTACCCCGTAGCCAGTGCGCGGTGCATAGCCCCTGCACCTATAAGCCTCGACTTTAAATGGTGCGTATCTTTCTCGTTCGAACTTCGATTCGCACGTTCTTGGACTCTATGGAAAACTCTTTGAGTCTAGAATCGACCATATTCCGGTGAATGGAATTTGGTGCTCATCTTTACTAAAAACTTGAGTTGTTTCACAAAGTGTTCTAGCATTATTGACATGTGATGTGAAATGGCCATCACTTGGCGATTAATGAGGTGTTGTTGCATAATATAGAATGACACGTTGTCTGTTGATGTTGATATATGCGTGCATGATATATTGACATGAATGAAGTATTGCATGGACATTATATGCTTATTGATATAATTGTTCATTATGCATTGGTGATATGCATGAGTAGAGTTGTCCATATAACATTCATCATATATGTGACATGGTATACACATGCAATGGTGCATCACATTGCATATGCTCGGGAAACATTGCATTTCATGGGTGTTAGTGCATGGTTGAAATCAATCACCACATTGGGTGATTGAGGGGTGGGCTTGGTTTCGTTGGATGAATTCATGTGATTTACCAGTTGCATGAAATAGAAAAACTTGTGTCTCGGGTAATATGACAATTATAGATACCACCTTGGGTGAAAGACTCGGTAGTTGTGGTTGGGCATGATCCCCAATGGTGAGAAAGCCCATGAAATGTTGGAAGGAGTGCGAAACTGCGGGTGGGACCTCAGAAGTCGCTGCAGACACATGGTTTGAAAGTAAACGGTCATTCGATATGACATCTAAAGGTTTGGTTACTCATGAGAATCCACTTTTGTTTCAAAATGATCATTGGATGTGATTCATCAATGATGGATTTTATCACACATTGACATTGCATTGTGTGGTGGGAGTTGGTAATGACTCGGGACATGGTGCATGGGTGAGTCTCATCTCAATTCATGGCATGACATGTAGAATTCCAACCTAGGATTGCATAATCTTGTTGGAATTGTGATGTGAAATGTTTTGTGAACATTGCATGTGCACTTAGGTGGGGAGTAGTCTCTGTAGGAATTATTTTCTATTGGACGTGAAACCTCACATCACGGGAAAAACATTTTTAAGTGTGGGGAGCCAGTGCAGATGGGCGGTTCTCATCCGGGCCGCGAGTGAAAGCGGAGCATGTGACTTTGATGATTCTTTTTTTAAAATCTGTTGAGCAAACGAGCTTGACATGTATTTTTGGTTTAAAAGAATTGTAATTAAAAGCATGTGAACTGCTTTTAATGTATGTATATCCTTTCATGTCTTGTAAGAATATGGATAAATGGGTCTCGGTAAATGGGACACAACGATGTGATATCGAGCTATACGATATCCACAAGTATTCTGCGAGTTGATGGATGATCAACGGACCCCCGAATTTTGGGGTGTCACAGCTTGGTATCATAGCTTATGTATATGAATACCTAGGGCTTGGTGGATATGGGTCTAGGTCATTAGAATCATTGAGTTATGATGTCAAAGCTTGTGCATCAGAACATAGTTATGTGATTACCTAGGGTTTAATAGGCATGAGTCTAGACCATTGCATACATTGTGTATTCATGTTCGTGTTACATGACTGATTTCTTTGTGTTGTGTGAATTATATACATAGTAATTTGTATATAGGAAAAGAGAACACTATGATTAGAAAG
This sequence comes from Tetrastigma voinierianum, assembly GCA_016808115.1. Classification (NCBI taxonomy): domain Eukaryota; kingdom Viridiplantae; phylum Streptophyta; class Magnoliopsida; order Vitales; family Vitaceae; genus Tetrastigma; species Tetrastigma voinierianum. Next base: position 147,183 of record JAEQBH010006725.1, on the reverse strand, counting down.
CCTCAGCATTGGGGTTCGAAAAGCGAATGAGGTAATAGTTAGGAGATTTTGATGTCTACTAGTGATTGGCACTTGCACTACTAGTAAGCCGAGAAAACGAATCTCAATTTTCTATTTGACATGTGTAGATGTCAAGTCGAGGAAGAGGACGTAGAGGTGGTGGACAGGGCAACAACCAACCACCACCAGCCTTTGACCAACAAGCCTTCATAGAGGCTATTGGTACTATCACTATTACTATTGCCGCAGGGCGAGTCACGTATTAGTTTGCCACTGTGCGATGAGTCTGTGCGTGAACGGGGAGAGATTAGTAACCTCCAGAGATTCAAGGCACATCATCCTCCAACCTTCAAGGGAGGAGGGGACCTGACGGAAGCTGACCATTTGTTCCGAAAAGTCATAAATATTTTGGAGGTATGGAGATTACCTCTAATGCCACTCGGATAAAGCTAGGCGCATTAAATTTTGAAGGAAGCCGAATCGGCATGGTGGGATTGGGTCAAAGCCTCGGAACTTGGAGGAAAGACATAGGAAGAGTTTTGTGAAAGGCTCTTCATAGGCGAGTATTTCAGGCCTTTTGCTCGACATGCAAAAAGAAGCTCGGAGTTCGTAGAACTAAAACAGGGCAATGGCGGTGCTCATATCACATTGACTTAATTTCTTAGAATTGGCAGTTTCCTAATGATTAATGTGGCCATACACATGACGAAAGTGAAAATTTTGAGAATGGTGCAGAATTGTCTATTCGAGGAAGTAAGGTGTGGGACTTCTCTCTGAGACATGGACGATGGTCATGGCGGCAATGACCGTTGAGAGGAGGTGGACCGAGATGCGGGTGTTAAAGATAAGTGAAGGATTTGGGCTTAGAGGTTGAAACCTTGGAAGAGTCGTTGCATGTGAGTTCTCCCCTAGGAACTAGGTTGAATGTTTATCAGATATGTCGGGATTGTGAGTTGGATTTCTCAGGGATTCTACTCACTATAGACTTCAGGGTAATGGACATGTCAGAGTTTGATGTCATCCTTGGGATGAACTAGTTGACGGCACACCGAGTCGTTATTGATTGTGATCGTAGGAGGGTTACTGCTTACACATAGGATGGTACTTGTTTATGTTTCAGGGGGATAAGCACAATGCTTTGCAGTCGTGCTGCAACTCTAGGTGTCTGGGCGAGTTGATGGGTTGGGCGACAAGCCTTAGCACAGGCAATTGAGATAGGACTTGAGCCAACCTAGGGTGGGTTGTGATGCTGAGGGCGTTTTCTAAGATGAACTATCGAGATTACCTTCATAGGGTTGTAAACTTGATTCGTACTGAATTTGGCAACGGTGTGTAAAATGCGCTATGTGCGCGAAGTGCAGCGTCGTCCCAGTATCGATTAATATTGTGTTACGGATATCGATCCACGAGGGATAGGTGAGTTGACTCTGAGATTTACTTTTCAAATATTATACGGATATGCGTATTGTGTATAAGGTTACTAATGTCTGAAAGTAAAAAATAAATAGCGATTTGAATGAATTACTATGTAATGGAGACTGGTTATCTTTCATACTAATGGATTATTTCTTAAGAATGATATTCGATCTATTCTTGATTTATTAATGGCAAGGTGATCTTGCTACGAGATACCCTCTCTCAGGGTGTATTCGCCTATCTAGCTAGTAGAGTTGAGTGTATCTCTACTGACTCGGTACTTTCAAGGAAAATGCTTAAATGTTCCTAACCTTAATTTTACCTTCGGGATCCAGGAATATCTATTTACGAATCAGCCAAAGAAGTATTTCGCTCTACTCATATCCTAGGTATCCTCTGTCTCTCGAATCTCGGATCTCTAGTATGATCATGCTAATGTTGGCCCCGAAACATCACCATGTAATTGATCCACTTATAGCAAAGCGAGATGATAATGGATCATAAATCAATGAATAATATAAATTAATAAACATAATCCATTCAAATGTGACGGGGTTCAACAAGACCCTGATTTAGATCTAGAACATCATGAATAAGAAAATACCAATATGTATTATAAACATAGGTTCTATTATCAAACAAAGAAAAATACAAATCACGGGCTCTTAACTCCAAGATAAAGATGTCCTTCTTTGCTCACGATTCCAGCGCCTGGTTCATACGATTCCCGATCTTGATCCTCCACAAATTCGTTCCCATTTCCTTTTAATGATTGAGGCTTCGCCGCGGCGTCAGCGTTGGGGCGTCGCGGCGTTGGAAGCGTCAGCGGCGTTGCGGCTGTTGACTTCTTTATATATTGACTCAGCGTCAGCGACGTTGGGGCGTCGGCGTTCAGCCATCCTTATGCCTCCTGCTTTGCTCCAAATTGCTTCCGCTGCCTTTTGCACGGTGCACTGCATACACGATCACCGTCGGGTATCGACCACAAAACTACGTGTTAAATATAAAATAAGCGCGAGCGTAGGCCAAGCGGGTATAATCTGAGTGTTTTAGGCACTCATCACACCCCCAAACTTAGTTTCTTGCTTGTCCCCAAGCAAGAACTGACTCTAAACCTAACACACACTCTGTGTACTATAATCTAACACGAAGATCATGTTGCCAATGCTGATAGAGAGAGGATCAAATTAGATCGACTCGCATCTCTGCCGTTCTATTTGAAGTTCACAGGATTCGCAAATGTGGTCGAATTTCGAAAGAACTAGGTTGAACTCGGTGAAGTCGCCAAGTGTCTCAGCCTCTGATATATTCAATGGCCTTTCCCAATGATCCTATGTGCGTATAAAGAAATGACCTCTAGTGTATACTTAAGTTCCGGCCTTGAGGCAGGTTAAGCTCTCTAATTGGGAAAATCTAACTACAAAAAAAGAATAAGAGCAGCTTGGTGCAATATCTAATATATCTCTCACTACATAGAACAAAACTAGTTGGTGACTCCCCACCCGATTTAGTTAAGGGCATCAGGGCATTCAGTTCCCTCGGGCGTCTGCAGAACACTCAACTAAACTGAGGCCTAAGTGTGAAACTTCATCATTACGTCTAATAGCGGGCGGTGAAGTCGTGACTCGACCAGGTGGCTCGGGGCATTGGGCTGAAATGCTGGATATGGAGTTCCGATTGGAAGCTCCCAACGTGCATGCTAAATAGTCATAACTCTTTTCTTTTTTTTCTTTTTTTTTTTTTTTTTTTTTTTTTTTTTTTGGGCTCGAAGGCAATCCTCTTTATTCACGTTGTCCCATCTCTTTGGTATTTAGAGACTCCGGTTTGTTGGTTCATAGTAGTTAGGCTCGGCACTATCATAACCTAGAGATCATTTGTGTGTGAGTGTGATAGGCTCGTTGAGAAATGGGTTCTTGAATAATAGAGTGATTCACTGTCTCCCATCATATTGACCTAATTCCTGAACATTCAAGCGACCAATGCAACCTTTCTTTATTGACACAAGTGGGTTCGGCTAAATTTGATCCCTGCTCTAAGCGTGGCATCACGTGCAGTTCCCTAGACACGACACCACTACACATGTATATGAACTACCTAAAACCTGAAACATGACTAAACCTGAAAACGATATCTAGGATGACGATCGTAAATGCAATTGCGCGAAGTATAAACTAACATGCATAAATAAAAATAACTACGGCACTAATCACAAAATCAATACGCTTGATGCTAATCTAATAAACTACGATCTAATAAACTCACGACACTAATAAAGTAAAGCAAGCAGTACTAATCTATAGCTTCGATAACCCTCACCCCAAACAAAAATATCCGGTGTCTGCGCAAACGATAGAGGTGAAGAGAACTCCTGATGATCGACGGGTCACTAAGGTAATTAGCGGTGGTGGTGGTGGAATGCCGGGTAATAATTTGGGCTGGAAGGGATTTGCTGCTGCGTAGAAGAATAATGGCACAGTTGGCTAACATCGTATGCATGTCGGTAGCGAAGCGCCTCCATATCTGTGAGGAGGGACTGGTGCTCCTAAGTCTCATCCTGGAGAAAGCATCAAAGCTGGAGTGGGGAGAGCAGGGTCCTCGGTCGGATGAGGGGCCCCGGAGGGGGGCGCCTCGAGTAGACTCTTTGTGTGGTGGTGGTGGAGGTGGGATGGACGGGGCTTGTGATGTCTCCCTGGGGATGCCCGGGGGAGTCAAAAGCAGGCCTGATAGTGATGAAGCTGGAGTCCTCGTCAGGGCACATGGGGCGGGAATCATAGACCCCCTCGGGTCATGAGTACGGTTTTGTCTCTCTTAATGGAAATAGCCTTGATGGGGGTGTCCGCCTCATTGTCATCGAGGGCACCACAGGCTCGTTTGCATAGCCATAAATGAGGAAAGGGTGCCCCAAGTTGCATATCTTAGCGTCCGGTTATGGAGGATGGCGTCCTCATAACCCTTGACATCAAAGGAATGTCTGAATGATGGCATAGTTGAGCAGGGCACGCTTGGCTGTCACTTCACACGTTCGTCGTCGGAATGAGGCTGGCCGTGATAAAGTGATACCCGGGAGCCTGCAAGGATGTAGGCCATCATTTGGCCTTGAAGTGGACGGCATGGCCCTCACTGTTAAGTTTCCACTCACCCCGCCCATTAGTCAAAACTCGAATGACCTCGGCTCCGATGGCACATGATCCAAAGTATAATAGCTATTGATCAGGCTCATGCGAAGTCGGCCCGATACTCCCCTCACTGAACTTTCTTGACGTGGGAGCGAGATTGGCGTAAATTCTCGCACCACACTCGCCAGCGGTTGGATGAGGTGGTTGTGAAGTCTTCGCCATCCCTTAGTAGCAATAGTTTTGCGAGGAAAAAGTCGTCGGTTGATGAAAACCCTTTTCCTTGATCGCTTGAACGGTTCTTGCCGGATGGTGCCCGAGCCGTCGTGACACTAATTCGCCGAACCGCGTGACATCGTAATTTGAGGTCGGGTCACTCGCGGCCCGACCTCGCTTCAGTAAACAACTTCTGCCTCACGGAGATGTGAGGAATGGCACCAAGGTGGCACACCCGACTAGCTGAACAATACGATAGCAAACACACAAGTGCCTAGGAAGAAACGAAGACTAGCAGAGTGGGACCCTAAATGTGATCCTACCAACCTGAAATAGACTCGTAGGACTGCAAAAGTGGCTATAACGTGAACTCCTGGAGCCTAAGGTGGATGACTAGATCGATTGTCGGCCTGCGTGAGTGGAGTGTGGTAGTGGTGGCGAGGATAGGAGAGTGAGAAGATGGTGGCGGCGGAGGAGGAGGGTGTCGGAGGGCCCAATAGAGATGGCCTCAGGCCGATGAGAAGGCGACTCGGCAAGGGTTATGTGGGCCGGGTGTGCGGGGGCGGGTTCGAGGAAGGATGAGGCAAGGTAAGAACATCAAAATGGGAGGTGTTTGGCCTTAAAGAACAAGCGTCGCGGCGTTAGAGAGGACCTTTTCAATGACCGGCGTTGAGTGCGTTATGGCGTTCCAGAGAATGTTAAAAATCAACGTCGCGACGTTGGATATCAACGTCGCGACGTTCCAGAGGCGTTCAAAATCGACGTCGCGACGTTGGAATCTCACGTCGCGACGTTCCAGAGGAGGGTAAAATTGACGTCGCGACGTTTCAACATCGCGGCGGTGAGCGGCGTGTGACTTCGAGAACCGAAAATGCACAAAAATTCAACAAGGTCTAAGATAAAAGGAACTCCTAATGCAATTGTGACTCTGAACTGATGGCGGATCCTCCCCGGACCATTGGGCCACAGCAGACATCCAACGGGGATTGCAGTGGGCGGGAGCAACAAACCTGACATACGTAAAGCAGATAATGAAATTTAAACCAGAGAAAGTAAAATTGTAAGAAAACTTGGGTTGCCTCCCAAGAAGCGCTATGTTTAATGTCGTTAGCTCGAGGACCCTGAATCTCAATGTGCTCGGGGGCAGAGCTCGTAGAGCCTGCGAACTTTGTCGTGCGGTGAAGGAATGATGCAGTTTTTATACGCTGGAACTGCCCGAATATGAAAGCTAATCGTTGGTTTGGTAATTGTGAATGTTCCTTTCTCAGGATGTGTAATCTACGCCCCACCATGTGAAAAGACCAGTCCTTTGTGAAGGCCGGACCATCTAGACTTAGTTTCCCGAAAGAGTTTTAGGCGGAGTTAAACAAGAACTTGTTATCCACTTCTAATTCCTTCACAGTAATGTGTTTATCGTACGGAACTTTGTCTTTTCCTTATGCATCTGGGCATTTTATAAGCTTTGTTCTGAATTAAATGCAGTTCAACGAGTTGTAGATCGCTTCTCAAACCCGATTCTTATCGTATTCGATTCAGAGTTGCCCATTAAACAATGCTCTAATTCCTTTGAAGTGGCGTGCTTTATAACAATTCAAAGATGACTTTTGAAGATGTTTTAAAGCTCAACATTTGAACATGGGTGCATCTTCAATCTTTTTAGACCAATCCTTCTTGGAATTGTTAACATCTTTCTCTAGAATGGACTTAATTTCTAGGTTGACACACTGTATTTGCCCGTTTATTTGCGGGTGATGGCGAGATGTGCGATAATGATACTCCATACTTTTGCAAGACCTTGTCAACCACTATTAGGAAATGGGAATTTTGTTATCCGTGATTAGTTGCTCAGAGTTTGGATTAGTGCCAAAAGACTTTATTTGAACTATTTATATTAGATGGAGGTTTTAGTGCTTTTGTTTTTAATCATATCATTATCTGGTGGTATTCTAGTCTTCTTAGTAACACTTATACCGTGAAGGTATTTTGGTTGTTTTGTGGCTTTTGCACACTTTGCAGATTCGATCTCAATCTGAAGGATGAATCATAGAGTTGCGGTCAAGTCTCGACCATGACTGACCCGAGAATCAATGAGAAAACAAAGGCAAAGTGAAGAAAGTCGATGCGAGTTGAAGCGGGATGAAGCGATGAAGGATCAACAAGCTGGAATTTTTAAGCTAGAGTTTGCGAAAATTTTCTCTAAGATTCTTAATTGTGACATGAAAATTCGCAACCTAGCAATCTTAAATTTGCTAGACCACTCCAAATTTCGTAACACTTGTTCATGCTTGAATAATTGATTAAGCTTCTCACAGAATTTGCTGGCTTAAGCGAGGAATTTCGTAGTAAGCCCAGTGCCCACCTTAAGCGAATTTCTTGTTTAGCTAGACACATTGATTTATTTAATTAGCGAAATTCTTCCCTTCAAGCGAAAATTGATGCCTAGATCATGGCTTTGTAATTAATGTGACAGCCTCCAACTTGGTGTATTACTTAATTGTCCTATAACAGCGATTTCATAGGTTTAGTATTTTCATGCCTTGAGGTGCTTTATATAAGCCCTCTTGTTTTGTAACCTAAGTAACAATTTGGCAACAATTTGGAGGAGGAGAAGATATTTTTGTAAGTTTTCATTTTTGTAAATAAGTATTGTGTATTTTAGCTAGGGTTTGCTTTCTCTCTTCTCTCTCCTCTTTCTCTTACTTTCTCATTTGCCAAACACCTCTTGAGGATGACGACTCGAGATGCCAGCTAAGCCTCCTTTCTTTGAAGAGGAAGGAAGCTAGCTTGGTGGTGGGGCATATGCATGTTGTCCTCTTGTACTAAAGCTACGGGTAGTGTGTTGTGGCCCTTATATTCTCAGTGGTTGCATAACATTGAATGTGATGTGTGTGATATTCTCCGTGCTTTGGGATCAGTGCATATTCGGTGAGAGAGAATCTTGTGATTCTTTAGATGGTCTTCACGAGCCTTTAAAATGATATTTATATGTTGGGTTTCTCAAATTAAGGGTTGCATAGCATTTAATGTTATTGATTTGTGCTCTCTCCATGCTTTAGAATCTGATGCATAATTAGTGATAGATGTCTTTGTTGTTCTTTAGATAGTCTTTACAAGCCTCCCGAGATGATATTGAATGTTAGGGTTTCCAAACGATAAAAGATTACTTGTTGCATGCTGCAATATTGACTGGGCGGGGTTGCTTCATGGGTGAGGTTTGCTAGTTAAATATAGATCCGGTTGTATACTGGACTATAGGTTGCATGTCATAGAGATAAAACCCGAGGACACTTGTTTGCCCTAACTTACCAAGTTGGTGACCTAAATCTTCAAAGTTAACTTTTTCACCTTTTACTTTCAGTTTTTACAATTCTCAGTTTTCAAACCATTCCCACTGTTTTTGAAACACAATTCCAAAGAGTCCAAATAGAAAGCCTTACCTTCATGCGCTGATGCAAACCATTTTTAGGATGAAAACCCATCCGGAGTGTTGTGACCTGGGCCACTATACTACGGTAAGCTTGACTACTACGCGTTAGTAGAACTAGGTGTATATAAATTTTGTTGATTTTAGCTCAGCCTACTGTGGCACGAATCAGGCTTCCAAATCGTGAGAATATGTGGCTGCGAAGAAACTGAGTCACGACCTTGACATCATTGGTGCGGGTCGGAATCACTTCAACCCACTTTGAAACATAGTCTACTGCCAGCAAGATGTACAGGTTGTTATAAGATGGGGGAAATGGTCCCATGAAATCTATCCCCCATAGGTCGAACAGTTCTACTTCCAGAATGGGGTGCATGGGTGGTTCATCCTTTCTAGAAATACCCCCCATTCGTTGACATTTGTCACATGTGGATACGAAATGATGCGCATCTTTGAATAAAGTCGGCCAATAGAAGCCTGATTGAAGTACCTTGGCTGCTGTTCTCTGGCCACCAAAATGTCCACCACATGGTAGAGAGTGGCAGTGGTTCAGTATACTGTTCATTTCATCTTCGGGCACACATCTCGGATCCACGTCGGTAGCGATTAATGCGTAAGAATTGGCTCATCCCAATAGTAGTGTTTGAATGTCACGAAAAACCATTTTTTCTGTTGATAGTTAAACTCCGGAGGAACTACCTGGGCCACCAAATAATTCACATAATCTGCAAACCATGGAACTGCCCTCTTGTCTTCAATAGCTAAGAGTTTCTCATTTGGAAATTCGTCATTCACTGGAACATCATCACTTGCCCCTTCCAATCGTGAAAGATGATCTGCCACCAGGTTCTCAGTGCCTTTCTTGTCTTTAATCTCAACATCGAATTCTTGCGACAAAGAACCCCCTTGGATTAATCGAGTTTAGGCGTCTTTTAGTCATCAGAGTATTTAATGGGCGGAATGATCAGGTGTGGACTACTACCTTGTTACCCGATCAAGCCAGGAGCTGCAAATTTGTCAAAAGCAAAGACAATAGCCCAAAAGTTCTTTCTCGGTAGTGGCATAATTCAGGCGAGCATCATTCAAAGTTACGCATAGTAAGATTACTGGAAAAATTTTCTCGTTTACGCTGACATTTGCCCTGATTTCAAAATTGCTTGCGTCACACATAAGTTCAAATGGAAAGGACCAATCAGGAGCCATGACAATAGGAGCTGATACCAACTTGTCATGACCTTTGAAAATGCATGCAAACCGCTGCCGAATCAAACTCAAATGGGATCCTTGGACGAGTTAGACAACGGTTTGCGGTCACGAAGAGAATCTTTGATGAAGCTATAGAATCGGCGTGGCTAAAAACATGATCCTTTTTCTTGATGAGAATTGGAGGTAATTTTCAATTGCTTGATCTTCGCTCTGTCTACCTCTATTCCTCTTGAAATCCGATGTCGTCTGATACCTCTTGTACCGCAAATGGCACTTCTCCCGATTGAGTACTAAGTTGGTCTCCTCATCTTATCAACAACGATCTGGAAATTTTCAACGGTTATCAAATGAATTACGATGCGAAAAAATCATCCGTGAAGATTTGATTGTCTTCTCAACCATGTCGGAGAAAATGGCCATCTTTTATCGGTGAAAGGTGCGGCGCATTGCACACGATCGAAGAACATCGCACAGAATCACGAAAGTCCATAGGGACATGTGAATGTCGTCTTCTCCTCACGATCTTGGTATAAGCGATTTGATTGTAGCGAATATCCATCAACAATAATATTCATGTAGGCTAATCGATCCGACGTCGATCTAGAAAGCGACATTGGGAAATGATCTTTTTAAGTGGCTTTGTTCGATTTCCGATAATCAATACAAATCCTCCACCCGGTAAGCTGATGAGAAAGCGTTATAATATGTTTTTCTCGGTTCTTATGACGGTTGTTAGCCACTTCTTAGGTACTACTTGAACTGGACTTACCCATGCACTATAAAATAGGATAAATTACCCCAGTATCCAACCATTTCAATACTTCCTTTCGGACGACTTCTTTCATCGTTGGATTCAGCCTCCTCTGCGCTTCCACTGAAGGTTTATGCCCATCTTCTAGCAAAATACGATGCATGCACATGGAAGGGCGAATCCCTTTTAAATCGGCTAGAGACCACCCAAGCGCATTTTTATGGTCTCTAAGGACCCTCAATAACTTCTCCTCTTCTAGTTCAGTCAATGATGCTGAGATAATCACTGGTAGGGTGGATGCCACCCCAGTATGCATATGAGTAAGTTAGGTAAGAGGTTTTGTTCCATCTTAGGCGGTTGTTCAACCGATGGCACTGGCGTTTTAGCTCCTTCGCCTAGAGATTAGTATTTCACTCTGGATGAAAGAGTCCATCCATTTAACATATTCCTCTGCCTCTATGCTCATATTCTCAGAATCATTCTCTCTTAGGCTAGCCTCGAAAGGGTTAGTGAGACTTACTTTGGCTAGACAACTATAGCCTCTACTATTTACCTTCATGGAAGCACGTATCACTTTCTGCCGGATGTCTCACAGCTTCAAACACGTTGAACTTGACTTCGTCTTCCTGCACTCTCAATTTCAGTTCTCCCCTCTAAACATCAATCATTGCCACCTTGATTCACGAAAGCAGTCTTGAGATGATGGGTATTTCTTTATCTTCTTCCATATCTAATACAATGAAATATGCTGGGAAGATAAAATCCACCTTTACCAAAACATCTTCTATTACCCCTCTCGGATAGCTGAGATGCGTAGGCAAAGGTGAAGTGTATTGTAGTTGAATGGGGCCTCACTTTAATCGAGGAATGTTTAAAAATGGATAGGCGTACTGAAGTTAATCTTGGCACCCGTATCCTGAAAGAGCTCTCTCGAAGATAGCATTTCCTTGGTGCATGGAATAGTGGGAAATTACTGAGTCTTTCAAGCTGCGGTAGCTTCCTCTCTCCCAGTATGTACTTTACATTCCTCGAGTTAAGTTAAGCATTTAGAAATGACTAATCTTCTCTTAGGAGCGAATGTCTTTCATAAATTTCACATAGGCCCGGGCATACGCTCCGGGCATCAGCAAATGGGATATTGATGTGTAACTTTTTAAACACTTCCATGAATTTAGTGAACTGCTTATCTAGCTTATGCTTCTTTAGGCGTTGTGGATATGGAATTGGTGGGTTATCCTTTGCTTCAGTAGTGTTTCTTGCAGACTGTTTCTCCTGAGGCTGTTCCTTCTCCGCATGATCATTTTGACTGGGCTGGATGACCTTCTCAGTCTCTACCTCCTCTATAACTGGGGGTTGTGACTGTGTTTCCAATTCCTTACCACTTCGACGCCAATTTGCTTTAGCGTGTTCATTCCCATCTCTTCTTGGGTTTATACGAATTGCTTGGTAAGGAACGGATTTTGCCTTTACATTAGTAGATTAGCCATTTGGCCATACGTACCTCAGTTATGTGTGCGACTTGATTGTTCAATTGAGTGGCCTATTGCTGCATATTACCGCCAGTCTATCATTCGCAGCCGAGTGTGAGTCGACATTTGAGGCGAGGCTTTATTCCCAAATCCGCTTTCTCGGGGAGGTGGTTCACTATTTCGGTTTGATGGCATATTGCTACGATTGTTCCTCCATCCATACCGCCAGTTGTTTTGATTGTTCTGATTCTGATTGTTACGCCACCCTTGGCCTTGATTTTGATTCGATAGTGTTTATCACGTCGCTGGCTGGCGTGATTGGCTCACAGTTGAACCTCGACACATCTTTTGAGTGCGCTCTCTTGTTGGTTTCTTGGTAGCATTACGTGCTATTGTCTTTGTCCTCCACGAAATTCACACAACTCCATGGGTTAGTCGTATGGCATTCTGCGGAGTACCTTGTTGTCTAATTATTTGCTTGGTAAAGTTGTGCGGCATGATTAACGGATTGTGAGAACCTCATTATCAGGTGCCACCCATGGCTCAGTGCGTCTTCTCTAGGCCATTGATTTGTGTTGGTCGCAGCATCTTCCAGAATTTCATAAGCTTGGTCTGTGGCTTTCTTCATTAGTGCTCCTCCATCCGAGGCATCAATCACCGTTCTCGTTGCATTCCTCAGACCATTATAGAAAGTATGGACCTGCATCCATCTGGTGATGCGTGATGTGGGCACTTCCTCAACAGTTCGTGAAATACGTCATGCCTCGCCAGAGTTCTCCCCTCTAGTTGCCCCAAAGTATTGATCTCTTGCCTGAGTTGTGCAATTTTAAATTAGGAAGAATTTGGTCGGAATTTTTACCTTCATCGTTCCATGAGGTAATGGAATCGGTGGGCGACTTGTTAACCAATGCTTGGCTCTATCTCTGATGAGAGTGGAAAGCAGTCTCAACTTTGAGTGCTTCTTGATAACTCCATTGTACTTGATCGTATCGCGAGACTTCAAGGAAGTTGAGTGATACATATTTGGATTCTCATTAGGCAACTTGAGTGGAACAAGATGTTAAGAAGCATGCGTAAAGTAGTGACTTCAGCTTCAGTTGTTTGCTGAATAAGGTGGTCTTCGATATTTGTGCGAACAACGAGTGGGCGTGAGCAAACCACATAGCGGCATGAATGGATCATTTGGCTGTATAAACGGCTGTGCTTATTCTTCCAGTTGTTCACGTTTCGGCCTCTCTGTGGCTCGTTTTGCTCAATGTTGAGATCCTGCTCTTCATTGTTCTCCATGTTTGCTTGAATTCTAGTCTGTTCCGTTCTTTGTTCTCGGTGTATTCTGTGTAAAGTTCTTTCTGGCTCAGGATCAAACAGTTGTTGGTCAACCTGATCTCGTCGATGCATGTACTCATTGAAATCTAGCTGCGATCACCTGAGAAACATCGAGACCAATTACCGGCCGTAATCTTAAATAAAAACAAAATTCAGTAATATCTAATTGCTTTATTCTCTATATCGCTCTAGCGCATCAGAAGCCCAGCGGCCAAAACTTGGTAGCGTGGTGTGTAAAATGTCTTTGTATGTGCGCAAGTGCACGCGTCGCCCAGTATCTGATTGTACCAAATGAGTACGGGGATGTCGTCCACGGGGATAGGTGAGTTGACTACAAAGATTTACTTTTCAAAAATTATCTGGATGTGTGTATTGTGTATAAGGTTACTAATGTTTGAAAGTAAAATAAACAAACTGATTTGAATGAATTACTATGTAATGGAGACTAGGGTTATTTCTCCCCATACTTTAGTGGATTATTTCTTAAGATGATGTGTCGATCACATTCATGATTTATTAATGGCAGAGTGATCTTGCTTCTGAGATACCTCTCTCGAGGTGTATTCGCCTATCTCGCTAGTAAGAGTTGAGTGTATCTCTATATACATTCAAATTTTCAAAATCTTAAATGTTCTAACCTTAATTACACCTTCGGGATTAGGGAATATCTCTTGTTGCAGGTCAACGAAAGACACTCTACCGTATCCACTGAATCCTCATCTCGAATCTCGGATCTCTAGTATGATCATGCTAATGTTGGCCCCAGACATCACCATGTAATTGGAATAAGTGTAAAGCGGATGATAATGAATCATAAATCAATGAATAATATAAATTAATAAACTTTAATCCATTCTACTACAGTGTGAGTGAGTTAACGTGTGGACAAAGTTTTGGATTCGGAAGGTATCGTGATGAAAATATCCAATGACCATATAAAACATCGGTTCTATTATCAAAACGAAAAATACAAATCCACGGGCTCTTCTTCGGTCGATGTCAACACATTTGCTCACGATTTAGCCTTGCACGGTTAAATACGATTCCGATCTCCGATCCCCCTCGGTCAGTTTCCCATTTGCCTTTTAATGATTGAAGCTTCAGCGGCGTCGCGACGTTGGGACGTCGTGACGTTGGAGTGTCGCGACGTTGCCGCTTGTTGACTTCTTTATATGTTGACTCAAAGTCGCGACGTTGGGACGTCGTGACGTTTCGCGACGTTGGGACGTCGTGACGTTTAGCGGCGTCCGCGGCGTTGGGGCCACGTCGCTGACGTTAGAGCGTTGCGATGTTCGGCCCGTCCTTATGCGCGCACTCTGGCGCTCCGAAAATTGCTTCCGTGCCCTTTTTGCACCAATTACACTGCACTTTTGCAATCACGGAAATCAGTATCGACCCGCAGCTACGTATTTAAATATAAAATAAACAGCGGCAGTAAGACCGTAGCGGGTATAATCTTGATGTTTAGGCACTCATCGGTGCCACGATGAGTGAACGAAATCCAGCAATATTTATAACCTAAAATTCCTTCTACTGTCATAGCAAAGCTATTGCGGTATAGAGGTTCTAGGGTCGAACACAAGGATGGGTTTTCTTCGTACAAATGACTTATAGTGAATTGAAAATGGTGAATGTCACTTTGGATTTAAGGTTTTTGTAAAAACAGTGGGGGTTTTGATGGTGAAAACTGGAAATAAACTAAAGTAAAATAAGAAAAATAATAAAAGAGATCTCCTTGAAGTATTAGGATATTGAGATTAGGATCACAGGGCGGCGAGGGTTTCCAGGGTCATTTCCTCGCGTTGGGGAGGATGACCTATAGTCATCTCCTGAACCAAATCTTCATGTAGCTATAAAAACTAACCCTTATTAAATTTATCTTAAAATGGCATTCACTGGCTGTTAATGTTCTCAGTCAGTTCAAACGAGTCTCCTTGGCTCACATTATAATGGGTAAAAAATGATAACTAATGAACATCACGAGATCTAGTAATAAGCATCAAGTGAGCACTAAAAGATTACCATGTACTGACCATTCAACATGAATCGAAGGATCTAAGCCTAGGACAGGAACCGCGAGACGACGGTGAGTACTGCGTGAAAACGGGGACTCCTCATCACCGCACCGGGATCCGACACTAGTAGCCTTCGTCTTCAGGGGAGAGAAGGGATTTTGCCGCTTATCCTCCAGGGTTGTCATCCTCAGAGGGTGATTTAACTTAAAATGGAAAGAAAATGAAAGAAAGTGAAAGAAGAAGAAGCGGAAAGCTAAAGCTTCCACTTCCATTATTGATTAATGGTTGTTTCCCAGGTTCTGAGAAGGCTTGGTAGGAAAGGCTTTATATAGTGCTCGAGTCAAGAAATTAAAAAAACAAAACCAAAAGCTATTCTGAGATAAAATGGGAAGAAACAAAAATTAAAACAAACAGGGCACAACGTCAAAAAAGCGGACCAATTGAATAGTGGGTGATTGCTGAATAGTGTTAGAGATGACGTGCTCGCGGGAACCAAATTTACATGGGTTCCATTTTCTTTGTATTTTACGCTCTTCTCATGCAGTCTTTGATCTGTAATCTTTGAGTTTATTTCGAATTCTTCATGCTTGGATCGTCAACGAATTTCGGCATAAATAGCTTGCCAAAAACTACAAAATTAGCCACAAAATACGATCGGTAGAATAGTAGGGACCTTAGCAAATTGGGTTAATTACGTGGATTAATTACACAAAAGTGCTCGAAATAATAAACAAGGCTCTAAATAGCACTTTTGAGCATGATGAGTGCTAAAACACTCATATTATACTTTCGCGTCGATCTACATTTTCTGTTTATTTTAGAGTAATTTTATAGTTTTGTGACTAGAATGCGAGTTGATGTCTTTTGTGAATGCGGGAGCATTGGGGTGAGAGCAGCAACGAGAGCCCGTTTAGGTGGAAATGGGAACGAGCGATGAAGTACATCCGCGTCAGCGACGTCCCCGCGTCGTGGCGTCCCCGCGTCGTGGCGTCGCCGCGTCGTGACACCACCCGCGTCAGCGGCGTCACCGCAATCAGCGACGTCGACCGAAAATCTGCCCTCATCATTAAAGCAAATTAGGGTTGAATCCAAGGAGATCGGGAGGCGCCGCAGAGCGGAGGCCGCAGGTTTCGACGGTATTAGCGACTTGAGTGCGGGATTTATGCGCTTTCATTTTACCGGATATTTTCGGATTTTAGAACAATGTTCCTTTATTAAGCAGTTTTATTTTCAACCACATTATGTTCTAGATCTCTTCTAGGGTTACATCAAACTACTGTATCATGTCTGATGGATTAAGTTTGATATTTCATGTATTAGGTTATTTATTGGTATCACATCTACTCTATCACACATTTCCATTTATATATTTAATACCGGCTGATATTAGCATATTAGGCTGGAAGTCAAAGATCGAGAGACGAGGTATTTAGGGATGCGGGTAGTAATAGCCTGTGATTGGATTAATAGAGATATTAGAACTGAAGGTAGCATTTGAGGTTAGAACATTTAAGCATTTCGGAATACCGAGTCGAGATAGAGATATCTTCGATTCATTATTCACGAGATAGGCGGATATACCTCGAGAGAGAGATCATCTAGTAAGCGAGATCACACAAGCTAATTGACATATTACAAATAGATTGAATAGAATTTCTTTAGAAAATAATCCATTCAGAGCGTGATAGAGGCGATTTAACCTGGCGTAACACCATTAATTCACTAGAATCAACAGCTTAGTTGCAGTTTCCCTACTTACTTTTTACCCTAAACTCTTTTGTTGAGATGTTAATGAAGCGAACCTGCGTAGTCGGTCACCTTTCCACGTGGATCGATGTCAGATGCGTTCGTACGCTATATTGCTTGGGACTCACAGCGTGCACTTGCGGCGGCAGCGTTGTTTATGCCGCAGCGTTTTTCGACTGTGGGCACTAATGCACCTCCAGCTGCATTGCTAGTCCCTTAGCCGAAAAGAAAGAAGAGGCATCTGCTTGATAACAAATGATGTTCACAAAATGATTATATTTCAAAAAGGTTGTAGATAAGGTAATGTCTAACCCTCGATGAAAATCAAACTACTTGCCCATCGCTATGCGAAATGAATGTCATACAAAATTGAGTATCAAAAGAGCCTCCTTCTTGTTGAATCAACCAGAGACTTCCACCAAAACCTAAGTGTTTGTATGATCAATTCTCAACAATAAACTACTCTCACTGACCGAAACTCACCTTACACTTGGGACCTCTTAGCTAAATAGATCTGTAACCCACTCTTGTTCACAACTATTTTTGTGTTGTAGAGTGCAATGCTGAGGTAGGCCTCACTAGATCCATGAGGGATCTGTGACTCGACGGTGGGCTTAGGGCATCCGTCATAAGGGTCTTTCGACCACTAACTCTTGAGTTTACCGGACCAGTGATGATTTCAAGACTCCAGCACCTACAACTTGCTAAACTCCACCCATCCACCCGTGTAGCGAGCACTAAGTCGGTGGCTCCCGACCAGTTAACCAGGGCACAGGCTTTAAAGACTTTGCCATACCCCTCGGATGTCTTTCAGTTTCAAAATGAGCGTTACGATTATTTATTCTTTTCTTTCACTTTTTCTTTTCTTTTTCTTTCTCTTCTTTTTATTTTAGAACTCGGTGGCCTTCCTTTCCTTGGGGTCCTTAACTCATAAAATTGTCAACGAAACTAGGATAGGTTTTATGAAAGTTTAGGAGGTTAAAGCGGTTTCGGCTATTGTTAAGCGATCTTGCATTGTGTGTGGTTAGCTAAATGTGGAAGAAAAGGTGAAATGAAATTCAACTAATCATCCACTCAACTAGGCATGGAATCAATCTAACATCAGCAGAGGGGGTGGACAATGTTTATTTTCATTTCAGCTAATGAAACTCTAAAAAAAAAATGGAACAAGAGTATGATTGCAGTTTTGAATTGAAAAAGTAAGTTGTATAGTATAACAGCTTCACAAAAAGGAAAACCAGCAAGCCACTAAACATAAAAAATGGGCTTGCTCAAAATAGTAACAAAAACATAAATAAATGCCACTTCCTTCGCTAACTCTCCCCTCAACCAAATGTCATTGTCACCAGGGTAGGGCTCAGTTAAAGGATGAGAAATTTGATCTATCCTTTGTGAAATGTACTCATTGTTGGATAGGAGACTTGAGCTTTCTGACACTTTGTGCTCCTTTTGGACTTCAAAATGAACAAGTTAGGAGAAGAAAAGAGGAAAAAGTGACCAGTTGAAGTACAGAAAATTACACCTTTATCATAATTTCAAGAGTGTTCTTTTCTGATTATATTTGGATTCTACTCTCTAAGCTTTGCCTTGATACTAAAATTACCCAAAGCGAGTTCGGATGAGAAAGTTGTAAAATGAAACAAAATGGGACCGGACGACCGCACAAGTAGAAAATTAAGCCGGTCTTGTAATTTTACCACAGTCTGCAATTTTTTACGCACAGTCTTGCGGTCTCACACTCGCACAGTCTGAATTTTCGCGCATCGCGAAATTCATACTGATCTGTGAGTGTCTAACGCCGGCCCCATTGCCTTTGGTTTTACGCATAAAATAAATAAAATAAATAAGCAGGAAAAATGAGAAACAAAGTGGGGAAATTGAGGCTGGCGATGAAGGTGGATGAGGAGTCTTTCTTTTGAAA
Organism: Tetrastigma voinierianum; assembly: GCA_016808115.1. NCBI lineage: Eukaryota > Viridiplantae > Streptophyta > Magnoliopsida > Vitales > Vitaceae > Tetrastigma > Tetrastigma voinierianum. Next base: position 128,580 of record JAEQBH010006725.1, on the reverse strand, counting down.
AACAAAATACCAAAAATTGAGAATGTGCTATTGAAAATGAGAAAAATTACACAGAAAACAAATCTAAATTAAGAAAATTATGTAAACTACAAATTAAACTTAAAACAAAGCAAATAAGCTCTAACAAAAATTGGAGTGGCTTCTATTTGCTATGAAACCACTCTATTCAGGTAGCTCTTAAGTTCATGGAGGGTGAGGAGGAGAAACTCCTCCATGCTTTAACGATGGTGTCTTTGCATTTGACTTGAAGCTTTACCCCTTTGTTTTGAGCATTTTACCATCTGATGGAGCTATAGGGACCATTGATTCTGGAGGAGTGATTGAGATATTCAATTTTTCATCAGCTGCTTTACTACCTTTGGTCACTTCATCCTGGCGACGTGTGGTCCACATTCTCTACTTTGGGCAGCTTAAATATGCTTCCTTTGATCCCTGTTCTTGCTCCTCTTTCACATCGTGCTTGCTGTTTAGGTGGAAGATATTAAGCTCCAAAGTCATATTGCCAAAGGTGAGCTGCATGACTCCATTCCGGCAATTTATGATGGCATTAGATGTGGCCAAAAATGGCCTCCCAAGTATAATGGGCACATGGTTGGTGCTATGCACCCTTTGGTTAAGGTATCGAGAACTCTGAAATCCTGGGATAATAAGATTGTCTACCTTCACCAAACATCCTCAACTATACCTTTAGATTTTCTTGTTCAGTGATGGATGAGTGATGTTGGTAGGTTTTAGCTCTCCCCGAACCTAAGCATGCCTGCGAGGTATGTTGAAGTAGGTTGACAACGGCTCCCAATCCGGTCCTTATCTATAAAGTCCTCGATGTTGGCGAAATGGTGGGGGACCACGGGTCTTTATATCTCACCAAGGTTTTGCATTGAATGATGGAGCTCACTTGCTGGTTGGAAGATTTCTTATCAATATATAACCCTCTCTTAGTATGCCGCGGTCTTTTTAAGAATTTGGCATAGGTTGGGACCTGTTTGATCATGTCAAGCAGTGGGATGTTGACCTTTGCCTGCCTTAGCACTTCGAATTTCCACAGCGAGGAGGACCTTCATTTTTGCCTTTAGTGTGAGGAAATGGAGCATGCTTTTCTTCATCGAGTCTTCTTTAATAATTATTTGACCGACTCCATTTCCTTTTCTGGTTGGCCTTCTCAGCTGGTTTGAACACTTATTGCTCTCAATTTCTTTACCACTCCTCAAAGTGATAACGACCTTTGCTTCATCCGTTTTTGGGGCGGGTTTCTTTGGAATAGCTTTCGGTGGGCACTCCTTAGGATTGGGTTGTGTGCGGAAGGGATCTCCTTGTCTTTTTTTCTTTGGTTGGAGGCTTTGGTGATGGAGTATTGCGGGGTTATCTATTTTACGATAAGATCATTTTAGACCCGTCTATTCTTTTGTTCGAGCTTTCCACCTTATCGATCCTGCGATTTAGCGCACGTTAATGGCAGCCGGCTCCTACACAAAGATTTCCCGTCAGCTGCTTAAATTTATGATGGCTTGTTCCAGCAGAGGATGAGATTTGGTGGTTCTTCTTGTGAAGTGGAACCCTCTTGTCGTATAGCTATGCTCCCGAGGAACATATCTTTGGAGGTTTAGGCTTCAAAGGAGAGGTTAGAATTGATTTCAGTTGATTATAAAGGTATTGCCATATTAGGCATCGGTGATGGCTTTTTTGTTCCTGATATTAACATTATCGTCATCAAATCCGCCTAACGAGGAAGCAATTGGACAGTGCTCTCCTTGGTGACTAGTGGATTGGCAATTGAAACAAGGCTGGAGAGGTACAGGTGTTTCAGCTACTGCCCGTACCTCATGATGATTTCACATTTCAAGCTCTTCCAACCTTCTAGTCAAAGTAGACAACAGCCTTCATTTTCCACATCCTCGACGGTGAGTACATGCCTCCCTTTGGTTCTTTGTGGGCTTCATTCTCTCTACCCTCCCTTGGGTTTAGTCATCCCATGCCTTGGAGGTTTTCAGCCACATAGTTGAGGAAGTCCATGGCTTCATTTGGATTCTTGCTCAGGAAATCCCCTCCACACATGGTCTCCAATAATTGCTTCATGGCAGGGGACATTCCATCATAGAAGTGGTTGAAGAACATCCAAGTATCAAAGCCATGGTGTGAGCATGCACTGTTGGTCTCTAAATACCTTTCCCAGCACTGATAGAATTTCTCATTGTCATAGGCTGGCAAAGGTACATAGATTTATATTCAGATTATTAGTCTTATGTGTGTTGAAAAGATTTCTTCAATAACACCAATTCTACCCGATTCCTTATAGTCGCCAGCGGCCTTAATGGTCGCTTGATTTTGGCCTTGTCCTTTAAGGTTAAAGGAAAGGCTTTCAACTTCAGCAGCTCCATATCAATTGCACCCTCCTTGAAAGTTGTGCAAACTTCCTCAAAATCTCTGATGTGTGTGTATGGATTTTCATTTTCCATTCCAAGAAAAGTAGGGAGTAGGGGCACTAGATAAGGCCTCACTGTCACATCCTCAGCAGGGGGAATAATGCATGAGGTTCACTCACCTAGCAATTGGAGTGTATGTGATCCCTCATTGATCTGTAGGCATTGGGATCCCTTTGAACTGTTGGCTCTCTTGCTCCTCGGGTGGAGGCTCCATGCATTCCCGAGTGTTTATGCTCTTCAAGCCATGCTCTTGTGGGACCTTTGGTTCTCTCTCTAATACTGCGAGTGTTCCTATCAGAGATTGCATAAAGTCCACATGAAAGCAGCCTGAAGACCACGACCTGAAAACAAAATAGAGGGCTACTAGAAGTATTCTTGTCATCTAAATAAAAAATAAACGAGAAATTTGAGTATGGACAATATAAAATTAAATCAACTAGCGGGTGAGCTGTAGGGAAATAAGAAAAGGTAAAAGAGATTGGGAATTCACGACACTTGTGATGAGGATCCGCAAGTTCTTGTCTCACTTGCACTAAGGCACCATCATAAACACTTGGCTGCATTTGATTCGTGCCACAGTAGGGGTGAGCAGAAATCCAAATGATATTTATAACCTCGAAATTCCTCTTTATTCTTGTAGCAAAGCTCTTGATATAGCGAGTTCTAGGGTCGAACACAGGGATGGGTTTTCTTATACAAATGACTTATAATGAATTGAAAATAGTGAATGTCACTTTGGACTTAAGGTTTTTTAAAAACAATTGGGGGTTTGATGGTGAAAACTGGAAATAAACTAAAGTAAAATAAGAAAAATAATAAAAGAGATCTCCTTGAAGTATCAGGATATTGGGATTAGGATCCTAGGGCAATTGAGGGTTTCTAAGGTCATTTCCTCGCGTTGGGGAGGATGACCTATAGTCATCTCCTGAACTGGATCTTCATGTAGCTATAAAAACTAACCCTTATTAAATTTCTCTGAAAATGGCATTCACTGGTCGTTAATGTTCTCAGTCAGTTCAAACGAGTCTCCTTGGCTCACATTACAATGGGTAATAAATGATAACTAATTAACATCACGAGATCTAGTAATAAGCATCAAGTGAGCACTAAAAGATTACCAAGTACTAACCATTCAACATGAATCGAAGGGATCTAAACCTAGAGTTAAAAGGAGAACACACTCTGACGGTGAGTACACCTGCTTTGTGAGAAAACGGGGGGACTCCTCATCCTGCCTCAGGATCCAACACCCATTAGCCTTCGTCTTCAAGGAGAAAGGGGTTTTAGCCGCTCATCCTCCGACTTGTCATCCTCGGAGGTGTTTGTTTGCCCAATGGAAAAAGAAAATGAAGAAAGTGAAGAGAGAATAAGCGGGGAAAGTTGAAGCTTCGAGTCAATTTTATTGATGGATTGATTCCCAGGATTTACAAGAGCTTGAAGTAGGCTTTATATAGTGCTCAGAGTCAAGTGAAATTACAAAAAAAAAAAACCAAAACCAAAAGCTATTACAAGGGATAAAATGGGAAGAAACAAAAATTGAAACAAACAGGGCACAACGTCAAAAAGCAGGACAGGTGAATAGTGGCTGAATTGTGAATAGTGCTGCAGGATGAACAGTGCTCGCAGGAACCAAATTTCGCAGGTTCCATTTTCTTTGTATTTTCTGCTCTTCTTTCCTTCTGGTCTCTGATCTGCAATGTTGAGTTTGACTTGAATTCTTCGTGCTTGGATCGACTCAACAATTTCGGCATAAATAGCTTGCAAAAACTACAAAATTAGCCACAAAATGCGATCAGTAGAATAGCAGGGACCTTAGGGTGCAAATTGGGTTAATTATGTTGATTAGTACACAAAAAGTGCTCAAAACCTTAAATAAACAGGATTCAAAATAGCACTTTTTGAGCACTAATCAAGACTTCACCTTTGAGTTGCACCCTAGTACATCGCCTATTTCTATGACTCCGCATAGAATGGCGCCTGTTGAGTTGCAAGAACTCAAGGTCCAATTATAGGAATTGTTGGACAAGGGTTTTATTAGACCGAGCACTTCACCTTAGGGTGCTTCGGTTTTCTTTTCCAAGAAGAAGAACAAGACTCTTCGGCCGTGTATAGATTATTGGTAGTTAAATAGAGTACACTATCGAGGCCAGAGTGCCCTTTAGAGGATTGATGATTTATTTGATCGGTTGAGAGGGCGCGGAGTTTTACTCAAAGATGAATCTCCGCACGGTTGCATCAATTGAGGGCGGGAGGCCAGATACCCTAAGGCGGCATTGAGCGATATGGGTGTTTGAGTTCCGCAGTGATGCCATTCAGATTGACGAATGCCTTAGCGACATTCATGGATCTCATGCATAGGATGTTCTAGCCCTATCTAGATTAGTTTGTTGTGGTATTCGTAGACGACATCTTGATATACTTCAAGTATGAGGAGGAGTATGAGGGTCACTTGAGGATTGTTCTCTATGCCTTGAGAGCCCATTAGTTGTATGCCAGATTCAGTAAGTGTGAATTATGGCTTACTAAGGTGAAATTCTTGGGACATGGTGTCGGCTTTAGGTATATCAGTGGACTGGAGAAGGTAGCCAGTTATGAGATCGGAGGGCCGAAGTCGAGTCTTGAGATATACGATTTCTTAGGATAGGCGGGTACTACAGGGAGGTTCATTGAGGACTTCTCGATTAAGCACTTTATGATAAAATTGACGAAGGAGATCGAGTTTGAGTGGAATGACTTGTGTGAGAGGGCATTAGGAATTAAAGAGGAGGCTCTACTTTAGCTCTTATTCGATAGTTATAGAGGGGGACGAAGTACACGAGTGTATTGTGATGCCTCACAGGATGGACTTGAATGTGTTTTGATCTGTCCAGGGAGGGTAGTGGCTTCTGGTTCTCAGGCGATTAAAGAACCCTGACGAGTTACCCATGACATGGAGCTGGCGGCCATTGTCTTTACCTTGAGCAACACCACTATCTATATGGTGAGTAGTTCGAGGTATTCTCAGACCACAAGGGTGAAGTATATTTTTATACAGTGGGACCTTAACATGAGACAACGCAAGTGGATGGAATATTTAGAAGACTATGACTTCACTTTGCATTACCATCCCGGTAAGGCAAATGTGGTAGCTGATGCACTCAACTAGAAGTCACGGGGAGTGTTGGCAAGTGTGGTTTCCCGAGAGTGGTAGTTGCTTGAGGTTGTGGGATAGTTCAGGCTGTGCTACAAGGGTCAAACTCAGGGTACTTTGGGGAGTTTAGTGAAATACGCCTTCCTCTTGGCAGTGATCGGGTTGAAAGAATGAAGACATAGATGTTATCCATCGGGATCGGGTGCAGTCCGAGTCCCTGTGGCTGGCCAGAGGCTGGGTAATTCCATAGATGGTAGTATTCGATGGGGATAGTTATGGTTCCCACTGATCGGCGGATCCCAAGAGAGAGATCAGCAAGGTTCCATTGTTCTCATTTTGTTATGCACCAAAGTGGCACGAAGATGTACCATGATATTCGTCGCCAATATTACTGGAGTGGGATGAAGAAACATGTTGGAGATTTTATTCTTCGATGTCTCATATGTCGGCAGTAAAGGGTTTGAGCACCGAGGCCAACAGGTGCTCGACCATTAGAGGTAGCTGGTGATAGGAACATGTCACGATGGACTTCTTGACTCGCACGCGGACGTCGCGGGAAGCGTGCCGGCGCGGTGTGGGTGATTATGGACTGGCTTACTAAGTCAGTACATTTCTTGGCTGTGTGGATGACCTTCACTCTAGAGGAATTCTACAGGTTGTATGTGCGGGAGATTGTCTGATTGCATGGGGTACTAGGATCTGTTGTATCATATATGGATCCTAGGTTTATGACTCATTTTTGGGAGAGTTTCCAGCGAGCCATGAGGACACGATTGATGATGAGCACTGCTTTTCATCCTCAACCGGACGGTCAGTCAGAGAGGATCATCCAGATTTTAGAGGACATGCCATGAGCATGCATACTTGATTTCAAGGGTAGCTGGAAAGAGCATTTACCCTTAGTGGAATTTGCCTACAACAATAGTTACCAAGCGAGCATATAGCTAAGAGGCACTATATGGGAAGCCTTGTCGATCTCCGGTTGTTGGATGAAGGATTTTGACACCCCAATGGGTCGTTGACCAACACGTCGACCTCGAAAAACTTGTGGATGTCGAATGCCAGAGACCACTTATTGGGTCCCCTTTATCGAGACTCATAATTTAACAAAAATGGACAAAGTCTCCTTTGTCTGCAGGGGAGCTCTACTAAAATATAGCTTGTATGACGGATAATGGATGGCCCATCCGGGGCAGATATCATATCATGACCTCTCAGGATTATCGGCAGTAAAATGACCACATATGGTCCATTTATCCATGCTGAACATAATGCACAAGGCTATAATACCATAGTCAGTAAGAGTTTAATTACAATACTCTTTGCAATATATATCAAAATAGTTTGTTCTAATATATTTTACAAAAGTAAGAACCAAAGCCATAACCCAACTTTCTTCACAATGGCGGCCTCGAGTAAGCATCGTCTCCCTACACACTCCCTGTACCTGAATGGGGGTTCCATGACAGGGTGAGCAATGCTCTAGAGTAAACTCCTACATAGGCTAGTCCCTACCTAAGTGTACATGCAATGGTCATGTCACAAAAAAAAAAAACACATTCAAATTAAAGATTACCACAAACCTATATTAAATTCTGCCATGAATGAGATCGACTCACCATGTCCCATGTATTGGTCCATCACGAAGCTCCATCAGTCAATGACTCTATCACTGTGCAAAACCATATGTGATAAAATCCACCATTCTTGGATTACATCTAATGATCATTTTACAACAAAATTCATTTGTTTTTCAAACCAAAAGCTTTTTGGATGTAACACCTCAATGATCATTTATATTCAAAAAAAAAAATTTTTGTGGGTAGCAAATTTTCGGGGTCTCATCGTAGGCTTTGCAAGCCTTCCTACACTTTCACGGGCTTTCACCGTTGGACACATATGTCTAACAAAAAATAATGGGGCTTTCACCCGAGGGGGTTTTTATCCCTACTTGCTAATACGTGACACATATTTTCATTTTCATTTATACAACATTTTTTACTAGCTTTCATCGACGGTTTCATATCTAAACCATATACCAGGTTTTTCATATGAGGGGGTGTATATCCCTACTGGCTTCACCCATTTACACATGTACTTTTCATATCGCCACAGCCGTGAGTCTCTTTTGAGCGTTGTCCATTTCACTGAGCTCACCATCGAACGCGCGAACACGATTATCGATTTAACCATGTCCTCGACTTGCGCCGAACACCAGCAAAGTGTCGATTTACCATGGTCGAACCACGAACTATTGACCCCAACCATGCACTCACCCACGGCTCGGCGAGTGACCTTGCATATGAAATGCGATCATGTCATTTCATGCTATGTCATACTACATGCAACATTTATAAATTTGATGTCATCTTCTGTCTGACATTTATAAATTCCCGGATAATTATATTTCTTACATATAATTTCCGTATCCACAATTTCTATGTTAATACATTACGCAAACACATATTAACATGATTTTTACACCCAACAACATATTATTTATTTATTTTCCAACAATATATACAAAATGACCCAAATCTCGAACCCATATAAAACAAGGCACCTCTTGGTTCCTTCACGGTTTGTCACCGAATTACTATGATACCGAAACACATCCTGAAACCGAACCTCCCAGTCCAGGATTAAAATAAACTTTGAGCAATCCCGAACTACGAGTTTGAAATCCTGTCGGATAATAAAAACGATTTGAATTAAACCGAACTATCTTAAACAATCAGATTCGGCGAAACGTTCAGCAGTCTTTTAGAAAATTCTAAAAAATTTCTACTAAGCCCCCCAAAAAAATTTGAGGCGAAATTCTGACCTCACACTGACCTCTGAAAATCCTAAGCCATTAAATGACCTTTAGGCTAGAAATAACCTAAGTAGGAAAACTCCCTACCTCGTAGAGTTTGACAAAACTCCCTACCTCGTAGAATTTGACGAAACTCCAAGATTTTGGTACCCACGCGTAGCTCTCGATGCGTGGACCAACTTTGTCTTTTGCTCATACGAAAACCTACGGTTCGATTTCCGTAAATATTAGAGAGAAGCGAAGAAAAGAAAAACAATTTCTCCCTCTCTCCTCTCGCTCTTTCTACTGAAAAATCCCTTCCCTTTTTATTTTAATTTTATTTTATTTTCCTTTTCTTTTCTTTTCTTTTTCTTTTTATTATTATTATTATTATTTATTTCTTTTTTCTTGTTTAATCTTTCTCATTATTTCCTCCATGACACTTGTGTATATGAGTCATTCACACAAGTGCATCATATGTCATACCATGTACCAAACACCGTGCCTCGAAAAATATGAAATTTTGGCTTGTCTTGGAATCAGACGAGGTCGGCAGAGGTAACTAGGTGTGAGACGAATTCAGGAAGTCGTTCATCATCCAGAATATAGAAAATTTCCGGTTTTCAGCGAAATTACCGTTTACCCTTTTCGAGAAAAATTAAATTTTTCCTGGGTTTTACATTCTTCCCCCCTTAACAGAATTTCATCACCGAAATTCATACATACTAGCACACACAAACACAATACATCTCCCATGGAACATATTAGAACACAAAAACAATCAATGCACATAATGTCGTGTTCTACACCCATGCCCACTAAACCTAGGTATTTGTATACCTAACTCTTGATACCGTGATGAGCCCAGTATCAGACATCTTGTGGATACCTGCCGAGCTCCTAGTGTCGTTAACACAGATTAATAAATTGTGTTGTCAAGCTGGAGTTCTCAGGCCAGGCCGTTGGCAAATCGGGCAGTTTCGGGAGTGCGAAATAATATCTTTGGGACTCTTTACTTTTTTTTTTTTTTTTTTTTTGATTAACTTATACCTGTGGGTATACAATTAATTTTTGTAATAACCAACTGTCATTTATATATACAAAGGAACTACCATCGGAGTGGTATCCATTAAAATCTCTACACATATGCTAAGTCCCAATTACTTATACAAATATTTATACATGTACATATTTAATACAAACATCAGAGATCGCTGTAAACAGTGCTGGTGAGCAACTATCTCTGAGATGGCCCGTACCGCTGGTGTGAAATGTTCTGTCCTCTTTATCTCCTCTTCAGTTCCTACACGGATTGAACACCCGTGCTAAGCTTTACGCTTAGTGGGAACATATAAAATGATAACAATAATACGATAATCGCCGTCACTATCTTTTTACTTTGACTTTTACTTATGCATATAACAAAGTCTATTCTTATGTGACTTCTAACTCATCTCATATTATACATGTAGATTTTTTTCTGTTCAAATTCCTATCATCATCTTGTTCATATTATTCACGTGTCATGTCTTTTACAGGTTGTAACTCATATCACTACATGTATGTGCGGTCGAATCATATTCAGTAACTTATCAATACAATGGCAGTGAAGATAATTGATCATATCAATTTCAATACGAGGTTCAAATCGGACTAATACCCAGATACATATTGGGCTAACATCACTATCGCGACCCGACCATTAATCAACTCCCTTTAGCAATTACGTTTCATGATCCGGGATGCCCGATTAAAACATTTTGTTTCGTTATATTAAATTTTCAATTTCAAAAGTGTCGCGACCCGAATCCCCGACTTGACCCGATTGGCGGATCCAAGCTGGAGCCCGGTTTACTCCGACGTTTTCTATCAAAACATTTATTTTGTCTTATTAAATTTTTATTTTCAAAAGTGTCGCGACCAGATCTCGAGCTTGACCGGTTGGCGGATCAAGTGGGCCGGTTTACTCAGGCATTTTCAATTATCTTTCCAAAACATGTTGTTTTATGTTCTTCCATTTAGACCTTTTTAATTAAGCAGCTTACTTCTTTTGGGCAATCCCATGACATTTACAAGTCGACGTAACATACACTTAATAACATGCATTCTGAGAAATAATGCCTTTTTATCCTCAAACTTCATGTATTCATTTTCGCATGCTTTCATTTTACACATCATTTATCATATCACAACATGCATTTTCAATGCAATAATTCAATTACAATTCAATTTATGGATTTAAGCATGCACATAATCCCATTTACTCTAAATCATTTGGTTATTTCACTTTGCTATTTAATTCACATTTAAGCCAGTTAGTTTAATGAATCCCGCCCTTATTATCGACCATTAATGTGCATACATTTACAATTCAGTCTCCCATCATGACGGATCTTTGTTTGAGTGCACCCAGGCATGTGGTATTACTGACCGGTTCTCCCCATCATAGCGGATGCGGTTGGCGCATCGGCGTGGTATCACTTGTCGGTTCTCCAGCGCGGCGATACGTGGTATCATGGCCGGTTCTCGTCATGGCCGGATACCGTTTAGTGCATCCCGACGTGGTATCGCTTAACCAGTTCTCCCATCGCGGCGGATGCACGTTTGGTGCACATCCCGGAAACACGTGAAGTATCATATTCGGTTCTCCCATCATGGCGGATGCCGGGTTTGGTGCATCTTGACCGCGTGGTATCGCCTGACCGGTTCTCCCGTCATAGCGGATGGCGGTTTGGTGCATCCCGACCCACGTGGTATCACTTATTCCGGTTCTCCCATGAAGGATGCACGTTTGGTGCGTCAGACCGCGTGAGTATCGCTTAAATGCCCATACGCCATCAAGACAAATGCCGATTGGTGCATCCGCGAAGTGGGACGTTCTTGATGCCATACACCATCATGGATGCGGTGGTGCATCCCGCCAAGTGGGACATTGGAAAATTCGGGGTGCCTTCATGACGGATCTCGATTTGTGCATCCCGTCAGGCGGTTCATTCGATATATCACTTAATTCACATCTATAGCGGATTAGTGTAATGAATCGTCTTTATCATCATTCATATTCATTCGTTTCAAAAATCACATTTCGATTCAATTTCACTTTCGTATTATCTTTTCAAAGATATACTCAATCTATGTACTAATTTCATATGCTCATTCATAAATTCATTTACGTATACTCATTCACGTATACTCATTCATACACTCATTCATAAATTCATTTACGTATACTCATTCACGTATACTCATTCATACACTCATTCATAAATTCATTCATGTATACTCATTCATAAATTCATTTACGTATACTTATTCACGTATACTCATTCATACACTCATTCACATATATTCATTCATGTATACTCATTCATAAATTCATTTACGTATACTTATTCCGTATACTCATTCATACACTCATTCATATTCATTCATGTATACTCATTCATAAATTCATTTCACGATATACTCATTCCGTATACTCCTATCATTTTATTATCATTTACGGTTATATGTGATAACTAATCATATATATCACTTAACCACATTATGTGTTCATGACATATTGCCTTTCATGTTTAATCATGTTTCAATTCATTTTCATTTCATTTCCATAATCATTTTCATGTTTCATGAACACATCTTTACATTTTTCATTTTCTACATTTTCCTTGTTTTATGCCTATTACATATGGCACTTCATATTCTTGTGAAGTATGATGTATGTGAAATCACACCTCATTCATATATTCTTATTCCTCTATGAATCTAATTTACTTAGGAAGTGGAATCAATCCAATCGGATCATCCAAACTAAAGTTATGGCATTTTCATGCCAAACTAGTCGGTTTACCCGGATTACACTAGAATAGTTTGTATTACTAATTTTTCCGGGGTTCTATCTTCATATTTGACATGAGGTCTTTGTACTCATTTAAATATAAGGTGCTAAGGGTTCTATTCCAATTGGAATCACCCAATTCGGAGCACCTAAACTCAAGTTACGTCCGAAACAACCCGGACTACTCTATGTTCAAAGTGGAACCGAAATTTGGCTTGCATAGCCCCACTTTGAGTGAATTTTTGACCATAGGATAGGAGCTTGGCGATTCCTGTTGATTTTAATTTTGTTCTCCTTGAAGTCTATTTTACGTAGCCTTGAATCACTCAAATTGGATAAGAAATGAGCAAGTTATGGCCAAAATCTGGCCCAGGCAAGCTGGAGCAGACGAGGTGTCTTAAGTACACCAGATCATCTTAGGTACACTTTGGCCAAAAATGACCATAAACGAAAGTGTACTGGTACACTTTCAAAGTCATCCACAGTACAAGTCACCCGAAATGCCCTAAAATGTGTGTTTTCTCACATTTTTTCCATATCATTCAACCCCGATCAACTCTATACTCCATATACACCTGAAACCATTTCAAATTCACCTTGTAAACTCTTTTCTACACAATTCATCTTTCAATTAGATATCTTTCTTGAAATTCTTTCATGGATTTCTTCCAAAACACTAATATGGGTTGTGACCATCCTCAACAAAACATGAATATTAATTAGGGTTTACTCTAAACTCTTTCCACTTTACAATTAACCATGAATCCAACCTAAGAGAGGATTCTCTGACTATCTTATTGCCATTTAGAGTTTTAACAACCCTAATTTCAATACATCTTTGGTTAGGATTTCATCCTAACAAACCCTAGGTTTTGGACAAGATAATAACCATACAAAACCAAAGATCCATACACAAATCCAAAGTTCCATACTCAAGGTTAGTAGTTCCATACCTTTTTGCTTGATCTCCTCTTCCTCTTCTTCTCTTCTTCTTCTTCCTCTTCTCTTCTCTTCTCCCCCTTCTCCCTCAGTTTTGAGCTCTCCCAAATTGGAGACCAATTTTGGTCTTTTAATCCATGTTGCTAAGGTATGTTTTGGCCCTCAAAAACCCATTTTTGGGTTAAGTTTCATTATTTGCAAAAAGGTCCTCCAATCTTAACCATTTGTGTGATTTCCTTTGTTCATTTGGCCTCAAATCTTCTTAATCCATGTCTTTTAGGCCTTTTGGACAAATTACAATTTTGTCCTTAAGTTTCTAATAACTCCGGGTCTCGTTTCCATGTTTCGCATTTAACTCATGAACATTCAAATTATCTTACAAAATATCCTAAACATGTCAGCGCTAGGGTATATTTTGGGGTATTCTGATGACACCACCCCAACCGGGGTCCCATCGACAAACCAACCCGCGAAAAACTCGGATTTCTGTGTGACCTAATACCACACTCACAGTCCCATTTATCAGATCCAGATGGAAAATCAAGGTAGTCTCCTTCGCTCAAGGAGCTCTCCACCCAAACAGTAACCTCAGAGTGAACAAACACTCCCACGGTCTATCCGTCAATATCCCCAATATTCATCCTCTTTTACCACACCCATCTGATTCACATTTAAATCAAAATATGGAAAAATAAACGCTTAATTACGTCTCATAAGAGTCCGATCATGACCCTACCATATTTACGTGCATCTCTAATTATTTATACAATAGTCCAAATAATTAATTTATAATTATTTTGGCAAATACTTTTCAGAAAGTATTGTCAAGGCCACATGTCGGCCTTCTTCACACCACCGCTCGTCTGGAGTGTCGCTCCCGTACACCCCGCACCCGAAAGGGGTCCCACAATGGGGTGAGCAATGGCCGCAGAAAATTCTCCCATAATGGCTACCTCTTGCCTAAATGCACATGAAATGATGCATATAGAACATCAACCATATTCCATATAACACAATTCTATATGGAATATGTCTTGTGGTCATGCACGAGATGAGACTCATATGTCACAACCCAGTCCACTCACTTCTCAACCCAACAATAGTAAACCGCCAAGGGTGTCCCACCCCTAACCCTTGCCAAAGCAAAAGCTTTTTGTTTTGTACTCTAGACCATTGACACCCTCAATGCCTACTTATTTCCTTACCAAGTACCGGTGGTGTTATGCATTTAGGCGCATTTGCCCACTCAGAGACCTGGTATACTTGGTTAACATTTTTATATAGTTTTCACCTGAATGTTTCATGTCTAAATCATATACCAGGTTTCACCCGAGGGGGTGTCTATCGCTACTTGTTTCACCCATTTACACACGTGCATTTTCTATGCCATACAACCGTGAGTCCTACTCGGATACCGCCCATTTTACCGAGCTCACCATCGACACCAAACACGGTAAGTCGATGAACTATGTCCTCACGAGATGATAACGAACACCAACACAGTGTAGTCGATTTCACCATGGTCAAACACCAACACAATACTGATTCTAACCATGTAATCACACCCAACTCGACGCGATGTGACCGTGCATATGAAATGTAATCACGCTATTTACATGTCACATGTATTTATAAATTTCATGTCATGCTACATGCAACATTTATAAATTTCCAAGGTTCATATTTCCATATAATTTCCATTAATCACAATTTCCATGTTAATACATTACGCAAACACATATTAACATGATTTTTACACCCAACAACATATTATTTAATTTTTTTTAAAACAATACATGCAAATGGTATCAAATCTCTCGAACCCATATAAAACAGGCACCTCTCTCGTCTTTCACTAGTTTCACACCATTGTTTATCAGGATATCAAAACACATCACAAAAAACCTCAGTATTATTGTCCCCAGATCAAACCAAACCTGAACCCTGGCCCCTGACTCGCCTGCAAGGTTCCGTACCCTGCTCGCACCGGGGTCCTCAAAACAAATGAAAACCAACTCCAATTAATCCAATGCCCTAAAATTCCAGCACTCCAGCCCCAAAATTGGGATGGAAATCTTACCACTCCCAACACGACTCCCAAGCAAACCCTCTAAGCCAATTAAATTGCCTTTAGGTTAGAAATAACCTAAGTAGAAAAATTCCTTACCTCGTGGAGTTTGACGAAACTCCAAGATTTTGGTATCCACGCGTAACTCTCGATGCGTGGACCAACTTTGTCTTTTGCTCCGATGAAAACCTACAATCTGATTTTCGTAGATCTTAAAGAGAAGCGAAAAAAAGAAAAACTATTTCTCCCTCTTTCTCTCCTCTCGCTCCTTCTGCCGAAAAATCCCTTCCCTTTTCTTTTTCTTTTTATTTTTTATTTTCCTTTTATTTTATTTTATTTTTATTTTTATTTTATTTGTTTATTGAGTCATTTTTCTTTTTTTATCTCTTTCCATTGGCTCTCTCACTCTGACACTTGGTCTAATATGAGCCATCCATACAAGTGAACCACATGTCATGCCATGTGTGGCGACACTACGCCTCAAAAGTCATGAAATCAATTGTCTCGGAATCCAAACGAAATTCGACGAGGTAACTAGATTTCACGAAAGAATCCAACCAGAAGTCTGCTTTGTCATCCGAGACGAAAATTTCCGGTTTTCAACCGAAATTACCGTTTTACTATTTTTCAGAAAAATTGAATTTTTCTTAGGTTTTACAAAATGGTGTACATCGCACGTATATGCACCCGAAACATTAGATTCATGAGTTAGAGCATGGTTGAAATTGAATCACCATTAGGCGTACTGGGCAGGGTTTCTCATGTCGTCGATTTAAGTCCAACGTAGTCGCATTCGTACGAAACGGAAACAACAGACAGCAAGGTGGATGATAAAAAACAGAAGTATCTAAAGAGTTAATTTAGTAAATTAGTTAGATGACCCTAATGGTGAAATCCCATGAAAGTGTTGGAAGTAAAGAAGCCTACGATGGAACTCCCTAAATTTCTCTACCCACAAAAAGACACATATATTTTGAATGAAACGATCATTCGCTATATGACATCCAAAAGTTTAGTTTATAATAGAATTTAATATATTTGTTAAAATGATGGATGTGATGATCTAAACAATAACGGATTTAATCATGATATCACAGAATTAGAGTCGGTAATGACTCGACATGGTGCATAAGTGAGTTTCATCCTTCATTTTACATTCCATGATGTAGAGTCCAACCTAGGATCAAAGATAATCTGTTGAATTGTGGTAAGAATGGCCAGAACATTGCATGCACTTAGTGAGAGTAGTCTCTGTAGGGAATTATTCTCTACTAGCATGACCTCACCCTATAATGGTACCAGGTGTGGACAGTTCACTGGCGGTTCTCATCCCGGAGCTACAGAATGAAGAGAAAGTTTGAAGGAAGTGTGGCTTGATGATTTTTTTTACAAATATGTTGAGCAAACGAGCTTGACATGTATTTTTGGTTTAAAAGAATTGCAATTAAAAGAATGTGAACTGTTTTTAATGTATGTATATCCTTGCATGTTTTGTAAGAATATGGATAAATGGGTCCTAGTAAATGAGACACCACGGTAAGATATCAGCCATGCAAATATTCCATAGGCATTCCACAAGTTGATGCATGATCAACTGACCGATTCAAGGTGTCACAGCTTGTCTTGAACTTAAGGTAAATGGTCAATCTTTGATCCTTTGTTATGCTTCCTTCCACCATGTCACAACTCGAATTGTTACTCTTAATTCCGATGTTGCGACTCTTATATGATGTCGCTAAATTCCTCAAATCTAATGTTGCATCTTTGACGCTTGACCACTTTACTTCTTTTTTCTTGCTGTTTTATTTGTTTTTCATGATATTCTTGTAAAAACACTAAATTTGGTAAAGTATCCATAATTTACATTTAAAACTAGTATTCAACATCAAAAAATTATGCAAAAATGAATAAAAATAACCATAAAATTCATGCTTATCAGAAAGCAACAATCTGGCTGCTGCGCCAACTACGTCTCACAGATGTGGTGATAGAATCTGATTCCTAGCAGGTCGTCTAGGAATTTCATTCAAATACTCATGACAGATCAGAGTTCGGACTTTGAATAGATGAATACAAGTCTTTATTTTCTAAGCAATGTTTCACCCTCCGCCATGTTAAGAGGAAAGCGAATAATGTCGCTGACTATTTAGCAAAACCGCACTAGGCTTTGCAAGCTCTCACTCTTGGCATGCAATAAAATGCCCTTTTCACTAAAAAAAAAAGACTTTTATTATTCCAATCATATTTCCTTTCCTTATATACCAGTTAAATATTGAATTGCATGATATGATATTTTGGTTATCGATGAGGATGGATACGATTAAAGGAGTTATCGAGCCTTCCTTCCACCAAGCCAACGTTGCTATTATTTATACTTAGTGCAAAAATATTTTATATTTGCTTTTATCAAAATATTCTCATCATAATTATAAAATTTCAGAAATTAACTTTTAAATAAAATTAAAAATCTTTTATATACATAAAGGGAATTTATTTCTTATCTTTAATTTTTTTTAATTAATAAATATAATTATAGTAAAGAAATTTTAAATATTGTTTTAGATAAAAATAACGGGAAATGAAAAGAAAATGTGTAAAACAGGGGAAGTGAATTAAGATAAAAATAAATAAAATATCTGATCTCTTTTCCAAAATTAAAAGCTCTCAATCAAAATGATTAAACAGGTAATAGCAATAATATGGTTGTGGTGTGGTGGTGTAAACTGAAATGAAAGAAATAATGGTTTTGTAAATTAGAAATGTGTAACATATACTTTTAAGAATAATATAGATAAATCATTAAAAGAGCATGCATTTTAAAATATTTTAAATAAAGTAATAATTTAAAAAATGCGTTGTATTTAAAATTGTCCGAATTAAAAATAAATACCCGCTTTTCCCTTTTTATTATATAATGAGTATTTTTGCTTTTTTTTTTTTAAGGAACTAATATCTAAGGAACTTTTTAAATGGTTTAAAAATAATAGTTGACACGTAGGATAAGTGATCTTAAAAATTAATAATGTTTTACTAAAAATATTATTTGTTGATGGTGCTTTTTTTACCGACATCAGCTAGAGCTCTCTTGGAGGCCATAATGGGTTTGATGGATCGATCCTCGCCGCAACCCGCAACTCACATACGGTATATCCGGCGAGAGGTGTCGGCCATTGCTCACAAGCCCGACGGCTAAGTTGCTTTATCTTATGAAAAGGAATTCAATCAAGTTTACAGACGGTTGGGTTGCATACCTCTTTTGGGTGCGAATGAGCCAAGATTTATAAGTAAATTGTATATTTTCGCCGGATGTGCGATATCGGTGTATCTTCTTTCTCATCGTGAGGAAGTTTTTCCTTACTGCGAACCGACTCTTACGATAACTATAGCCGCGATCATGCACTCCATCTTTCTTCCTAATCCGTAGATGATCATGGAGATTGACACTTTTCCTACATGAGGTTCGTGGTCGCCCATATCACTCGATTTCCCTGCCAGGTGATTTTAATTCTCTAGGACTCGCCCAAATGTCAAGCATAGTGTGGTCTCATCAGGCCACTTTATTGGGGGTCCCCTAACTCCCTTTATAAAGCGGAGGTTTGGGCCTGCGCCCCTGGGTTTGCGCTCTGGGCCTATGTATATGTAGTTCTCTACCCCATCAGTAGCCCCCCAGCTCTTGACTAAAGCAAGCTTAGGGAAGGGCTGAAGCGTTTCTTAGATCGGTTGCGGCTTCCACGTGGCTTGCTAATGAGTATCTTAAATACTCATTTTATCCCTATACTTTAGTTAGTTTTTCTAGTGTTTTTATGTTAAATAAGTGCCCTAATGCTCTAAAAGTTCACACTTATGATCTAGTCATCCATTTGGTGGAATTGTGCAAAATTGGTGGAAAAACTGCTACGGAAGCAACAGAAAAGGCTATTGAATTTTGACGTTTTCAGACATCATATGAGCTCCTATTGAATCAAGACATATATGGATGGATTCTACACTTCAAGAGCTTTCCATATATACTAAGAACACCAAAATTGGAGTTCGAACAAAGAAGTTATGCAAGTTCCAAAACTTGAAGAAAATCAGCAAACATTGCAGCACCTTCATCAGGAGAGGCTACTGTATTTTGACATTTTCAGAAATCATATGAGCTCTTATTTCTTAAATACATATATGGATGGATTCTACACTTCAAGATATTTCCAACGATACCAAGAACACCCAAATCGGAGTTCCTGATGACAGTTATGGCCTACGGTTGGAGAAAAAAATGTGAATCGCAGTTGAATGTCGCGACGTTGAGAACCAACTTCACGACGCTGCGTAAACGTAGCATCCCCGACGTCGCGACGTCACGCGACGACATCGCGACGTGCTCAGTTGGTTTCGGGGTGGATTTTTTAGCCCATTTTGAGCCCATAATGGAGGGTTTTGAAAGCTCTAACCGAGGGATCGAAAAGAGGAGGATTTGTGACAGTATTCTTGAGCTGCCAAGGAGAAGCCCTCTCTTAGGTTGGAAACACCCTAGGGCACACATCTTGAAGGGGAAAAGCTTGAAGAAGAAGGAGATTGAAGAAAAGGAGATGACGCTTTCACTCAAAATCGTTTATTCTCATCATCTTTCTTTGTTTCTCTATTTTTTGATGTTTTTCTTGACTTAGAGATGTTCTAGATTTATTTCTAGGTTTTCATGTAGCCTCATACTCAATGGATTATATTTTGGTTAATTACGTTTTCATTCATTATATGGATTGATTTTATCTCAACTTGCTCTATCTCTGTATTTTATTTACATGGTAGTGTTTGGCCAACATTAGCGTGTTTTTGCTGGGAGTCTGAGATCGAGAGATGATGACCCCAAGGATATGAATAGAGCAACACTTGGTCAATCGGCGAATAGAGATATCTCAGTTCCAAGTGTGGCATTAAGGGTTTAAACATTTAAGCGTTTCGGAGTCCAGGGTTGAGGCAGAGATGCAATACACCCTACTGGCGAGATAGGCAAATATATCTCACAAGAGAATATCTTGTGGTGGCACGATCAACCTGTCACAGAAATCAATTAATATACTAAATACAATATATTTAGGTTAAAATTCATCGAGTGTGGCAGGTGAAGGCAAAACCCTAGTTTTCATAATTAATTGATTTAGCAAATAATATAGGATTAGTTTTTCTTTTTATTAATTGGAATTCATTACGATTTTAGGTCCAGATTAATATTTAAAGTGTTAAGTCAGTACTCAACACACTTCTCCCCGTGGATCGATATCCGTATTAGGTACACTATATTACTTGAGGCGACGCGCACTTGTGCACATTGGCGTACACATTCTACACATCACGCTTTCGGCCTATCACTTGCAGGGGATGGTTTGATTTAAGCTTTGTTGCCGCCAAAAGTCTTGTGATAATGATGGCGCTCTTTCGATTTTCGTGCCTATTTGGACTGTCGCTCCTTATGCCTTTAGAAACATTCCTTGTATCACACTTTTCCACTTCTTCTACGGTTTTGGAAGTATCTTTGATCAGTGTTCAAACCTGCTTGTCGTGCTTTCTGTCTTCCTAGGGGCCGTTTTCCTTGATTTCCTTAGTTCTAAGGCCTTAATTGCTTTTGAATTCCAGTTGTTGTGGCGTGTCGGGTCAGTCCCGCCTTTCGTAGCTTTGTTCATTCTCCCTTTCCGCCGTTTAGTCATGCGTGCTTTTGTAAGCTTGCAAATAAAGGGAAGGCCGACCGAGGAGTTGTTATCAAGGCGAAATGGTGACAGACCCGGTGGTCCTATTGCTGCGGTTGCTGAGGTCTTCCCAGTAGGTTATCTTCCTCCGCTGGGTAAGGGCAAGGGGAAGATTAGCGAGATTAGATACCCTGGTGGCTCTGAATATTTGAGGGTTGTTGTGAGGTATTTGGACGCTGTGGGCCCTAGTCGAATCGAGCCTTCATTCTCTAAAATTTTTGCTACTCGTTATGGGCCCCCTTCCGATGTCCAAATCTGGTGTCCTGATATCCTCACGTCTTATGTGGTGTTCGTTCCCAAGATGGTCTTCTTCTTTGAGGTGACCTTTGAGAATGGCCTTCGATTTCCTTTGCACCCCTTCATAAAAGGTGTTTTAAAACATTTTAACGTGTGCCCATCCCAGCTCTCTCCCAATTTTAGGGCGTTTGGTCTACTTTTGGTTTTCTTTTCAGTGGATAAGTGGCCTCGAGGTCCCTAGTATTGCTCTATCAGCTGATCTCTTCAACGTGAAAGAGGCCTCATAGCTTCAAAGCATTTCTACGTGGCCATCAAGACCTATTATTTCCGACCTCCCTTCTTCCCACAAGCACGGAAGAGAGCTTTTCATTTCTTGTCGTGGTCGACATTAGAATACAACCCTATCGACTAAGGCGATACGTCAGATTCGACCGCATGGACTACCCCCGAGAACTCAAGGTGAGTTTTCGTCCATGCTAGTAAAATAATTTTTCAGAGGCCGTTATGTTTTTGACTTTGTTATGGTTGTGTCAGCTTTCAAAAACTGGTCTCGACCTACTCCCCCGAGGACGTATGAAGCAGCGACCGGCAAGTGTCACCCTTGAGCGTATTCCGAGATGATCAAGTCAAACCTTCCTGGCTCTTCAGGAGTGAGCCCTTCTATTTCTCCTTGTTCCAAATCTCCTCCGCTCCCTGCTATGGAAACCTCTCCTGGGGGACCTCTAGTTATGAAGCCAACTCGAGGAGAACTTCGAGCTCGTGTCGAGCTATTGGAGAAGAAGAAGAGGAGCATGAAGCGTAGGGCTTAGGATCCTCCTGAGGTCAGCCTCCTGGCTCGAGGTAAGGTCCCGAAGTCGAGACCCGACTTCACCACACGCCCAAGCTCGTGTGAGGCGCAAAGGGTCCTCTTCACCGAGGTATCTGAGGGTGGCGAGCGCAATGGCCCTCGTCCTCCTTTGTAGATTAAGGGTTCTTCGAAAGGCCGCCGAGCTTCCTCTAAAGTCCTTCCTATCTCTCGTCTGAGCCCTTCGACGTGAAACGCCCTCACCTCCCCCTGACAGCGGGGATGCGGGAGATGCATCGCTTGCCGAGGCGGAGAGGACTTACTACTCATCAATGCGGAGCTTGTCGTCGGGGTTGTTTCGTCTATTATTCCGGACTCTGATCTCAAGAAAGTAGAAACTCTACGCGTTGAGGAGGCTCTGGCCTTGTCCCTCCAAGGGACCGTCTCTATACGTCTGAGCCCTTTTATTCTGCCTTGCCTTTTGTGTCTGACAAGCCGTCTTGCTAACTCCATCTTGTTCTCGGAAAACGACTGTTTCTATGTAAAGGACCTCGGGGCGAGGAGGGCTAGTTCGGCTTGGAGAGCGCCCGCTAAGGCAGCCTAGGAGCATACAAGGCTAAGGTCGTCTCCTTGACTTCCGAGAGGGCCGAGCTGCGAGCTCGGATACAGAGCTTGACTGATGAGGTTTTAGGGTATAAATCTAATCTGAAGCATACCTCGACCGCGAAGGCGAGAACTGAAGACAGGGAGAAGAAGGCTATGGAGGGCCTAAGGTCTACCCAAGATGAGGTGTAGGTGGTTAAGGAAGAGTTCCAGGCCACCTAAGAAGAGCTGTGCACCAAGGCAGCGGCGTTGGATCGGGCCCACTGAGAGGCTTCTAAAGCTGAGAGCTCGGTGAAGTGCTTAGCCGAGGAGTGCAGTACGTTACGCGAGGACCTCTAGAGGCGGGAGGCTATGATCAGCCAAAGGGAGGGATGAGGACTACACCTTATGGGCCTCCGGGTGGCTCGCTTTTCGACGTAGAGTTTCCAAGGATTTTTCGGGTTTCGACTTCAATCTTTAAGTTCCTGATGAATAAGAGGCGTGAAGAACTGCATCTCGATAGCAAGTGCTGCACTGAGGTGTTCCCCGATGCTCCCAAACGGCTCCTTTCCCCGAGAGCTAAGGTTCCTACCGAGGCTGTTCTTCCCTCGCCATCGGGCTTTGCCTTCGATTACTAATGCACTGAGGCTCGCATTATTGAGGCGCCAGAGCTCCCCTCAAACACTTAAGCTCTTTCAGATAACATTAAGGCCGAGCTCTAAGCCTCGATGACCGTAATGCCAACATTGGTTTTTTTATTTTATGGATATTTGTCCTTCTACCTCTTTAGTTTTCTCGTCTTCTTCTATGACCCGTGTTGAAAAGGTTTTTTGGTATTTTGATGGTCGGGTTCTTATTGAGCTATGCGGCCCTTGACCGGCTGGGCTACAAGGCTCTCTTGTCGTTGAGCAACAAGGCTCTTTTGAGACTAAGCTGCGTTGCTCCCTTGAAATTGTGCTACAAGGCTCCTTAGCTGCATGGCTCCTTGAAACTGAGCTATAAGACACTTTAGCTGCATGGCTCCTTGAAACTGAGCTACAAGGTTCCTTAGCTGCATGGCTCCTTGAAACTGAGCTACAAGGCCCCTAAGCCACATGGCTCCGCCAGCTCGCCTTCCTGGCCGTCAGTTCTTATGAACCAAGCCGCACGACCCTTTGAATTTGGGTTGCAAGGCTCTCTGAAAGCCACAAGGCTCCTAAGCTACATGGCTCCTTGGCTACTTGGCCTTCGAGTCGCCGTTCTTTATGAACCGAGTCAGGCAACCCTTTGAATTTGAGTCGCAAGGTTCTTCAGCCACTCGCCCTAAAGTTACGGCCCTCGCTACTCGCCTTCTTGAAATCGGGAAGCCACATGGCTCTTTGGCTACCTGGCCTTCTGAGATGTCAGGTTCTTTATGAACCGAGTTGTACTACCCTTTTGAATTTGAGTTGCAAGGCTCTCTTGAGCTACAAGGCTCTTGAGCTACATGGCCCTTTGGCTACTTGGCCTTCTTGAAACTGAGCTACAAGGCTCTTGAGCTACATGACTCCTTAGCTACTTAGCCTGAAATGTTAGGTCTCTTATGAATCGAGTCAGATGACCCTTCCGTAACTGAAAGGCAAGGCTTTCTTGAGCCACAAGGCTCAGCCACATGGCCCCTCAAGGTTTGACTTTCTTGAAAACTCAGCCACAAGGCTCCCCGAGCTACATGGCTCCTTGAACCGAGCTGGGCTCGAGCCACATGCTAGGCTCCTTACACTGCCTTCGAGCCGTCGTTCTTATGAACCGAGTCGACAACCCTTGAATCTGAGCTGCAAGTCTCCTCTTGAGCCAAGGCCTGAGCCACATGGCTCCTTCGCTACTGGGTCTTATCGAAACTCGAGCCAAAGGCTCCCGAGCCACACGGCTCAAACCGAGCTACAAGGCTCCTTAACTGCATGGCTTCTTGAAAATGAGATACAAGGCTCCTGAGCTACATGGCCTCTTCGTTTTCTTCTCCTAAGAAAGGCACTCGTGATTTTAATGCAGTTCTCGTGGAGAATCGAAACACTCGGGCTCTCCCACGTCGGTTTCTTTATAAATCAGCTTTGTCAGGTCTCGTGTCATACCCCGCCGCAACCCCCTTCCCCTTGGACAAGGTCGAGTTCGCTCATGATGAAGCTTCGGGTTTGATCAAGCCACCGCATAGGGTCGTTTATGACCTCGCTCGAAATTTGGCTCTCGATGCTTTACCTTTATGGGTGAGTCGTGTTTTTCCCAACTTCTTCCTCGAGTCAGGTTGTTCCCTAGTTCTGCCCATTGATGGAACTGAACCGAGGAACGTATTAGAAGGGGGTGGTATGCTCAGAGGGGATATTTTTAAGTCCCGGTTCCTCCATTATACCTATCCTCTTTTCTTTTCCTCTTCTGCTTCCTTCCCTCTTTCTCTTTCTCCTTCATTTTCTCTTTCTCCTCTTCTTTCTCTATCTCTTTCTCTTTCTCTTTCCCTTTCTTGTGGTTTTCGCCTTAACTAGGTGTTGGCCTATGTGAAGAACGGTCTTCCTGATTGTAGTTTCCTGAGATGTAGAGAACGGCTTTGCTGATTGTAATCTTATGAGATAAATGAAATAAAAGTACAATCTTTTGGAAACGTGTGTACTTGTCTGATGTTTGCTTCTTCTTTTTTTTTTTATTGATATGCAAAAATATTAATCAGGTCGAAAATGAACAAAGACTGTTATTATAATAAAACTGTGAATTTCTTATTAAAAGCTATAATTCGAGGTCTATTGCAGAAACGCCTCATATGCTCACTGCCCAAGAGTGTGGCAAGGTTTTTCCCTCCTCTATTTGAAGTTCGTAGTTGCCAGGTCGAACTATTAGCGCAATACCACGTAGGGTCCTTCCCAATTAGGTCCTAGCTTCCCGTGTGTGGGGTCTTTCCTTGCTGGCAGGAGTTTCTTTAGAACTAGGTCGCCGAACCTAAAACTTCTTCGTCGACCCTTCGTCGTAATATTTCACTGCCTTCAGGATGGGCCCTCGACACTTTACTGCTGTCGCGCTTCTTCTAAGAGGTCCAGGTTCAAGTGGAGAATCTCCTCGTTGTGCTCGGTATTTACGAAATCAACTCTTGGTGATTTTAGCCCAACCTCGATGGGAGCTACCGCTTCTGTGCCAAACGCTAGGGCAAATGGGGTTTCTTGGGTTGCTGATCTACGTGTAGTTCTCAGAGGCTCCATAACACTCCTGGGAGGTATTCTACCAATTTTCCCTTTAGATTTTCCGGTTTAGTCTTTAGCGCTGCCTTGAGAGTCCTTATAGTGACTTCTGCTTGTTTGTTGGACTGCGGATGAGCCGGGGATGATTAGTAATTATTGATACCGAGCTCGGCGCAAAAATCTATGAACTTGGGATTGTCGAATTGTTTCCCATTATTAGATACTAGGGCTCTAGGGATTCCGAACCTACAAATTATGGAACGCCAAATGAAGTTACCTACCTCACTGGTGATCGCTGTTAACCCATCTCGCCACCCCACTTGGTGAAGTAATCCACTCCTACAACAATAAACTTACACTAGCCTTCCCAATGGGTAGGGGCCCTAGTATGTCAAGCCCCCACTGTTGAAAAGGCCAAGGGTTTGTGATTGAGGTCAGCGACTCGAAAGGGAAGTGAGGGATCTGAGCATGCTCTTGACAGATCTTGCATTTTTTTACCAGCTCTATGGCGTCTTTGAGCATTGTGGGCCAATAATATCCCTGTCTTAGTGTCTTTGTTGCTATGACTCCGTTCCCAGCATGGTTGCTGGCTGCATACCTTAATGCACCTCTCTGAGCACGTAATTGGCGTCTTCCTTTCCCACACATTTAAGGATGGGTGTCGAAAAGCCTCGTCTATATAGGGTTCCTCGATGAATGGAGAATCTAACTGACCTATTCCTGAGCTTGGAGGCCTCCTTTGGATCGATTAGCAAGGTTCCGTCCACCAAGTAACCCAGATGGGGTCTATCCAGCTCAGCTCGGACATTACCGGGTACACCTCTTCATCGTCGATGCTCACCGAGGGTTTTGGGAGGTTCTCGACCAGTACCAATCTATCTAGATCCTCCTGTGGGGTTATCGCTATCTTTGTTAAGGCGTCCGCCCGTGTGTTCTTTTGTCCTCGACATGCCCGAACAACCCGTAAACTGGGGCGCCGCACCTTTTTTAGGTAAAGGATCATTTTTTTTCACCTCTAGCTTCATAGGAGTCCTCTATCTATTTTACCACCAATTGGGAGTCACTGCATATCTCCAATTGATTAGCTTCCATAGAGTGGGCAAGATTAAGCTCCTGGCTATAACCGCTTCGTACTCGGCCTTGTTGTTGGAGGCTTGAAATTCGAATCTGAGGGTGTACTCCACGTCAATCTCGTTCGGGGAGGTTAGAATTAGACCTGCACCGCTTCCTTGGGAATTGGCGCCCATCGGCTGACAAATTCTCTAGATGGGTAGGCCTGCGCCAAGTGAGTATTTTGCAGATGTGTCGGGTATTCGCGGGTGAATTCCACGATGAAGTCCGCCAAAACCTGCCCATTGACCGCTGTCCTCGGCTTGTACCTGACGTTGAACTCGCTAAACTCTATGGCCTATTTTATCAGTCTTCCCGAGGTCTCTAGCTCATGTAGTATTTGTCTCATTGGGTGTTCTGTTGGGACTTCAATAGTGTGAGCTTGGAAATATGGCCGAAGCCTTCTGTGGCGGTTACTAGTGCTAGATCAACTTTTCCATCTGATACCTTTCCTCATCTCCCCAAGCTCGGGCCGCTAGCAGGCATCACCGCCAGATTCCATCTCGCTCTCTAACTAGGGTGGCTCTGGTTGAGAAATCTAAAACGGCCAAATAAAGGGTAAGGAGTTCTCCCTCAAAGGGCTTACTCGTGACTGGGAGCTCGTGATATGTTTTTAGTGTCGAGAACGCTCTTCGAGACCGGGTGTCCCAAAGGGAAAGCCTTTCGTAACTCGAAGAATGGTTGGCACTTGTCGAATTTGGATACAGTTACCAAAGCAAACCTATTCTCCCAATGATGTTGAATCTCTTTCGTGTTAAAGGTGGGCGTATGTCTATCACGGCTTTTATCTTATTCGATTCGCTCTATTCCCTGGGCCGCTGACCATGAAACCCAAAGAATTTTCCAACTGAGACTCCAAAGGCACACTTGGTCAGATTTAACTTTATGTTATAGTTCTTCAAGACCTGGAACGACTCAGCCTAGGTGGGCTATGTGGAGCTCGGCCTTAACTGATTTTACCAGCATGTCATCTATATATACCTCCATAGATGTTCCAATCTGCTTCTGAAACATTCTGTTTACTAGCCTTTGATATGTGGCCTCAAGGTTTCAACCCAAAGGGCATCAATTGGCAACAAGAATACTCGCTCAGCCACTTAACGAGGTCTTCTCTTAGTCACTAGGGTCCATTCTGATCTAGTTGTATCCGGAGAAAGCGTCCATAAAGCTGAGAAGCTCGTGGTCGGCTGTGGCGTCCACTATCAAGTCGATCCGAGGTAGGGGAAAGCTATCTTTTGGACAAGCTCTGTTGATATCGGTGAAGTCGATGCAGAGTTGCCATTTTTCGTTTGCTTTTTTAACGAGGACTACGTTAGCCAACCAGTTAAGGTATTCCACTTCTCGGATAGCTTTGGCTTGTAGAAGTTTGTTAACTTCTTCATCGATCGCCTTCTGCCTTTTTGGGGCGAAATTCCTTCTTTTTTGCTTGACAGGTTTGAAGGAGGGGCTGATGTTCAACTTGTGTGTGATCACTGCAGGATCAATTCCCCCCATATCCTCCTGCTTCCAGGCGAATACTTCCATGTTCCGCTTCAAGAAGTGGATGAGGAGGTCCCTAACATTCGCAGCCTGGGATCCGTAGATGAGATGTTATATCACCACTGTTGCACCGATTCTAATTCTTCGAGGGTGTGTTGGGTGCTCATCTCATCTCCTTCATGTCGAGCTTGTCCATGACGCGCCTACCGCTTTGCCTACAGATGCCGAAAAGGCGCACTCCCTGGCTATGCGCTGATCTCCTCGAACCATTCCTACCCCATTAGTAGTGGGGAATTTGATAACCATATGATAAGCGGAAGGGATGGCTCTCATGGCGTTGAGGGAAGGTCTGCCCAACAGTATGTTATAAGCTGATGGGGCATCCATTATGAGGAAGCTCACCGTTGTTGTGGCTTGACACGGGGGATCTCCTAAAGTGATCACCGCTTGTATTTGACCCAACACTTTTCTCCTGAGAACCCTCACGTGCGGGCGTTGACCAAATTTAGCTTCTCCCTCTTTCAACGCCCATCTTATCGGTTGACGCTAAGATGATGTCTGGCCGAGCTTCCATTAGTCAACCAGATCAGGCACTATTTTGTCACAGACACCTTTACTACAATGATCATCATGCGAGGATGCTAGCAAACTCTTCCATGTCGGAGTTAAAAAGTTATGGTGGTGTCTAGCAAAGGGAGTTTGGATACTGCTTGTATTTCCAGCATCTCCCATGTTCTGATGCTGCGAAGATGAGCCTTGCGGGCCAAGCTGAACTCTCCTCCCCCAGCGAATCCTCCGGAGATCACATGGATTTCCCCCAGGGGTTGCTGGTGTTGAGTTGGTACTGGCTGACAAGGTGATGGGGGCGGTGCCTGGTCCCAACCTTCTGAGGCCACGGCGAAGATGTCCACGTCGCATCGTGTATTCACTTCCTTCCTCAACTAGGATGTAATCATCTCGTTCTAAGTGTCCATGATCCCTATGGAATTCAATACTTAGTTAGGTCTCTTTGTTGGAACTGGTCTTCATCCGAGATGGCCACCTTTAAAAACTTCGCGGTCGTGTCTCACGTAGACCTGGTGACAATGCGCGGGACGCTGGCGGTGAATCACGAGGTGGATATCGTTGTCAGAAGCTCGGGCCAAGTGGGCCCAAGCGGTCCCTAACGTTGCCTCATCTCTTTGGAGACCCTTCTTTGTTCTCTTTGTCCCTTCGTGGGGATCTATCTCTGTCTCCTCGTCTTCAAAGGCCCGCCTCGCTTTCGCCCCGTTTCCTTGCACAAGGAAGAGTTTTTCCCCAGATGGCGACTTCCCACAGACATGTATACTTCTCGCGAGCAAGCACTCGCCATGCTTGCCCAAGTAGGTTCTCGAGATGGAAAACACGTCTTTCACCGCACGCCAGCCCAAATACATGAAAGCAAAGGATGGAAAGTTCCTCGCCCAAGATGTCTACCTTAAAGACTCCAGATTAAACTCGACATAGACTCAGTTCTCCCCGCGGGCCCTACTTTACGGTCACTATGATAGCTCGACCAGATGTTCGAGCTCCGATGAAGTGGGAGACGAACGCGATGGATAACTCTCTGAAGGATGAGATCGACAATGGGGGGAGTTTGTTGAACCAGTTAAAGTCTGCCTTTAGTGTGATAGCAAAAGCTCGCATCCGACGGTCCCGGTACCACGAGCTCCATTTAATTTATAGATATCGAGGTGGTCCACGTGATCTTCGTCTGCTGAACGTTGGAGCCTGAGGCACTCAACTCGCTCGAGGGAAGTGTAGTACCTCGGCTATGAACGGAACTCCGGCTTGTCAGACAAACGCATCCATGGAGACGACCTGAGCTCATTCTTTCACCGCTTCCTCACAATCGATCGGGAAGCTCTTGTCGATGTCCCGAACCGCTCCCACGACCGTTCCCCATTCCTGGGCCAATAAAGGGTGGGTTCATTGCCTCTATCGTTCCTACCGAGAATCCCCTCATTGCGTTCTTCTCCTGGGGGCTTATAAGGACGGCCCTGGTTCCTACTTAGTTTTTCCTTCTTCGTCGCCTCCCGGCGGTTGTTGTCGTGGTGTTGTCGCTCTTCCCGCCGCACAGATTATCGTGTGAGTTCCTCCAAAGGTTCCTCGCCAGACGCCGGTTAGCGAGACGTAGCGCCCACCTCGTCAAGATTGGCTTGTATAGCTCGAGAAAGTCTCCGGGAAGTTCCTACCATCTAGGTCGCTCGCCGGGTCACGGCCCCAAGGGGTCATGACTTCGCTCATGTTTCGGTTGATACCATTAGTCACCGAGAATTCTTACTTGTAAAGGAACCGCCGTTCTCATAGACGCGCCAAATTGATGGTGCTTATCGATACTCTGGCCGGGAGCCTTCTTTGAGGTCGTCAGGCGGCCTAATGGATTAGATCGTCAGGCAACCTACAACTTGCACAAAATGGTGATCCCGAGGTGTGCCTACGCCTCCGATGGCTAAGTCCTGCTTTCTTCCCATGAAGAATTCAACTCGTTTTCTATGGCGATTGTCAGCAGACTCTTTTCGCGCCAACTGCCCAGATTTATAAGGAAAATAGCGGTTACTTTCCTCGCTGGATGGTGATACGGTATCTTCTCATCAGAGGAGTTTCCTTATCATAGATTGACTCTTAAGGGATAATGGAGGAGTCGTGATCATGCATGATCTTTCTTTCCTAATCCGTAGGATGCGGATCATGGAGATTAGGCACTTTTCCTTTTACATGAGCTTTTCGGGTCGCCTATATCACACTTGGATTTCCAAGTAGGTGACTCGGGCCTAACCCAAATGCCAGGCATGGGTAGGGTCTCATCAGGCCTGTTCTTCTTGGGGGTCCCCAACTCCCTTTATAAACGGAGGTTTGGGCCCGAGCCTCGGGCTTGCGCCCGTCTATGTATGTAGTTCTCTACCCCATCATTTGTTAACATAGACATCAAGTTGGATATTTTAGAATCATTTTCTACTTAAAATACAAAATCTTCCGAAAATTAAAAATCTATGTAAATTTATTTATTTTTCTTTAGAGAAAAAGGCATAAAATCTTTATGAAATAATATGTTATGATGTTTATAATTTTAATTTTTTTTTAATTCAAAAAATATATTATCAAACAAACATGTTTGAATAGGAATGCAAAAGTTCCCGATTAAGAAGTTTTTTTTGGAAAGGAAAATCATGATATTGCATGATTGTTAATATTTTACTTTTTAAGATCAGAGGATAAAATTAGCAAGTGATTGGGAATTTTATTCCTACATGGAAATGTTTCTGATTATTAGAGTTGGAATAATATTAGGATCAATGGGTATGGAAAAGACAACAGAGGGTAGCTTACCAAGCTCAAAATGATGCTTACCAAATGATTAACAAGTGGCAAGAGGCTCAAGAAAAACCGTCCTTGGGCCTTGGAGTGAAAACAATGGATCATCCCCTCCAACGGAAGCCCCCAAGCAAGGGCAGATGAAATGTAATATTGATGTTTCCATCTTCCCGTCCTGGAACTAAACATGATTGATTGTGGATACTTATTAAGGGACCACCTAGGGAGATTGATGGCTATGAAGATGACGCGCCTTTCCGGGCCTCTGAAAGCCTTTGCAGCTGAGACACTAAGCTACATGGAGGCTTTAAGTTGGTTGAAGACCAATGGGTACCAACGAGTGGTGGTTGAATCGAATAGCCTTCTCATGGTGTCAACAATAACAAAAGTTGTCCCTTATAATGTTGGATTTTTGCTATACAAGCAAGTCCAAGTTGTTTAAAACATTAAATGGGTTCATTATGGGCTCAGCCCTACGTGGAGTACTAAACACTAATAAGATTCTACTTGTACTCTATAAATGTAGTAAGATAATACAACCCTGCATCTAGATCTAGGACTCGAATCTCATAATCAAGAGGAGAATAGCCGTAGAAAGCAATCCTTTCCTCGTGATTCGCTGCCCACACGCTTCTCCATCACCTCGCACGCTTGGAAGACTGCTGCCTCAGGTGCATACTGCAAATTCACAAGGTAATGACCACCGTTACATTAGTTTAGCATTCCTAAATTGAATATTCTAAATCACATGATCATTCTTAAGCCTGCTGGGATTATTCCTACAATTGGTATCAAATGAGTCTTCGTAGGATTAAATTTTCACCTGGATTCAAGCAATTTCATTTTGGTGTGTTTGATTAACAATATGGCACCTATTTATATTTGTTGATTCGCATGTTTGCATGTTTAATAGTGATTTTAAGTTTATGGATGTTACTTTGAATAATTGTGGTTTGCCCTTTAACTATGGTAATGCTTTCGTATTTCATCCGTTACCAGGGGCTAATCATAAGATTAGGTTTCTTCTGATTTATTTTCTAATCATCTAGATTTCAGATACCATTTTATATGCCAGGATTATTTTTTGTAAAATTTTGAAGACTAATGAAGAAAAAAGCGAAGAAGAAGAATAACCCACGGAGGCTTTGACGGGCTAGGGCTATATGTTTGTATTTTGGGTTTTAACTCAAATCTCTCTCAATTCGGGCCTCCAAGCCTGTAAATTGAACCCAAATGCACGGGTCAGCCGACCAAAAGCTAGACGGCCACACAATGGGCTCAAGTGTTATCGACTTGGTGATTTTTTTTTTTCTTTTCTAGAAAACCATGGATCGAGGCTTATATTTATTCATATATTATTTATTTTATTCATGGATGATTAAATTATATTTGGTAACATGCTTTAGTCATGGATAACATGACATATGCATCAGGTGTGCTACATTATCTCCAGATCGTTATACATGTTCATACTGGGGCATTTTTAAAAAAAAATCTAGACAAATATAATTATGAAAAACTTTGTTTTTGTGGGTCCAAATAATAAAATGGTCATAAAGCCCCATCGATAATCATGATCGGATTTTATCGATTACCTAAATAATTTTAAAATCTTAATTAGATTGACCGGCCCACCACCGCAACTTAGAGATTAAGAGAATTTTAAAATTAAAACAAGGATTAAAAAACCACAATAATTTTATTAACTCCTCCCAACGACTCTAATAATATTATTATAGGCCATATGAACAATGATTGAAATGAAAGTGTATTATCTAGGAAGGTTCTTTCTAAGAAGATTGGGATGTAAGTAGTCCGATAAGTGACCCCATAATTTTTTTTTTTTTTTGGACCTGACTTAGATGGATACTATTAATTTTATGATCAAGTTTTAGTTTGTTATAAATGTCGTACCCACCATGAGCATTTATTATGGAAACTAAATTATTGTTCACAATAAACAACAAATATATTTTTGTTTTGGATTTACTAAATATATGTTTATTGTATAATATACGAGTTAATATTAGTGTGCACAATGTATAAATTGTTTTTCAGAAAATGGCATCTTTCAACCCTTTAGCTATGATCTTGAATAAAAAACCATTGGATGAAAATAACTTTGAAGATTGGAAAACGAACTATACACGTTTCCAATTATGAGAAAATCAAGCTCATCTCCGAATACCCCTAAGCCGCCATCCCTGAAGCTAGTGCTAATGATATAACAAAAAAAAAAATGCGACTGGAGAATGCAAACACTTACTGATGTTATATTCTGCTAGTAAGAAAATATCAGGCAGCAACACCTCTCGACGCTGAGTAGAAATGCTCCAAACTCTCGGCGATGTTTGCTAAGAGCATCGCTTTCGAGAGACAAGTCGCTATCAATGACATTTGATTAATGACACGTATGATTGGTGGTCGTGTGAAGGATCATTGTTCCGCAATGATTTCACATATCACGAAATTTATAAGATGGGGGCAAACCGTGACATTTAAAATAGATCTCATCTTGCAATCACGCCTAAACATTTCAATAAGTTCAAAGTCAATTACAATATGTATTAAGATGGATCTGGACTAAATCTGATGATGAGCTTGAGAGGCCGGGTCAGCCTCAAAAGAGCCAGCAAGATCAATTTTACCTGAGAGGGTCTGCTAAAACCTAAAGGAAACCGAAATAAGAACAAGAAAAAAGAAGGCAAGGAAGGCCACTAAATCGTACGCAATGAAGAAGCCAAAACCCTATGCTTCAAGTGTGGACAGCAAGGACACTGAAACGACTGCCCCAAAGGCCACCAAGTTAGGCTGGGTGATTTACCAGAGTTTGGTAAGGTCATAAGGAGAATTTTAATGATAAATGGGATCATTTGATTCAAGAGCTCACTAATCATGTTTGTTACTCTTTGCAAAAGGGTGTTCAAACATAGCACGTCTATTTAGAAGAAGGACAAAGATACTTGAAACTTGGGAATGGGGGAGAGTCTCGTAAAGTTATAGGACAAATATGATTTTGAGAATAATGTGGATCTTTTTATGTTTAGAAGATTGTTTATTTGCCCGATTTTCAAAGAGAGTAGGAATTCAGTTTCTGCCAATTGTTTAGTTGAACAAGGTTTGACAATACACACGCTTCAATAAGAAGTAAATCTTCTTTTATTTGCTCTTTGATCTTATGAATAATCTTTTTGTCCTGGTCCATAGTCAATGATATAAATGCCATTGAAATTTTTGAAAATGAACATAATCACCTTGCTAAGAAAAGGAAAGTATCAAATGAAACTTACCTTTGGCATTTGCGATTAGGTCATATTAATCCTAATAGGATACATGGTTTGGTGAAAAGTGGGATTTTAAATCTCCTAGCATTTGAACCTATACCAATATGTGAACTCGTTTTGAAGGTAAATGACCAAGAGGCCATAAAGGATATCAAGAACTAAAATCATTGAATTGGTGTATACCATGTATGGACCAATGCGCGTGTTCAAGCAAGAGAGGTAAGTATGAAAGTATTTTGTCACTTACATGACTACTCAAGATATGGTTTTGTTTACCTAATACAAAAGTCTGAAACTTTTGATAAAATTCGAGAATATACAGAAAAGCAATTAGGTGTCCATATCAAACAGCTTCGATCCGACAGAGGCGATGAATACCTATCTAGAGAGTTTAAGTTTTACTTAACTCAAGAAGGGATAGTTTCACAACTACGCCCGAACACTCCCTCAGAAATATTGCGTAAAGGAGAAATAGAACTCTCCTATTACAAGGAGATCGATGTTTAGTTATTCATCTCTACCTATCATTGGGATCTTAGAGATCTACATACTTATATTTCAACTTGATTCCTTCTAAGTCATTTCTAAGACACCCACCAAATGAGGAAATCCGAGTTTCCAGTTTAAAACCATATTCGTATCCGGTGCCTTCCTACACATGTCTCGAGAAAGGAACACATAAGCGAACTCAGACCAAGTATGTTTATAGTTGGATACCGAGAGGTGGACTTTTTTATAGTTCCTATAAAGAAAGTTATAGTGAGCACTAATGCAAAATTCTTCGAGGAAGACTATGTAAAAATTTCAAGAGTAAGGTACTGAGGAGCTCGACCACTCTCAAGAATCGCTCTAAACCACTGACGACTTGAACCCAAGCAGCCACTCGTTTAGTGTGCGTGTTCAACAGAGGGAAAATGAAAATATACTTAAGGAAATAAGCACGAGTGGAACCAATAGTAGAACAATGTGTAGATATAGTAAGTCTAGGAAACCAGGAAAATCAAATTCAAAATTATCAAGAGGATCTTCCCGTAGGAACCACAACAAATCCGCGGGAGCTTCAAGGAGAACAAGAACGACACGCAAGCCATCGAGATATCTCTTGTTGGGCGACCGTATCAAGCTATAACCATTGATAGCGAAGAGGACCCGTGAAATTACAAAGAAGCAATCGAGGATGTTAATGCATTGTAGAGTGGCTCAAAGCCATGGACCGCGAGACTATGTATTCTAACCCGCCTAGTCTCATATAAGCACCCAAAGGGGTAAAAACCTATAGGTGTAAGTGGATAAGAAAAAGACGACAGACTAAGGTAGAAACCTTCAAAGCTAGATTTGCGGGCAACAGTTATACCCAAA
Source organism: Tetrastigma voinierianum (assembly GCA_016808115.1). Taxonomy (NCBI): domain Eukaryota; kingdom Viridiplantae; phylum Streptophyta; class Magnoliopsida; order Vitales; family Vitaceae; genus Tetrastigma; species Tetrastigma voinierianum. Next base: position 92,321 of record JAEQBH010006725.1, on the reverse strand, counting down.
AGAGGGGATAGATTATGAAGAAACCTTTTCGCCAATAGCCATGCTTAAATCCATCCGGATTCTTTAGCCGTATCGTTGAAGTCTAGATTACGAGATTTGCAGATGGATGTCAAAACATATTTTTAAATGGCAAGCTTTAGAAGAGGACATCTACATGCAAGAACTAAAAAGGGTTCATACTGTAGGCAAGAACACATGGCATGTAAGTTGCAAAGGTCCATTTATGGACTAAAGCAAGCATCCATAACATGGAACATTAGGGTTTGATCAAGCCATAACTTTATGCCGGTTTTGAGAAAAGTCCTGATGAACCTTGTGTTTACAAAAGGATCCAAGGTACAAAATTAGTTTTCCTAGACGTAGATGACATTTTACTAATCGGAAACGACATAGAGGTGTTATCAAGTGTAAAAGGATGGTTGCAAAAGCAATTTGATATGAATGATTTGGGAAAAACCAGCTATATTCTTGGAATCAAACTTCTACGAGACCAGAAGAATAAGGTGTTGGCATTATCTCAAGCTTTATATATAGATAACATCTAGCTAGGTTCAGCATGGAAAATTCCAAGAAGGGAACTTTACCCTTCAGGCATGGAATTCATCTTTCTAAGGAGCAATCACCAAAAACTCTTGAGCAGAAAGAACATATGAGTAGGATACCTTTTGCTTCGGCAGTAGGTAGTCTCATGTATTCCATGTTATATACCAGTTAGATATCGCACGCAAAGGGGAATAAGTTAGCCTGCATCAATCCAATCCGTATAAGAAAATCGATTTGCAGACATATTCTCAAATATCTAAGGAGAACAAGAGATTATATGCTAGTATATTCTAAAGGGAATTCCGGGAAACTATCAAGTTATACAAACCTCGATTTCAAGGATATCGACCAGAAAATCCACATCGAAAGAAAATTTAATGCACCCATTTACTAAGACACTACCTCGCTCGAAGCCAGAAACATGTAGATTATATGGGTGTTAAGAGTCTACCAGACTTGTTTTAAGGCAAGTGGGAGTTTATTTGTGTTTTTTAGAACAAGACAGATGTGTTATTATATTTTCTGAGTTTAATAATATGAGGTATTCTTCATATTATTGTGCACACTGATATTTTATGAGGTCCTGGACATTTAGAAAGTATATGATCATATGAATACGCTCATAGAAGACATGATCATAGGTTCTCATAATTAATGAATAAGATCACGCCATTAAACAAAGTTGGGCACTTTATTTAGACTCCAATATTTTATAAAATAATTCATCTTGGTAATTATAAAATATCGGGTGCAAATTATGCTCAGATTGATAGATCAAAGTGAGATTTATTTAAAGTTAAATTTCTGTAAAAGGAAATAAATCTCAAGCAATATTTCGTTATTATTATTCTCTTAATCCCGAGTTTATTATAGATAGGTATTTAAATGATTATTGTTCTTTGAGTTGTCAATAAGTGAGGTCTATTTGAACGACCACTATCTTGATGATTTGGGAGTAAGATTATTTAATTGTCCGTATTTATGAAATAAACAATATGGAATTTGTATGAAATATCCTCTTAATATGTTTCAGTACTTGATGTTATGAAGTCATTGCATTGCATTTTATCCATTAGAGAAACTGATAAAATCAAGAGAATAAATAATTGATTGATTGATAGAAAATCTTATCAATTAATTCCTGATATTTTACAAAGGGAGAAAATAATATTAATATTTAATATTATTAATCTCGAGTTCAATTTCGGCTTTAGTGGAATAATACTCCGATTAGATAATTGCTTGGCAATTATGAGGAGCCTTGATTAATGATAAATCGGGATCCCAAACTAGCGCTCTCTCGTGATAAATGATGGAGCCCATATCATATAGTTTACAAGAAAGAACCCGACTTGTTTTTATAGCAAGATTGTGGATGCTTGCTATATAAGCAAGTCCAAGTTGATTAAAACATTAAATGGTTCACACATGGGTCAGTCTGTAGCGTGAAGGCCCAAATGGCTATTAAGTATCAGTAGTTTGTACTCTATAAATATAAGATAATATAACCCTAGATCTAGATCTAGATAATATATGAATCAATCAAAAGGAGAATAGCCGAGAAAGTAATCATTTCTCGCGATTCAAGCGCCCACACGCCGCTCCATCACCTCGAGAATAGCTCGAAGATCCGCTTGCCTTGTGCATACTTCTCTGCAAATTCACAATCTGATTGGTTATATTAGTTTAGCAATTAAATTGGAATATTCTAAATCACATGATGATCTCTTCAAGCTCCTGATTATTCCTACATATAATACACCTGTGGGAAATGTCTTACACGATTGCATGGATATTCTGATGAGTATCCCTGAGTCCTCTCTTATGTTCGTAAAGCAATCAGCAAATCAAGCTACTCACCTCCTTGCCAAGGCATCTAGGTCAGAGCCTAACTATGGGCCTGCTTACCGCGCCTCCCCCCCAATCTTCCTTGACACCATCGTAATCAGGTTAATGGAAATTAAGAACTAAAGTTCCTTTCAAAAAAAAATATTGAGTATTTAAAAAGCTTTTAATTACCCATTACGTGCTCAATATTTGGCATTAAATATTTTATGTTTTTGTTTCTATAATCCATAGATAATTTTTCTTTTTTATTTATTTATTTATTTATTTATTTTGTAAATCTATGGCTGAGGCTTTTAATGAAGAGTTGTATGATTTTTAGGCTAATCTTCCTTTGAAAATTTTGAGTTTAATACAATTATATTTCACAAGAGAAAGAGATTATAATATTCTTCGGTTCAATCTCCATTCCATATTGATCATTTTAGATTAAAGATTTCTACTACTCATGTTCACATGGGCTAAGGGCATAATATGGGCATGCCAAGGCATAACATGGCATGCTATGCATAACACATGAAATTTTAAGAGTATAAACAAAATCACTTAGAAACTTAAATATATTTTAAAATTATTTAATCTTTAAATGGAGTTAAAATAGTACAAATAAAACATGTTGATTTAACTACTTATTTTTATTTTCCTTTAAACTAGGCTTAAATTTTGAAATTAAGAAAAAACGGATAAATCATTAATGTAATCACGGTATATATCTAATAAATAACATAAATCTAAATTTAGATATCTCTTTCTTTTTTTGGATTTAAAATATATTTGTTCTGAACAACCATAAGATTGTAGCTGATGCATATAAATTTAATTTCAAAAACATAGGTGTGTCTGTGCTTGTGTCTGTCCTGTTTTGTGTAGGGAGAGGGAAATGACCTAGTCCTTTGTGTGTGCTTCCGATTTCATTAGAAGTGATGTTGATAAAACAAAAAAAGACAATACAACTTTTGATGCAATAAAGGCATAATGAGGAGGAAAATGTTTTGTTTCTACCCTTAGTGGGAATTGGGGGGCTTGGCAAGACTATCCTCGCTAAATTAGTGTAAAACGATGAGAGAGTTGTTAGACATTTTGAGAAAAGAATGTGGATTTGTGTGTCGGATGAGTTTGATGTTGCAAGGTTAATAAAAGAAATCATCACTTCTGCCACCCATGATAGATTTGATGGTTTACCAATAGAGAAGTTGCAACTTCGCCTTAGAAGTGCATTAAATGACAACAGTCTTCCTTGTTTATCTTAGGGATGACATGTGGAATACAAACTATGCAGCTCTTTCGCTGCACACACACCCACATGTTCTCCTCCTCTTCTTCTCTGAGTTGAAAGCCTCGATAGACGGGTGCAAGTAAAGTAATAATCACCACCCATGATAAATTGGTTGCCAATGTCGTTGGTACTCATCCAATGCAAGAACTAAAGGGTATTTCTAATGGAGAGTGTTTGTTTGTATTCATTAGATCTGGATTCAAGGATGGTGAAGATAAAGGATATCTAAGACTTGTTGGAATTGGGAAGGATAATGCCAAAAAATGAAAAGACATCCCTTTGGCAGTAAGAAATTTGGGGGGCTTGCTTTGTTCAAAGATGGACGAAAATAAATAGGTGAGGGTGCGAGATAGAAAATTTTGGCAATTAGAGTAGAAGAAAGATGATATTATGCCTATAGTGAAATTAAATTATGATAACTTGTCATTTGATGTAAAACAATGTTATACATCATGTTCTCTTTTTCCAAAAGATTTTCAATTCAATAACATCCAATTGATTCAAATGTGGATGGGGCAAGACTTGATTCAACCATCCGAACAAAAGGAAGAGATGAAAGATATCGGGAACAGAGTAGTAGATGAATACAAATATCATTCTTTCAAGCTATTAAGGAGTACGATGTTATGAGATTCCTTCGCAACTTCAAAATGCATGATCTTGTTCAAAATGCACGATGTTATGAGACTTGACACATTGCATGCTGCATGCATGCCATGTGGGCAACACATGGCATGATGCATGCATGCCATGTGGATGACACATGGCCTGTTGCATGCATACCATGTGGATGTGTTCAGCCTATAAATGGGGATTGGTGGAGGAAAAGAGAGGGGGAATGAGAAGAAATGGAGAGAGAAAGAGGGAGAGGAAGGAAGATCCGACAGCTTCTTCCTCTGATTTTCGGCATTCCAACTGTCGAAGTTCGTCGGGCCGAGAGTTAAAGTTCGTATACTCGACGAGGGCTACGCTCTAAGAGGTAGGGATTTTCCTATTTTGATTGATCGTCTTCCTTTTTGGACAAGTGTTCAAAGGGACGATTTGGGAACCAGGAGAATCGTTTAGACCAATTTCGTTGTTGTCCCGATCAACAATCCGGATTGATTGAGGGTCAAGGCCTGGTGTTAGCTAGTGGTGTAGTTCAATTCGAGGTTGCTCTGCACGTTGGGAATTACTGCGGGCTGATTTCATAGCTTGATGATACTTCCGCTGGGTGTTTGAACCTTGAATTGGGACTTGAATTCTGGACTGAGGTTCAAGACTATCCCGTGGCCATGTGGGACTGGATGTGTGGCCTGTGTATGGCATGTCTGTGTGGCTTGTGATGGTTGTATGTGTGGAATTGTTTTGTAGGCATCTCTTATGCCACACCGTTCCTGAGAACCAAGTTGTTCGCTTGCTTTGATCACTTACTGCGATAATTGTTGATTGAATGTTGATATATGAACTATAATATATTGACATGAACTGTTTGAAAGTTACATGCTTTTGATATAACTTTTCATGATACATGATAAATTGTCCATATGGCATGCAGTACATATGTGACAAGGAATTGACATGTAATGGCATAATGCATTGCATATGCACTGAGGCATTGCTTTCATGGGTGTAAGTGCATAGTGCCATCAAACACCATCCTTAGTGGTTGATGAGTGGGCTCGATACGTTGAACGAGAGTAATTAGAATATTTATTAATTATTAGATATTTATATATTATTTGAAGAAGGAGCGAATTTGTAATAGCATTTTTATGGTTTGGCTTGTTTTAACCTCGCTTAGCTCGTAACCTCGCATGGGTCGGGACTGTCAGAAAGTTAGTCTAAATATAAATGGGTCAGATTAGTCCAATTCGTTTGGACTCGTAGCTCAAAATGGGTTGGTCTGGCCCGTTTACCAACTCTAGAGTGAATGGATGATCACCTCACTTCCTTAAGGCATTTAAAGATTATAGGTTGCCATCACTTTCTTACTTGATTTAGTCTGTATCTTCAAAGTACTAGATTCTTCACCTTCCATTTGTTTCTTGATTCTCAAGGTAAAGTTCTCCTTCTTCCAATTTAAAAAGTAAGCATGACTATATATATAAACCATGTTTTTTCTTTTTAATTTAAACTTAGACTTCTCCTTCTACTAAAAAAGTTTATTTTTTGGGTTATTCCTTTACAAAATACACGTGACACCCCAAAACCCAGGGGTCCGTTGACCAACTGTCAACCCGCGCAAAACTTGTGGATGTCGGGTAACCTGATACCACACTGTTGTGTCACCTTTACCGGGACTCATAATTTAACAAAAATCGGATAGAGTCTCCTTTGTACGGGGAGCTCTAACCAAAATACAACCTGTACAAAACATAGTAACATGGCCCATCCGAGGCCCAATATAATACAATGACCTCATCAGGTCCACTTATGAGTAAAAATGACAACACATGGTCTATTTATCCATGTTCATTTAAAACATACAAAATTATATTTTAAAATGTAAATTTTATATAAGAATTTAATTACAATTCTTTTTATATAAAATACATGCTAGAACTAGTTCGTTCCTAGCATCTTTACAAAATGGTTACAAAGCCACAACCCGACTTTCTTCACAATTGCGGCCTCAAGTGAGCGTTGTCCGTTTGTGTACTCCTTGTACATAGAATGGGGTCCCGGTGAGCTATGCCCAGTAGAGAATAATTCCTACAGAGACTACTCTTCACCTAAGTGCACATGCAATGTTCACAACACATTTCACACTGCAATTGCAACAAGATTATGCAATCTTAGGTTGGAATTCTAAATGTCATGCCATGAAATTAGATGAGACTCACCCATGCACCATGTCCCGAGTCATTAACGACTCCCACGACACAATGCAATGCCAATGGATGATAAATTTCGTCATTGATGAATTACATCCAATGATCATTTTGAAAACAAATTTCATTTCTTTATAAACCAAAAGCTTTTTGGATGATACATCACAATTATCATTTTATATTCAAAACCATGCGTTTCAGGGGTAGATTTTGTGCCTCACCACAGCTCCACAAAACCCGCATTACTTTCTTACGTACTTCTTTGATCACTAGGGAGTATGTCCGACCATATTTGGCTAAGCCACCCGAAACCATCCTCTTGTCGATATTCGACACATATTGTTTACGTAATCGTACGACTGGCCGCTGACATCAGTCCCATTTACCGAGCCCACCCTCAATCACCCAATGTGGTGAGACAGTATTTCAACCATGCACTCACCTTAGAAATGCGATACTGCATATGCAATGTGATGCACCATTGCATGTCTATACCATGTGACATATATGATGAATTCTATATGAACAACTCTACTCATGCATATCACCAATGCATCATGAACAATTATATCAATAAGCATATAATGTCCATACAATACTTCATTCATGTCAATATATCATGCACGCATATATCAACCTCAACATACAACATGTTATTCCATATTATGCAACAACACCCTCACAATCAAGCCATAATAAACCACATAATACTTCCAAACTCAGTTTAGAAACTAGTCCCCTAACAGTCCCAAAAATTGGACACAAACCATTAAATAGCCTAAGTTGTAGCAATCCCAAGAAATTGACCATAACTTGAGCTGTACAGGTCCAATTTGGGTGATTTAAAAGCCTACATTAAGTTTACAGATGAAGCTATAATTTCCATGGAACACTAGTCCAAATTCCCTTTTTTCCAATTGGAAATTAGTCACAAAATTTGGGCAATGTATGGGTCAAAACAGGCGCCTCAGGCAGTCCCGAAAATGGACCATAAATCCAGTTATGTGTCCAATTGGGTGATCTCAGCCCATCAAGTTCACTGATGCATCTACAATTTCCATGAAGGAAACTAGTCCAATTTCTCCATTTTTCCCAACTAAAAATCAGTCCTAAAATCTAGACAGTATGTGGGTCATTTTCACATCACATGTCAATACAATAGAACACTTGCTGCAACAATCAAATTTTCAGTAAATATGTGAGTACCAAATGCCATCCTCCAGCATATGGTCAGATTCTAGACTCAAAGAGTTTTCCATAGAGTTTAAGAACGTGTGAATCGTAGTGTCTCGACAAGAAAAAATATTGTCGCTTGTGCCGAGGCCACTGGGGCAGTGGGCACAACCCGAGGCCGATTTCAAGCCCATATGGGTAGCTATTGTACACAAAAATTTGACCCAAAACAACTCCTTAAACATGCCCTATCCCCATCCCAAGTAAAACCACAAAACCAACCACCAAAATCGTCTGAATTAAAGCCACAAAACATGCCATAACATGGCACAAAAACCATCCCAAAATCAACCTCAAAACAATCCCAATTCAGCCCAAAGGTAGGAATAAAATCAAAATAAGAAGAATCTCATCTCGCATGTCAGAGAAACCATGTGATGCCTTAAAACACTTCCTAGCGAAGCCCTTAATTTCCCCTAATCCCCTCCTATGGATCTTCGGTGAAATCCCTCATTTTTGGTACCAACACGTAGCCCTCGTCGAGGCTATGAACTTTAGTTCTTGGCCCGACGACGACCTACGTAGGGCAGGAATTGATGAAGGAAACCTCCTCCTCCCTCCTCCCTCTCTCTCTCTCTCTCTCTCATAAAAAAATCAGAAATGGGAGATCTTTTTTCCCAAATGAGATATTTTCCCTTTTTATATTTTGGATACGTGGCTCACGTCGCACCACGTGTCCCCCCTTGCTCATGTGATGCCCCAAAACCCGGGGGTTCGTTGACAACCTGTCAACCTGTGGAAGACTCGTCAATGTCGTGTAACCCGACACCACACCACTATGTCACTTTTTCTGGTACCCATGATTTAAACCCTGACAAAGTCCTTTCAGACGCAGGAGCTCTACCAAAATGTCTTGTACAAAACTATGGCAACACACGGCCCAATATAATACAACCACAGGTCATTGAATCGGTAGCCTAATCGAGCCTCCACTCACCACTATAGAATATATACAGATCAAATTACCATAGTCCTCAAGATTTTAATTACAACACTCTTACAAATATTACAAATTAGAACAAGGTTGTTCCAAAGTATTTTTACAATTCTTTTTACACAAAATACAAGATAGAACTAGTTTGTTCCAAGCTTCTTTACAAAAAAATTCATTACAAGCCACAACTCGGCTTTCTTCATAACTATGGCCTCGAAGCCAGCCCACCTGCATACTCCCTGCATTCGAAAGTGGGGTCCCATGATCGCATGAAAGAATGCCTGGGCAGAAGAAACTCCCATAGGCTACTTCCCCACCTAAGTACACATGCAATGCCATGTTCATCAAATCTAATCCGCAAGGCTCACTGTGGAATCTCGCCACATCATGAAATGGTACCACCCACCCATCTTTAACACGAGTCCTCACCGACTCCCTTCACACATGCTTATGCTGCGTAAAACTCATTATCGTGTTTCACCCAGACCCTTATCCAAAACAAAAGTGGTTTTTTAAACCCATTGGACATCCTCCGATAAACCGCTTTATTCAAAGTCACTGGAGAATCTCTGACAACAACATTATTCAAAAACATTAGACGGGCTCGGAGCAACAATGATAAAAATATCGATGGCTCGATAAACCGTTAATCAAAGCATTTGATAGCTCACCGATAAACAACTTGTAGACTCAATTTATTCATTTTCATGAATAAGAAATTTCGTTTTCGATAAGTCAGTATTTGACCTGAATCTAGTCAAATGAATATTAATTTTCAAAAACGAGTCTCCTAAAACTCGAAAATGTCTTATTAATGTATCAGTCTAAAGAAACTGAAATGGATTAAAACGGAATTCGTTTAAGGGGTTTTTGAAGCGTTCGACGATTTATGACGAAAATGCCCTTTTCACGAAATAGTTTTAAAAATATTCCTTGTACCCTTAGATTTTTTTGTAAAGCATATTCATGATAGGAAATAAGTTTAATTAGAGTATTCCATGGTCGATTTTATGATTGAACAATCATGGAATATTTTCTGAGTTTTACTCCAGATAGGTTATTATTTTCAAGGAGGGCATGTCATTAACTATAGTTCACTAAGGACACCCCAAAACCCGGGGTCCCATCACCCGTCAACCTCATGGGAATACAAGTGGATGTCAAGTTACCGTGACACCACTTGAGGTACGCGTAGCTTCTTTTAGACGGAGCTCTACCCAAATACAATAATTTAATACTCCTGTCCCAAACAATCCAACATATACAATATATCCAATACGGCCACTGGGCCCCATAACTAATACCATTAAAACATATATCACAACTATTCTCCATTATCTCCCACAATTACATGGTTGATTACACTTTGTTTTATACAAACATATATTAAAATATACAATTTTAATACACATGTTATGTCCAAAAGAACCATCAAGCCACAAACCGGCTTCTTCAAAAACTCAACCTCAAAATGAGCCGTCTCCTGAGCGCCCTGTACCCGAAATAAAGTGTCCCACGACCAGGCGAGCTAAAGCTCAAGAGGAGAATCCCTGGGTGGGCTACTCACCACCTAAGTGCGCAATGCTCCAGCAAACACACACTGGGCAACACATGATCCTACTCTGAATGTCTACATGATCACCCCATGTCACGAGTCCTCACCGACTCACCTCACACCGCTCAAGCCATGTATGAGAAAATAATCATTTTCAAAACAAAACTTCTTGTTCTTGAAAATATACCACCGAAATATTCTAAAATACTGGACTACCTCCGAGGTGAATTGGTCAGCGAGCTTTTCTCCAAATACCATGGTCCTCATCCGAAATGATCTGGCTGGGCCCATCTCCCAACCCACTTCTCCTGGACATCATCCCGTGAAATTCCTTTCAAGAACCATATCCGTTTATAAAAATACCTTGTCATGCACTCACACCTAATTTAGGCTACTCCAAAGGCATATGAAAATGCATTATGCCATTAAAATTATTTACATAATATGTCAATATGCATATTTTCAATCAATCCAATTACACGCATGGTTTAACACATCAATCATCACCCAATTTACCACTGAAAGCAATTCATAATCATCTCCAATGAATTTTCACACACAACATATTCCATATAATTGTGACCTCATGTTAATACTCATTAAGCATTAACCTATTGGATTTACACCACACAAACTCAAGTCATTCATTTCAACAAACAAGCACACAACACATGGATCGATTTTCGTCTAAATCACACAACCCGAGACGACTTGACCAGCCCCGGAACCCAAGATTGGGCTGTCCACTGCAACTTCATTACAACCAACCCTGCTCCACCTGAACCGAATTTCTTACCCATTTCCTATCTTATAAACACCAAAGCATAATTTATTGAATAAATTATCACAAAAGAACCCATAGCAGTCCGTAACAAAGGCTCCGCATTGCCCTAAACCTGCCTCTCTACCTCCAACACTTGGGCCCCATGTGTTTTGGGATTCGATCAAACGGCCCCTCACGGCCTCAAACCAACCGAAACATCAAAAAACACTTAAAATGGGAATAAAACACAAGTAGGGAGAAACCCCTACCTCTTGAGTTGTCAAAACTCGCACTCCCGGGTCCACGCCAGAGCTCGTCCCGCGCAGAACGTTTCCCCAATTGTCGAATCCAACTATCCGACGCCTCGGATCTTAGAAGCACTCTCTCTCTCTAAAAAGCTCTCAAGAAATCAGCTACTGGATCACCATTTTTGTTCCTCACGTTTTGCTCTTGATCTTTTGAAGGAGAAGAAGACTATTTGCTATCTTGTCCTCTTGCACTTTAAAATTTCCTAAATGACCCTTATATCCCTCTCTTTCTCAGATTTGACATTCGCACTATCTCCTATTTAGCTCCATTTTCATTATTTCTCCACTCATACTTATGGTACATGAGTACATACTATAGGCGCCTTTCGTCGCATCGAAAAACGATTTACGGCACCAGAAATGCGATGCCCCGAAAAACGTGCCGACTCCGACCGGGTCCCCCGAAGAAATTGCGAAATCGACGTGCTAACTAGATTTTGCGAGACGATTCCCAACGGTGAATCCGCTGGCCATCCGAGATCTAGAGAATTAATTATGGATTTTTAACCGTAATTAAAATTTTATAATCAAAATTAATGTATTTTGCCCTTATTCCGTAAATTGAATTTGTCTTACAATTTAAGTAAAGCAAAGCAAGAACCAATAGAATGGTGCCATGTAAGCTTGGTGATCATGTGATTAAAAAAATGGACCTATGAGAGCTTTCCATAAATTTTGATATTTATCATAAATTAGTTAACTATGGTTAGTGGATGAGTTAAAGTTAACTAAAGTCAAACTTAACCTTGGTTAGTTAAAGTTAACTAAGGTTAAAAGGATATTTGTGTTAGCAAACCATGAGAGTTAGTTAAGCCTAACTATGGTTTAATTTAATGGGATTTTATGGAGCAAAAAGTGGAATTAGTTGCTTTTGGACTATATGGTTACATATGGACCAATGAGAATGCAAGGATGCTAACCAATGGCATGGGGTTAATTTAAGGACAATCGAGGGCAAATTAGGTATGAAAAGAAGCATTTAAGTGTAATTACTTGGTCTTTGGGTGCTTAATACGCGAGACCAATTGGAAAGGAAAAAGTGAGTTGCAAGGAAGCGTGCAAGGGAGTAAAATCCTCAGCCTCTTCCAAGGTTATTCAAGCAATTTCATGCCATTAGTGTTCATCATGTCCATGAAGTAAATTCCTGTGATCAAACCCCTAAGTGAAAAATCAAGTTTTTAAGGTGAGATCACTTACTAGTCTATGTGAATTTGAAGGCTAATGGAGGAAATGGTTATATGATGGTGTAATGAGTTTCGCATGTCTTTACAGATTTGAACAAGAGATTTCATTGGAATTCACAAGTTAACACCAAGACCCCAAAACTATTAAGGTAAACAATTAAGGTTTTATGGATTTATTTCTCTAAACCTTTAATTGAGTTATATTAAGGCTTTAGCTATTTAATTGACATGATTCTTGGTTGATTTTGCTAAGAAATTGAAAAGAAAGAGTGAGATTATAAGGGTTGTAAATTTAAGTCAACCCTGGATGTTAATGGAAGTGATGTTGTTTGATTTGTTTTAATTGATTTAATGACATTGTTTGATTATCAAGGAATTAATGGAATTAAAAGTTGAAAAGAAAATGAGATATAGCATGGAGAGGGTTCGGCCAAGAGAAGGTTTAATTGGAAATGCATTGGTTTGATTTAGTTTAATTGAATAAATGGCATTAGATGAATTGTTAAATGTAATTGTTGAAAGAAAATTGAAGAAATTGAAGAAATAATGATGAATTGGTGACACGTAGGATTCGACCACCCTAGGAAAAGTATGAAAAAGTTGAGTTTCAATTGATTTTAATCAATTGAAGTGAGTAACGTCTAATGGAATGTATTAGAATTAAAGTTTTAAGAAAGAATTGATTAAGGTATAAATGTAATTTTGCTGTTGAAGGGCATTATGGGTTTTTCACTTTAAGCAATGCTAATGGTTTGATTTAAGGCTTTTAATGATGTTGTCATGAGCCTTGATTAATTGGAAGTGAATTGCTAAGCTTGGAGATTAAGTCAATAAGAAAATGCTTATACGCTTTCTTAATTTAATGTAAAGTATATAATAAGTAATGGTTTAATCAATATTGTTAAGGTATGAATGTTAATGGATTTTATGGATAATGTGACTTGTAGGAGGAAAGTAATTAAGGACAAAGGTGAAAGGTTTTTAAAGGAGGAAAAAGGGCTTAAATAACTAAGGTGAGAGAAAATGTAAATGTTTATGGAAAATATATATATATATATATATATATATATATATATATATATATATATAATGTTTACAAATATATATGTTTTCATCTATGTTATAAATGTTTAAATGAAAAAATGTGGTTTTCTTAACTTTAATTATGTTGAGAAAAAAATATGGAATGATTTCTATGATTTATAGTTTTATAAAGCATGATTTATGGTTTCCATATTAAATGAAATGTTTATATATATATATATATATATATATATATATATATATATATATATATATATATATATATATATATATATATATATATATATATATATATATATATATATGTGTGTGTGTGTGTGTGTGTGTGTGTGTGTGTGTGTGTGTGTGTGTGTGTTTATATGAAAATGTTTATGATTGAATCCATGGTTACCCTATGTTACAAAGATAAAGTTTAAAGGAAAGTCGACTAAAGTGCTTTAAGAATGCATGGTACATGGGAAAGGGATAGGATTTTTTTTATAGAGGGAAGGGAAGAGTGATGCATATTTCAATGCACGTGAAAAGTACGAAAAGGTTACCAATACACGATGTGATTCATTCCATAGTGCAATGGTATCTAAAAGAAATGCACGATTATCGGGAGGTTCCTTTTTGGGTCACGGCGATCGTAAAGACTATTTCATTAGAGGTTCTTTCATGGCCAACGACGGGTTAATGCTGTATGGTTCCTTACTGATATGGCAAGTATTCAAAAGGAAAAGAAAGTATAGTAAATGTTTACTGAAGTGAGATATTTATACAAATGTTTTACACATTGTATTTGAAACCATATCCGGAAACATTATTTTCCTATGAACCGTACTCTCATTGAGCCCCTTTAGCTCACCCTTTTTCCAAATGTTTTTAGGGGCAGAGACTGACGAGTAGTTCGAGCATCCTTCGGCCCAGTGACACTTCCGCCTCACGTGATGACTACTTTTTGAAAATGTATAGACCTTTTTGTAAATAACTATTTTTGCACCTTTATTTTGTAATGTATATATGTTTTAAATAAATGAACTACGAGAGCTCTGATCCTCTGTGTGGTAGAGGTAAGTAGGCGGTTGAGTGTAATCCTCGACTCGAGCTCAACTGTTATAAAAATATTGGTTATATTTCTATGGTGTTTAGAAAATGATTTTAAATTTGGATTTGAAATTGCTTGTGGCGGACCTGATGTCCCGTAGTCGACGTGGAGTAAATGTAGAACATTAAGTGGGAGGTAAATGTTTTGACATGTGTTGTAAAATTGGGAAATGTCCGAAAAATAGAGGAAACTCTACCCGATTTTCTGCAAAAAGTTTAATCGTATAAAAAGGGTTTAATGTTTAAAAGAAAAACAAAAAAAAAAAAAATTCCCACTTTGTTTAATAAGATTTTAATAGAAAGCATAATCAGATAAATCTGTCACCATGGGATTCACTTTTTTTAAAAAGCGGTTCAAAAGAAATGTTCAAATCCGTAGGAGTGCTCGAGGGTCCCTCGAACAAAGAGGAAACTGGGTCGGGTCATGGATTGCTCGATAAACCGCTTCCATTCAAAAGCATAGATGCCTTCGATAAATATTTTTATTCAAAGCATGAAATGCACTCAAGTTATACTGGCTGATTTAGCCCAGTACCGAGCTCACCACCCACTCACAAGGAATGATGAATGATTACGACTATGCACACGCACCCATTTAATGCGATGTACCCGAGCATATGAAATGCAATTATGCTATTCCATGCCTATACCATGCCATATATATGATGAGTGCTATATAGACATTTTAAACCATGCATAATACCCATGCATCATTTGGACAATCATATCAATTAACATATAATTTCCAAATAAACCACAATACATGTCAACATATTTTACACACATATATTGACATCTACAAGTCATCACCAATCAAGCAATGACTTACATTATACTCTAGGCTTAATTGTGACACCATGTCCACAAATAGTTCACAACCGCCATATGCAACGTGGCTCCACTCATTAATGCAATACTCACAAGCCAAACCATTAGAACACACAATTTGGCTTCCAACATTTTAAACCATGCACAATACCCATGCATCATTTGGACAATCATATCAATTAACATACAATTTCCAAATAAACTACACAATACATGTCAACATATTATACACACATATATTGATATCTGCAAGTCATCACCAATCAAGCAATGACTTACATTATACCCTAGGCTTAATTATGACACCGTGTTCACAAATAGCCTACAACCAAGCCATGCAATGGCCTTGTTCATTCATAAACACATCACAAGCCAAACCATTAGAACACACAATTTAACTTCCACACAATTTCAACCAAGTATATCACTCAATTCAAGTAATTATATACTATAATCATATACTAATTGTGGCAAAAATCTGGACACAAATCATTAAACAACCTAAGCTATAGTAGTTCCAGAAAATGGACCATAACTTGAGTTATAGAGGTCCGATTTGGGTGATTCAAAATCCTAACATCAAGTTCTCATATAGAGATACAATTTCCTTGAATGATAATAGTCCAAATTCTCACTTTTTCCCAACTAAAAATCAGTCCCAAAATCTGACAATAGGTCACCAAACAAGGCAACAGGCATCTCCGGAAAACGAACCATAACTTGGGTTATAGAGGTCCAATTTGGGTGATTCAAAAGCCTAACATCAAATTCTCAGATAGAGATATAATTTTCTTGAAGTATACTAGTCCATATTCTCCCTTTTTCTAACCGAAACTCAACTCCAAAAATTGGACATCATATAGGGTCAAACAGGGCACTATTCCCATAACTCATTAATTTGCCAAACAGCCCCTTAGGGAAAAAAAAGGTGGCCAAACAGCCCCTTTAGGGCATTAAAGCTCAACCAAACAGCCCTTAGAATGGAAAATAAACAAAGTAGGAAGAATCTCTACCTCTTGAAGCGTAGAAGAAAATCTAGGAAGTCCCGTAAACACTTTCTAAACCCGAAACCTTTGATTTCCCGAACTCCTCGCTTGAATCCTTGGTGAAATCCCCTGTTTTTGGTACCCACGCGTAGCCCTCATTGAGTAGATGAACTTTCACTTTTGGCTCGACAAATTCCGATTGACGGAACTCCGTGGATCGAAGATAGATTTTTTTATTTTTCTTTTCTCTCCCTCTCTCACTTTCACGACCAGACCAGAATCTCTCCTCCCCCAAAAAATAATTTTTTTTTAACCCCTTTTGTCCAACTTACTTAGGTTGGACATGTGGCCCATGTCGCGCCACGTGTCCACGACCCATCCAGTTCGTTTCTGCCCCGAAACAATTTATTTTTGCCTCGGTTCAAGCTTAATTTATTTTAAAATGAAGTTTACTAATTCATTTTTCACTTTTGAGATTTTTTTTTCTCAAAAATCCCATTTTTAGGGTCCACCGGACACCCGACTCCCCGAAAATCGAAAAATCTAACTGGTTTGGAATTCGATGAAAATTTTCTAGGTAAACAACTATTTCATATTTTTCATAATAGAAAAACTCATATGTTTAATAATTATAAAATATTATGTAGTCATTAAAAAACTTAAAATAAAAACAAGTCAAAATGGGCTAAGCATGCCCACTCGGTCCAAATCCTAATGGGCTATGGGCCTATTCGGATCGAGCCATTAGGTCTTAATTCTATTGAGGCCAACATTTTCTCAATCCAACCCACATAAAATACAGGTCAAAGTGGGCCGACTCATTTTTGGGCTTTCAAAAGGTCATTTAATTTAATCACCCTAAATCTGAGGTGATTTGATTGAAACAACTTTTGAAAATTAAATTTCAAAAGTTTAACCTTCATCAAATTTCTACAATAAAAATACTTTTATTATTTTCATGTAAAAATAATAATTTCTAAATAAAATGATAAAAGGTTTTTTTTGTTACAATGACTCATTCTCAAAAAAAAAAAAAAAAACATAGATAGGGTTAGTTTTATAAATTTTGACTTACTTAAGGTCTTTTAACCAAACATTCCTTAAATATGCATTCCAACCTTATACCTCTACCCGATGTTATATTTTAATTAAATTCAATAACAAAAGGTAAAAAATAAAATATAAATAATAGTCTACTCTTTTTTTTTTTTGAAAGGACTAATAAATTCTCTTTTAATATAATTATTCAAGTAATCCCTTTTTTCTTTTTTAAAAGGAAAAATAATATTATTGATTCAAACTTGTAATAGGTCGATAGATCCAAGATACAAATAACTAAAAACCATATATGATGAAACAATATAAAGGTTAACACCATAATAAATTGGCATAAAGCCTACAAATTTGATAAAATAGTGATTAGAATATTTGCAACCTGTGACACCCCTATCCCGGGGGTCCCGTTGACAACCCGTCAACCCTCGGAATACTTGTGGATGTCGAGTAACCCGACACCACAACATCATGTCCCCTTTTCCGGGACCCATGATTTAACAAAAATCGGGCAGAGGCTCCTTTGTATGGGGAGCTCTACCCAAAATGCAACCTGTACAATTACATGGCAACATGGCCCAATATTATACAACGACCACACCGGGTCCATATACGAGTAAAAATGGCCACGTAGGGCCCATTTATCCATACTAAACATATAAGCACATGACTATAAAAACCATAGTCCATAAGAGTTTAAATTATACCACTCTTATACAAATAAATACAACCCATATATATTTACAAATATATATCAAAGCCACAATCCCGCTTTCTTTCATATGTGCGGTCCCGACGCGGGTCCCCGCCTCACATCTGATCTCACAGACCAAAGGGGTCCCATGACGGGGTGAGCAAAGCCCAATAGTGATAATCTACAAGGGCTACTCCCCACCTAAGTGCACATGCAATGGTCGCATAATCAAACACACATCCAAGTGCAACATACACATGTCTACCTGAATCTCAACATGCCATGAATGACTCGACCACCATGCCCATGTACCGAGCTCGCCATTCCATCAATTATCATGTCATTGAGAATATATCCCGAGTCACCACCGAATTGCCTCACATTCATACGCCCAACCGTGACAACTCGCCACCGATATTACCAATGACCCGCGGGTCGAGCCTCACTTGCTCCATTACTCCAATGCAGCGTGTCAATAGGCAACAAATCCCAAGTCAATCCCGACTCCAGTCACACAACCCGAAGTTTATGTGATAAACATGACCGTGTGTCTCTTTGGGCAACATAACTTTTCTCTGGTGATCAGGTCTCTTACACCCATACGTAACCATGGATATCACCGGTATTCACGCCCCATACGACTGAGTTCTCACTCGACTTCAAACATGCATTTTTCCACATGAATGAAAACCATTTCAAACAAAGGTATTTGTTTAACCGTGGACAACCCTCCGATATAAATAGTGGACAACCCAATAATCTATTTTAGACAACCTCCGATGTATATCAATCATGTGACTCACGATTGATATTATATGGACAACCCTCTAATGTATATCAATTGGGTAGACTCTGACGATTGATATTATATGGACAACCCTCTGATGTATATCAACTGGGCAAACTCCGATAAATAATATTGTTAGTCAACCCTCCGAACAATTCTCTCAAGAAACCACCTCATGCACTCACTCCTATTGTTCTAGGGTGCCCCAGTGCATTTGAAATGCAATGAGCCATTTTACTTTCTTAACCTCGTGCGACTCATTTAGACGTTGTCTTATTAATCAAGCCATCAATCAACACCCCACGAGGTGTTGATCCACAACCGTGTACTCACGACACACCATCAAACACCTTAACACAGCTATCGACCTAACTATGTAATTCACACCTAATTTCAGGTTACCCATATGGAATGCATGATGCCAATTCCAACACATTCATGCTAATATATTCACATGCATATATATTAACATAATTAAATCACATAAAACATGTTATGCAAATTCAAAATCAATTACACCAAAATTAGCATACATGGGCTAATTAACAAACACGAGCAATTCATTTTGAATCACTCAACCATACACATTTTCACAAAAAAATAATTATGTGTCACTATTCACATTACTATTCACGTTATTCATTTTCTAGTAATAACACACAAAATGACCCAAATCTCGGACCCATATAAAACAGAGCATCAGTTGGTCCCTTCACGGTTCATCACCGAATATTGTGATACCAAAACACACCACAAAACCCAAAGACACACCCCGGATAAAACCAAACTCTCAACATACCAGATCGCTTGAAAATAGTCCTGTACCTCGCTTCGACTGTTTAAAACAAGCCTCCTGGGCCCCAGCCCGAACTGTCGAAAACAGTCCCGAAATTCAGCCCAGACTGTCCAAAAATAGTCCCGAAAATTCTTAAAAATTCCTACACTCAGTCCAAAAAATTGAGGAGTGAAATTTACGGCCTTTCACAGCCTCTAAGCCAATTCTAAACCATTAAATAGCCTTTAGGCTAGAAATAACACAAGTAGGAAAATTTCCTACCTCGTGGAGTTTGACGAAACTCCGAGATTTTGGTGTCCACGCGTAGCTCTCGTCGCGTAGTCCAACTTTGTCTTCTGCTCCGACAAAAATCTACGGTCCGATTTCGTAAATCTAAAAAAAAAATAAAGAGAGAAAAAAATTAAAATGTCTCTCTCTCTCCTCTCTCATTCCCGTCCGTCTCGTATGTCCCCCTTTTGACTTTTGTAATAATTTTTTTTATTACTATTATTATTATTATTATTATTTAGATACATAACTTATATTGCCTTAGTCGGTCCGCTTTCCTAAAAATTTTATTTCTCGCTTCAACGGTTTTAAATGAACTTAACTCAAGCCATTTTCAATCCTCCTCAGATTTTCGTAAAATCTGGGCCCCGAAGTCACTGACGATTTATCACCTGTAAATTCAGAAATATTCTCGACCGGCCTTAGAATTCGATGAAACTTTTCCGGGTCACTAGATTCGTGAGACTCAATTTAATCCAAGACAGTCCGGTTCATCATTCGAGATCTAGAGAATTTCCAGTTTTCAACCGAAATGACCGTTTTACCCTTTTTCAGAAAAATTGAATTTTTCTCGGGTTTTACACAACCCCAGTTCTTCAACATACTAACAACCATAATTTGATATCTTCGACTGATCAAATCTATCTTTCCTATCTGAATTGCCCTCACACACATAAAATGCCGCTACAAGACGATGAATAGCACCACGTTGTAACAAGTCGACGATAAATGTCCTTAAATCACCCAAGATTTATGGCCCTACATTTGGTTAGATGACCTTAAATCACCCAACATTTCCTAAATCTAATCATCTTTGTAACGCCCCAAAAATACCCTAAAATTTTTATAACAAATTTTATTATATATTCCAGGTATAAATTGAGCCAACTTAGGTTTTTTCCGGAAAACTGATAAATTGTTAAATCGTGAAAATGTAAAACCCAAGAAAATTCTAATTTTCTGAAAAAAGGTAAAATGGTAATTTCGGTCAAAATTCGGAATTTTCAAATTCGGATGACTAAACGGACTTCACTGCTCGGAATCGCCCAAGCAATCTAGCTACCACATCGACTTCACACTCCGAGACGGAATTTCACATTTTCGAGGCACCTGGGAGTGGTGCGCGGTGACACTGGTACCGCTTGAGAGTGGCTCAAGAGGTGTCATGTGTCATGTGCGCACTAGTCAAACATGTTTTCAAGTGTGCCATGGCACAATTGTGTTGATACTTTATGAAAACCCAAAGCAGAAAGATAAAGATAGAAACCAACAACTAATGGTGGCTTGACATGTGGCATGAGAGGACAAGTCCTCTTGATCCAAGCTCTCTCAACCGGTTTTGGGAGAAAGAAAAAGAGAGAAAAGAAAATAGATTTTAGAGAGAGAGAATCCACTCATTCCCTCTAAATTCTCCACAATCGAACTGTCGAACCCTAATGGTTAAGAGGCAAAGTGCTGTTCTCACGCAAGAGCTATGCGTGGGTACCAGTTTTGTGGAGTTTTGACAACTTTGAAAGGTAGGGGTTTTCTCCTACTTGGTTTATTGTTTGGCTAAGAGCCATTTTAATGGATAAAGATATCTTGATGCCTAGATGGCCGTGTTTTTGGTTCCAAAAGATTTGGACTGAGTGAAGAAACCCCTAGAGTGGTTTCTCACAGCCCCGAACTGACCGTGGATTGTTTATGTGTGGCTTTGTGTGTGGATATGTTATTGCTTGATTGAATAACATGTGTTTTTTGTGTGATGCTATGGGCAGTCCCAAGACGAACTGCCGGATTTTATATTAGCCCATATGAGCTAACTTTATGTTATTGATATGTATGAATGAATAACATGATGATTGTAAGGGCCCTCAGTATATGCATGCTTAATATATTAACATGAATTGTTGTGAAATGGAATATTGCATTTCATATGCACTGGGGCACCCTAGACTATAGGTGTGAGTGCATGACACGTATTTAAATCGGAGGGTTGTTGTCACACCCCCCACCCCTACTAGCGGTGTGCCACCTTACCCCACAAACCCCACCAAGCATTTCCAACAACTAGAGAATCCCAGGAAGCGGCCGTACGCTTTGGCCGAAACCCGTATAAAATTTTTTTCTTTTCTAAACTTGTGATTTTATAAAATTTCAGCAGCATAACAGCTGCATACAGGACATATCCCAAAACTTGTATATATGTACATATATATGCTCAACTGTACAAATTCAAAGTATTTCCTTACACAAGTTATTTAATACAATAATATAATAAGCCAGAGAAAATTAAATGCTCCAAACATCCGTATTCTGCATTCGAAAATAGTTTTAAAACAGAAAATAATGAGCTAAACGAGCCTGGAATGTATGCTTTTATGTAAATGTTTGCTTTTCTGAAAATATTCCAAAACTGTAAAACTTCTTTTTACAAGATATTTTTAAAACCTTGCTTGCTTTGCTTTAAAAGTTTCTAAAACTTTTCATACTTGCTTGCTTGCTTTGCTTTACTTGCTTGTTTTGCTTTAAAAGTTTCTAAAACTTTTCATACTTTCTTGCTTTTAAAAGTTTATAAAAATTTTCATAAATCTCTTGCTTGCTTCCTTTACCTTGCTTTAAAAGTTTATAAAACTTTTCATAAACCTCTTGCTTGCTTGCTTGCTTTACCTTGCTTTAAAAGTTTATAAAACTTTTCATAAATACGGAGCTTGGGCTTCAACCGCTTGCTTTAAAAGTTTATAAAACTTTTCATAAATGCGGGAGCCTGGGCTTCAACCGCTTACTTTAAAAGTTTATAAAACTTTTTATAAACACGGGAGCCTAGGCTCAACCGCTTGCATTAAAGTTTCTAAAACTTTTCATAAACACGGGAGCCTTGGCTCAACCGTTTACTTTAAAAGTTTATAAAACTTTTCACAAACACAGGAGCCTTGGCTCAACCGCTTACTTTAAAATAAACATAGGAGCCTGGGCTCAACCGTGGGCACCAAAGGGGTTGATTTCAAACCGACAAACATGCTTATAAATCATCAACCACCGGAGGCCTTTTCCCCGCCATTGCACTTAGTGAACACGGAGCCCTAAGCTCAACCGGTGTCGGTGGCTGGACCTAGGTCCGCATCACCTAGGTGGAAGAGCCTTGCTCAATTCCCTTTTTTCCGGTAAATATGGTGGCCTTGGCTCACCATAATCTAGCTAGCGCGCTAACCCTATATACCCAAAGACGCGCCACTCGGCCTCCCTTTAAATGCCATGATGCATGAACTAAGTTTGCCGACTAGGCAAATCTAAAATGCATGAAATGATGTCCTAACACCACCGTGCACGTACGAAATACCTCTGACCGATATGTTTGCTTAAAACTATGGATTTTCGTTAGGACTGTTTTATAAAATATACTTTGTTTGCTTGCTTGCTTGCTTGAAACATGGTTTAACAATTCAAAACCATTGTTTGCTTGAAATATGGTTTGATAATTCAAAACCATTACTTGTTTACTAAAACTCATTGCTTGCTTGTTTTTCAAATATAGTTTAAAATCAAACCATTGCTTGTTTGCTTGCTTTTAAATCACATTGCTTGCTTGCTTGCTTTTCAAATATGGTTTAAAATCAAAACCATTACATACCAGTGTAAAACGATTTATAAATAATACACTAGTATTGAAAAATAGAGTTTAAAACACTCACATTCCTTTTACAATAATTGAGCACGACTCCACAATTTCTTTCGCTCCGCTTATTAATTCTACACATTCGATAAAGATCACACGAAGCACAACTAAGCAATTCTAACACTTGGTGTTACAATTAAAATTTTCGTAAAATACGTGGGCCTCAAAATGTCATTCATCGGCATATGGCTAGATTCTAGCCTAAGGGACTTCCATAGAGTCTAAAAACACCCGAAAAATCTTCTCCTCTCAAAATATGTCCGACTGTCCGAATACACTCAAATTTCAACCTAAACTGTCTCGAAAAATGGGCCCCAAAATTCAGCCCGGACTGTCCGAAAATAGTCCCAAAAATTTCTAAAAATTCCTAAACTCAGTCTAAAAATTTTGGAACTGAAATTTACAGCCTCTCTCGGGCTCTAAGAATATTCCAAGCCATTATATAGCCTTTAGGATCGAAATAACACAAGTAGGAAAATTTTCTACCTCTTGAAGTTTGACAAAACGCTAAGATGTTGGTTCCTACACTTAGCTCTTGTCGCGTAGACCAACTTTGCCTTCTGCTCCGACAAAAATCTACGATCCGATTTCTGTAAATCTGATAAAGAATTAAAGAGAAGAAAAAAATAATTAAAATCTTCTCTCTCATGGACGCCCTTCTGTCCGTCATCTCCGTCCGTTTTGATTTTATCCTCTTTTTTTTTTTTAATAATAATTATTATTATTATTATTTGGATACATAACTTATATTGTCTCATTCGAGTCCGTTTATGTCCCAAAAAATTTTATTTCTTTTCGCCTAATTTTATTTTAAATGAACTTTAACTCAAGCCATTTTCGACTTCCGATATTTTCTCATAAAAATCTCGTCCCGAAGTCACTGGCGATGATCACCCGTGAATTCAGAAATATTCGACTCATTCCGAATTCGAACAACTTTTGGGTCACTAGATTTCGCGAGACGAATTTAACTACAAGCAAATCATGGTCATCCGAGATCTAGATAATTTTCTTAGGCTTCGAACCATTCTCGCAATTTATTATTATTATTATTCTTTGAAATTCCATAATTTGTACTTCCACCCTCCACTTTCCTTTATTGCAATAAGTGCCACAATTCTTAAAACTTTACAATTTCATCCTTAAAAACAACTTCAAAATATTACTATGACACTAAATAATTATGAAGCTCTTGGTGCACATATGCGAATCTTTACTGCTACATACCGTACAATCTCTCGGGACGAGAAGGGCTACAAATCCTCCTTAGAACATTTTGTCCTCGAAATGAATAAACTAAAGTCTAAGGAAAGGAAAATACCTCAATTAGAAAATAGTTGAGGATACTGATGACGCATCTGAGCCTTTGGCTCCCAGGTAGCTGCCTCCCTCTCGTGATTCTTCCACAAGACTTTAACTCAGGTGAATCACCTACTCAACACCTCGTCTTGCGATCTACAATCCGCACAGTTTCCTCATAAGTCGTTCCTCCTTAATCGCACTGCCGTTTCAAGACATGAAGGATCTGGATGTATTTCTTAACATCGATATGGAAGGTGTCATGAAACTGGATAACTCGGGGCACTTCAACCTCAGAAGCTACTCGTCCCACTCGCTTCACAATCTCAGAAGGTCCTATATATCTCTGACTACTTGCCTCGCTTCCCAAATCTCAAAACATCCTTCCAAGGGGAAATCTTCAAAAAGACCCGGTCACCTATTCGACTAGGTCTCCATGACGGTTGTCCGTGATAACTTTTTATCTATCTCTTGTTATCTTTAAGTTATCACGAATAACTTCTACTTTCTAAAGTGATCCGCACTATTTCCGGCTTACTGGGGTCTTCTCTCACCAACCTCATCCCAAAGACAATCGTAGTTCACATTTCTCGCCATACAACTCTCAAACTGAGCCATCTCTATAATCGGGCCCGATAGTTGTTGCTGTAGGCGAACTCCATTAGTGCCAATGAGTATCCCAACTCCTCAATTCCATCACACAAGCTCTCAAGATATCCTTAAACGCCGAATGGTCCTTTTGAATCGCCTATCCGTCTTCGAGTGACGAAATTTCGCTGTTGAAATGAAGGCGAGTACCTAAAGATGCTTTGCAACCGTCAAAACCTCGATGTGAACCTTGGGTCTCGATTCAAACTATCGAAACTGAACCCCATGAAGTCTCACTCACCTCATCCACATGTTAACCGGGCTAACTTTTTCCAGAGAATCTCAACATTAACCGGCAGAAATGAGCAGACTTCTGGCCAATCGATCAACTATCGCCACATATAGCATCATGTCATTTCGAGTCCGTGGAAGACCTCGCTACAAAATCCCATAAGGATCTTCTCCTTACTTCATACTAGAAGAAGAGAATCAGATCTCTCCCCACGAGCCTTGATGCTCCGGGCTTTCAATTCGCCACATTAGGCACCTGGAGACGAAACTTACAATCTCTTTCTTTATCCCATTCCACCAATAATGTTCTTTCAAAGTCCTGTACATCTTGGTACTACCTGGATGAATAGCATACGCAGATGAATGTGCTTCTTCCATAATGTCTCTCTTCAGCTCGTCATACTTTAGCACACACATCTCTCCGGCTCAATTATCATGTCATCATCTCTAATTTGAAACTCCTACTTTCTTTCCTTTTTCTATCTCTTTCCTTGCTTAATCATCAGGACCCTACACCGCCTTTGCTAGAATCTGATCCACTAGAAGAGGTCTAACATGAAATGTGGCTAACAATGCTCTTGAATCCTCAGCCTCCAATATCACCCCTAAAGCTCTTAGATGCACCAACAGTGGAAGATAACCTGATCTCATATGGACAAAGAACTCTCTGGCCGCCCACTGGCAAGATCCGCACGACATTAGCTTTTCCTGCGTGTACTCACCAGTGTAGTCGTAGTCCTTAATCAACTCAAGCCATCTTCTTTGCCTCTGTGTTTAACTCTTTGGGTGAAATTATATTGAAGACTTATGATCTGTAAAGATCCCGCATGAACACCATATAAGTAATGTCTCCATATCTTTGGGAAAGCAAACACGACCGCTACAAGCCTCTAAGTCGTGTGTGTGGTAATTCTCCCCATGCTTCTTCTCAAATTGCCTAGTGGGCATATGCAATCACCCTATCATTATGCATCAAAACACAACCAAGGCCTTGTCGGAAGCACATCAGAACCACAAACCCATTCTCTCCCATTGGCAAAGCTAGAACTCGAGTCAAGTCAATCTACCCTTCAACTCGAACTCGCTGTAGGCATCCACCCAATCATACTCTTGACATCTTTCCTCGTCGCTGGTCATGGGGTCAAGATCTCGAGAACCCCTCAACAAACTTTCGTAATACCCCGCTTAAACCAAGGAAGCTTCGACCTTCCGACACATTCTTTTGGCGCTTCCAATTTACTACGTACTCTATTTTCTAGGATCCACACTCACCCCTCAACTAAGATCACATGACCTAGGAATGTCACCCTATCAAGCCAAAACTGGCACTTGCTCAACTTGGCATACAACTCTGCTCCCTTAGGTCTGCAACACAATCCTCAAGTGCTCTAAATGTTCCTCTGGGCTACCTGAATACACTAGGATATCATCAATAAAGACTATGACAAACCTATCCAAATACGGCTGGAATACCCGATTCATCAAATCCATAAACATTGTCGGGTCATTAGTCAAACCAAACGGCATCACCAGAAACTCATAATGCCCCTAGCGTGTCCTGAATGCAATCTTAGGAACATCACCCTCCTGCACCCTCAACTGATGATACCCCGACCTCAAATCTATCTTGGAGTATACTCGAGACCCTTGGAGTTGATCGAATAACTCATCCATCATAGGAGCTGGATACTTACTGCGGATGTGAACTGCTCAACCGCCTCGTAATCTATACACAACCGCAAACTCCCATATTTCTTTTTCACGAAGAGAACTGGAGCTCCCCATGGGGATATGCTCGGCCGAATGAATCCCTTACTTAACAATTCTTCTAACTAAGCCTTAAGCTCTCTCAAATCATAGAGCCATCCTATGCGAGGAATGGAAATGGCTCACCCTCGATCAAATCAATGGTTAACTCCATCTTCTCTTCGGAGTGTAATCTTGCGATATCATCCCAGAATACATCTAGGAACTCTAACAATCACCTCATCCACTAGAGTCCCCTCCTTCTATTCCCACTACATACGCTGATAACCCGATACAACCCTTACCCAAAGATCCTTGCGCGCCATGGCGTAGATCATACTGAAGATAACTTCTACGATTCCCCCGAACTTAACCTCCACTTCGGCCTATGCAACTTTACTTCCTTTTATAACAATTACGTTGGCTCTATTGAGAGATAGCCGTAATCCATGCCAGAACCACTAAAATCCCTCATATCTAAGGCCACAAGATCTCAAAGTTGGAAACTCCGTCCTAATCGAACTCTACTATCTCTCTACTACACTGTCTGTGACTAACTGATCTCCCCGCTAGAAGGAAACTCATACTCTCTCTAATGGTCAGTCTCATCCGGAAGCCGATCTAAGAAAGGCTTTCTGATGTAAACGAATGCGTGGCTCCTGGTCCACTAATGTATATGCATCATGATCAAGGATAGAAATAATACCGTTGACTACATCTAGAAATGCATCCGCATCCCCTTTGCTACAACATAAACTTCCACCCGCGCGGGTCTTTCTCTACATCCCAAGCAAGACTTACCTCTTACCACTGATCGCCACTAATTCGCTATTGCAATCGGCCCTCTGCTTGGAAACCTCTCCTTGAAGACTCTGAGTGCTCAATCTCTAGTGTCAGTAGCTAGGTCAAGCTACCGATGTCTCTACACCACTCAACCCGAGGGCACTCCTAATGAAATGGCCTTCCGGCCATAGCTGAAACCCCGCACTAAGGACTCTTACACTCCCCAAAATGTCGCCTCCGACACATATCACAGACGGGAGGAATACTCTAGGTGCCACTGCGAAGCAACCGGGGGGCCTCACGATCCCCCTCGACCAGAGATAGCTCCGACTTGCACCTCCTATAACCCCACTTTATTTCGCTAGGATCGACCAGAGCTCTGCTGGGAAGTGCTCAAAGTGCCTTCTCTTACTTTCCCGGCCTACTTTGATAGATAGATGTAGTACTCTTCTCAACCCTCGTGAGCGCCTCAACTGGGGTCCCAACTGGTTTCGAGGAACCATACACAATGAACTCGATCCTGTTGTAACCCTCGCATATCGCACGCTCAATATATGGAACTAATCTCATCAACTCCAGAACCCTTCATGTTCCTTAATACCGACATGTTCTTCTACTCTAATCTGAAGAACTCCTCAATCTTCAAACTCCTCGACTGAGGAAAGAATCTGGCCAAGAAATCTGTCAAACTTGTCCCATGATATACCATCGTGATACCTCCTATCCACGTATCCCACCACCCCAGCCCCGCTCTTCCATCAAAAACTGAAACATGACTCTCTCGCTTCATCCATGTAGCCCATAACTCCACAGCCCATAACTCCGTGAACTTTGTTTACTCACTAAACCATAACCAAAGTTACCTGGATCGCACGTAGTCATATGGCGGCGCCCACTTCCGCACTCCTCTATCGACCTCCTGTGTTCTTCAAGAACCTCTCTAGTATGGAGGTCACGATCACACGAGTCGCCATGCCACTATCCGAGCACCCCAGCACCATTCGTCAGAAACAATCTTGGCACTTGAGCCCCTCCGGGTGGCCTGCATGGTCCAGTGCCTCGACCACCGCCTGGAGGTCGACCATGGAGGCTGAAGGGAACCAACCACGTGCTCATCTCTCGTGCATCGTAGACGCCCGAAAAACCTCCTGGTGATATTCTCCAGGACGACCTCTACGCCCTCTTCCCCGACATAGTGTCAGATTTGAAAAAATCAACTGCTTAATACTTCAATCACCTCATATGTATGTACTGAGTTTGAAACGCATGGTCACAAAGAGTGTGTAAAATAAAGGTATACGAAAAACTAATGTATGTTTAATAAATACGCTCGTAAGAACTGCCCCATTACCAACTTATGTCGGGCATCATTTCTCCTCAAACCCAGTTATCGATACCCGGGCTCGATACCACCTCACACCTTACACCCCTACTAGCGGCAAAAGCCGGCTCCCACGTAACGCCCACCATACTCCAACGACTAGCGAATCCCACAGCCGGTCGTATCGTCTATCGAAAAACCCAGATAAAATTTTTCTTTTCTAAATCTCAGGATTTTATAAAACTTCGCAAAGATAACAAACGATACGTGATATATCCCAAACTCCGTATAAGGCAGCTTACACTTTTCAAAATATGGCAAACTAAATAATCTTTCAAAGAGCCCCAAGTTCATCACATTTCGCTGTAAAACAAAACTATGTGCCATAAATATACTCAACTATACAAATTCAAAGGTATTTTTGGCTAATGCTATTTAATAAAGCAAATATACTAGAAGTCAGTGAGAAAACTAAAATGCTCCAAAGAAACCCGCCAGGCCTGCACTGAAAATAGTTTTAAACAGAAAATAAATGAGCTAAACGAGCTCAACGAGTGTATGCTTATAAAATGTTTTCTTTTCTAAATATCTCCAAACCAGAAAACCTCTCTTTTACAAGACATTTTCCAAACCTTGTCATTGGTTTTTAAAAGTTTCTAAACTTTTCATACTTGCTTGTTACTTTGCTTTGCTTGTCATTTGTTTTAAAAAGTTTCTAAACTTTTCTATACTTGCTCGTTTATAAAAGTTTATAAAATTCTATAAATCTCTTTGCTTATTTATATTTTACCTTACTTTAAAAGTTTTCTATAAAAGTTTCATAACCCTCTTGCTTGCTTGCTTAATTTTGTTTAAAATTTTATAAACTTTTCTACAAATGTGGGAGCCTGGCTTCAATCGTTTAAAAGTTTATAAAACTTTTTCAATATGGAGCTCGGCTTTCTAAATGTTTGATATGAGTTTAGAAAATTTGAGTAAACTTTATAAATACTAGGAGTCAGGGCTCAACCTTCTTTAAAAGTTTTAAAACTTTTTATAAACACGGAGCTCGGGCTCAACCGCTTTAAAAGTTTCTCAAACTTTCATAAACACGGAGCTCCTGGCTGAACCGCTACTTAGAAAGGAAATTTTCATAAACACGGAGATTTGCCTAAACATTTACCATTTTAAAATCTGTATAAACTTTTCATAAACATTTGAGTCTTGGGCTCAAATCCGCCACTTTAAATGAAACACGAGAGCCTAGGTACAGAACTCATCTAGTGGTTGATTTCAAAACTCAGATAAAACATGCTTATAAATCATCAACCACCTGAGTGTTTTCCCGTCATTGCACTTAGTGAACACTGAGCTCAAGCTTTCAACTGTATGTTGATGATTTAGGACTGGTCTCAGATCACCCAGGTGGAAGAGCCTGCTCACACTTCCCTTTTTCAAGAATATGGTGGCCTTGACTCACCAGGCACCACGTTAGCAGAGTACAATCCTTATATTCGCAAAGACGCGTCGATCTCCCTTTAATGCCATGACGTGATGAACCAAGTCGTCACCGGGCAAACTAAAATGCATTGAAATGATACCTAAACAC
Source organism: Tetrastigma voinierianum (assembly GCA_016808115.1). Lineage (NCBI taxonomy): Eukaryota > Viridiplantae > Streptophyta > Magnoliopsida > Vitales > Vitaceae > Tetrastigma > Tetrastigma voinierianum. The sequence goes on along the minus strand of JAEQBH010006725.1, from coordinate 61,055 downwards.
CAATGCACTCATCACACTCCTCGACCAGATATGTTCACAAACTATGGATTTTCGTTAGCCTATTTTATAAAATATACTTTATTTCAGGTTGTTTCTGCTTTGCTCGAAAACATGGTTTAACAATTCAAAACCATTGTTTTCTTGAAATATGGTTTGATAATTCAAAACCATTAAGAGCTTACTATGTACCTAATACAGGTTTGTGCTCAAATATAGTTTGTGTCAAACCATTGCTTGGTTTTGCTGTTTTCTTTAAATCAATACATATTGGCTATAGTTAAATATGGTTTAAAATCAAAACCATTATACTACAAACGATTTATAACAATACACTAGTATTGGAAAATAGAGTTTAAAACACTCACCTCCTTTTTACATAACAATTGAGCACGACTCACAATAATTTCTCCCATTCGCTATTACCCTACACATTCGATGTATTAGATCATACACGCCAAGACAACCAAGCAATTTGTAACACGTGGTACTACAATTCAATATTTTAAAAATATGGGCCTCTAAATGCCATTCATGTATATGTCTAGATTCTATACTCTGGACTTTCCAGTATAATTAAAACAACACCCAAAACATTTAAAATCATGTCTGATCGCTGCCCAAATGCAACTGAATACCTCTGACCTAAATTCTGTCCGAAAACAATTTCCAAAAATTCTAGCCTGGATTGAACCAAATAGTCCCAAAAATTCCTAAAATTCCTAAACTCGCCTAAAAATTTTGGGATCAAATTTGCGTCTCACTGCCTCTAAGAATATTCCAAGCTATTGCATAGCCTTTAAAGTTCCTCGGGGGCCAACAGGTAGTGGTCACCCTTTCTACTTGAAGTGATCACCAAGATATTGGTTCCATGTTTAGCCTTTGTCAGCAGACCAACTTGCCTTCCTCAAGCCCATTAAAAAATTTACGATCCGATTTCTATAAATCTGATAAAGAATTAAAGAGAAGAAAAAAATAATTAAAAATCTTCTCTCTCGACGCCTTCCGTCCGTCATCTCCGTCTATTTTGATTTAACTTTTTTTATCGGCTATTATTATATTATTATATTTGGATACATAACTTATATCATTCTCACTGTAGTCCGTTTCTACTCCAAAAAATTCTTATTTCTTTCGCTTCAATTTGCTTAAATGAACTTTAACTAGTTATTTTCTCACTTTCATAAGATTTTTGTGTAAAACTGCTCATGTGTTTCACTGGCTACTATCACCATGTAATTGAAATATTTGCACCATGTAATTTTGATTAAATCCTTTTCTGGTCAATATCTTCAGCTGAGACGAATTCTGACTATAGTCTGCTATCATCCTAGAGATCGTGAATTTTTCATACTTTCCTTATCCATTTGTGGTAATTATTATTATTCTTTTGAAATTCCATAATTTGTACTTCCACCTGGCCCACTTTCCTTAATTGCACAAGTGCCACAATTTTTAAAACGGCACTTCATCCTTAAAAAACAAATCTTTCAAAATACTACTATGACACTCAAATAATTATGAAGCTTCTCAAGTAATATATGACACTTATTTGCCATATACATACCGCATACACCCTCTCGACTCATGCATGTACTTGTCCAAAAAACAATAAAATTATATCTAAAGTTGTTTGGAAGAATTAAAATGGGAGATTGTCCAACAACACTACATTGAGAGTGCCCATGGTCTGTTTTTAGAGATCATATCCAACAAATTCACCCTGAGGATCAGCCCAACGAGATTTATATCCCGAGGGTCAGTTCGCAATAACAGCAACATTTGTTTAGGGAACGCTTTCATGGCAAGCATGTGAGGGAATCGGTGAGGACTCGAGACATAGGATCGGGCACATGTAGATGGTCTCGAGTAGGAATCATGAATTCACTTGGAATGTGTGTGTTTTTCCACGACGAGGACTTAGGGTAGAGTGAACCCATAAGAGGTTATCACTGTAACGCCCCAAATACCCCTTGGGACGTCATTACATACTAACAACCCATTCACACCATGAGAGCACTAATAAAATCCATAATTGACCGAGGGTCCTTAATTTAACCATATTCGGCTGCAGTCTCCTTTGTTCCTAGAGCTCACCCAAACACAACCTGTGCAATTATAATACATTGCACATCAGCCCATTTATCCATAAAATATTTACAGATATCCAAAAGATTTTCATTCACCGTATGAAATACCCACAATAACCTTCCAAAAAGAGTGCTTCAAGCTATAGCCACTATATCATCTTTTTATACATCTTCAAACTGGATATTCGATCCAGAAAATTACAAAAATCATAACAAAGCCAAAATATGGCCTCTTCTTCTTCCCACCTGGCCTCACGACCTCCACCCGAGGGACCTCTGATCTAACTTTCCTTCCAGCTAGCCTCCAATACACGGAATATCCTCCGCTTCTACCACACCTCCCTCAAAGGTAAAATCCGAAAAGGGATGTGCAGGGGGTGAGCACGAAGCTCAGAGAAAATCCTCCCAAATCCACAAACAAGGTTTGAAAAGTATGAAAAATAGCTCTGCCTCGTTTTTTATACACATCATACATACCATTTTGTAGAAAACACCTATTACTGCAAATAGATCTCAAGTTTATATGAAAACACTAAGTAAATGTACACTCGCTAAACGCTGCAAACAAAAATTATAAACATTTTCACCAAATAAATTAGCTTCCAACGCTTTTTTTTTTGCTTTCAAACATCCTTACAATAAACTTCTCATTCATCATAGTAAAGGTTTTCTCAAGCATCCTATAAGGAACCCTTGAGTAATAGGCTGGAGCATCCTTATATGAACCTCTGTATATCATAAGAGGGCTTCTCAAGCATCCTTATAAGGAACCCTTGAGTATAGGTCAGAGCATCCTTATAAGCAAACCTCCTGGTATCATAGTAGGGTTTCTCAAGCATCCTTATAAGGAACCTCTTGAGTAATAGGTTGAGCATCCTTATAAGGAACCTCTCATATTATAGTAGGGTTTTCTCACATCCTTTATAAGAACCTCTTGAGTATGTAGGCTGAGTATCCTTATAAGGAACCTCTCATATATCATAGTAGGGTTTCTCAAGCATCTTTATAAGGAACCTCTTGAGTATAGGTTGAGCATCCTTATCTCTCATATATCACAGTAAGGTTTCTCAAGCATCCTTATAAGGAACCTCTTGAGTATAGGTTGAGCATCCTTATAAGGAACCTCTCATATATCATAGTAGGGGGAAAGTTTCTAAGCATCCTTATATGAAACCCTGAGTAATAAAGTCGAGCATCCTTATAAGGAACCTCTCATATCATAGGTTTCTCAAGCATCTGCAGCAACCCTGAGTAATAGGTTGAGCACCTAGTAAGGAACCTCTCATATATCATAGTAGGGTTTCTCAAGCATCCTTATAAGGAACCTCTTTGAGTAATAGGTCGAGCATCCTTACTGGGAACCTCTTATATATCATAGTAGGTTTTCTAAGTGCATCCTTATAAGGAACCCTTATAATAGGTTGAGCATCCTTATAAGAAACCTCTCATTCATTATATATCATCCCCATGTTACAAAAATCCCCATACACATATGCGCACACTCCCCATGTTATATAAAAATCCCCCCATACTATATAATAATCTCTAGAAGCTATGTAAACTCTATTATATAAAGATCCCTATAAAGAAAATCATTCCCGAGTGAGTCGGAATCGAAGTAATTTATTATTCTTTTGAAACGAAAACATGTCCGAGTGAATCGACTCCCGGCAGTTGATCAATGTATAGAACCCCCATTATATAAAATCCCCATGTTACTAAAAAAATTCAAGACTATATAATAACTTCATACTATATTAAAATCCCCCATACTATATAAGAATCCCCATGTTATATACGAATCCCTATTAGGAAATCATTCCCGAGTGAGTCGAAATCGAAGAAATTTATTTTTCTTTGAATTAAAAATATGTCCGAGTGAATCTGACTGTATAATGATCATAGTGTAATCCCCATATTATATAAAAATCCCCATGTTACAAAAATCTCCCATACTATATAATAATCTCCGTACTAGTATTAAAATCCCCTATACTATATAAGAATCCATCACCATATATTTCGATCCCACAATATGCTTGTTAACCTCCACAATATAGTTGAATCCCCATCAGATTCTCTAATCTCATACTCAGAAAATCTCTATTCCACAAACTACAATCTCACCACCAATCATTATCCCATATACATCCAGAATTTACTGCATACAAACTTCTAAGAATCCACAACTAATCATAAACCATTCAAGAAATAGTTATAAAATACAAAAGAGATCATACCCACGTTATTTTACTACTCACACAAATCACTGTGAGTTAGAAATCAACCCTAACTAACCCATTTGAGAATAAAATTCCTCATTCTATAAGGCAGAGAGAGAATGGTTCTTAATAGAAATATGCATTTATAACCCCAAAACGCATATTATATACATACCTAGCCTCAATGTAAGGAATGGGAGAAAACCCCCTACCTTTAATCCTTGGCTCAGATGGGGATTCGAGCTTGATCCCGAATTCGCCTTTCCTTCTTCCTCTCTACCGGTTCCTAGGGTTCCAAAGGGTGGGGTGAGAGTGAAGTCAAAGAAAAATGAGAGAGAAACAGGAGTGGAAAAGGGTTTTAAACCTAGTTCCGATTTTTACTGCTCACTGCATTTTTGTTTTTCTTCAAAATTACGCTTTGCCACTACACTCCTAAATTTGGCCTATAGGACTACTCTAAGGTTTTCACACTTTCTAGATTCATTTTTTTAAATGTTATTTTAACCTAAAAACTCTTTATTTCTAAGGGGATTTATGTAACCATTTTTATATTTATCATTCTTATACTTTGATTTAATAGTAAAATCAACAATGATTATCGATATTTAGTATGCTGGGCTTACAATCCACCCCCTTAAAGAAGTATCGTCTTCGAAACTTACCTTAGTGAGGACACAAATGCGGTACTTCTCTCGTATTTCTAGCTCCTGCCTCTATGTAAATTTCTTCAACTCCATGGTGTTGCCACAAAACTTTCACTAGTCTGGATGATTTTGTCATGGCACCTTTTCTTTGGTATCAAGAATCCTCACCAAGTTCTCATATGTTACCCCATCTGACTTCTACATTTCCTGGTCATCAGCAAACCCAGAGCACTTCCTTCACACACATGGAACACGTCATGCACCTCGCATAACCGAGCGTGTAACTCAGAATCGATACGCCGCTTGCCTACCACTGGATTACCTAAATGGTCATCCAATATATCTTGGTGCTAACTTTCCTTTCGCCAAATCTAAATTTTGGGACACTTTCGAGGAATACATAATCCTCTCTTGAAATTCCAAGGGTCTTCGCTGCCAACCAGATAACCTTCATCTACTTTGCGCCGTGAGTCTCTCCCTGATGAGTCAATCTTCAGAAGTTTCGAACAATCTCCGCCCAACAGCTACTCTCACCCGCTTCCAACCAACACGCCTAAGGATCTACATGGCTCCAATGCCTCATAAGGTTCCATCCCAATACGGCTCGATAGCCGCGTTATACGCAGAAATTCTACCAACGGCAAATGGTTAGCCCAGCTTCCTCAAGTCCAACATGCAAGCACGTAAATACGCCTTCCACAACCTCGTATCACCCTTTCTGACGCTAACCATTCGGGGATGAAAAAGTCAGTAATTAAAATGTAACTTTCAGACCCACGCTTGTCAGACTTTTTCCAAAACCGCGCTTAATAAAACTAAGAATCACATCCGACACTATAGAGAGCGGAACTCATGCAATCTAACAACCTCACTGACATAGAAATGGCTCAGTCCTGGCTCATTCGTGGTCTTTATACCCAGGAAATGAGCGGACTTAGTGAGTCTATCAACAATAACCCATACGGCATTATGCCCTCGTATGTCCGGGAAAACCAGATAATGGTCCATGGTGATGTGATCCCCACTTCCACTGATGCAAGGACCGTAGTAATCCTCCGCCGCTGTGCTCAATCTTTACCACACACCGCACATTTTGAAATGTGTCAGCTACATCCCTTTCATTCCCTTCCACCAATACCGCTGCTTTCATGTCCCCATACATTTTATACCCCCGATGGATGGAGAACTCGGAACGATGGCATTCATCTACTTCTTCCCCGATCCGATCATGGCCTGACACACATAACCTTCCCGAAAACCGTAACTCATCATTAATTACTGCCCACCTCACCATCTCACTCTCTCTCCAACCTACTACGTGATAGCCTAACTCATTGTCTCTTCACGCAACGTCATGACCTTCACGAAGCAATGGTCAGCCACAAGTGATTGAATATGCAATGGCCTAGATTCACTTTCCCGATCCATAGATCAAAATCTAAGGGCATCCTTCAACTCCATTTACTTATGGAACATTGAGTTCAATTCCCGAGACTTTCGCTTATGCATCTCGGCCACTACATCACTTTTCCCTGAGATAGCTGAGTGAAAAGTCATAGTCTTCCGTGCACTCAACCCACCTCCTTTGCCGGTTAAGATTCAAGTATTTTTCGTGTGAAGATATAAATCGGGGAGGCCATTATGATCCCGAATACACTTAGAATCCCTCCCATAAGTAGCACCTCCACAACTTAAGAGCAAAAACCACGCGGCTAGTTCCAAGTCATGAGTGGGGTAGTCTTTGTCATATGAGCAGTCTGAGCTCTCGAGCCATAGAGGCTAACTACCTTCCCCTTGTGATTAAGACACATCCAAGCCTTTGAGAAGCATCAAGTAGGCCACCTCGTATTATTCCCACCGTTTGGAATAATAAGGACAGGGCCGTTGTCAATTTTCCAAAGTGTGAAAACAAGTTCACACTGAGTCCACAAGAATTTCTCCTCTTGGTCATGCAGTCATTGGCATCAGTAAAGCTCGAGGAATCTCCACAAACCTCCGAGAGTACTCTCAAGCCTGAAGCTACGATTCTCCTCGCTACATTCTTTGGTGGTTCCCACTCTCATCACTCCGCCTCAATCTTTATGGGTCAACAAACTACACCCCGGTTCGACACCATGGCTGGCGTAGGGAATTTCACCTCCTTCATCCAAAACCTCAGATTTTCTCATCTTCGATATAACTTGCGCTCCTCAAAGTCCGAGCACAATTATGATGGCGTCATGGTTCGCCTGGGTCCGTGGACAGATTAGTATGTCATCAATGAACACAATGACAAATCGATCCAGCATACTACGAAATACCCCTGTGCATCAAATCCATTAAAGTCGAGGGAGCATTAGTCAATCCAAACTAGACACTGCACTCGAAATGACCATACCGTACAAAAAGGCCTTAGGAATGTCCCTCTCCTTCCTCCCGATTCAGAATCGATGGTACCCCAGATAACAAGAGATCAATCTTGCGTTATAATTTGAACCCCTCAACTGACGAACAGGTCATCTATCCCGGTAAAGGGTATTTATTTTTCACCGTCAATTCGATCTGCCGCCTGTATTCATGGTGCATAACCTAAGTGTTTCATCATGCTTCATTAAAGAGACTGGGGTTCCCAAGGTGAGGTACTTAATTTTATAAACCTGGTCATTCAAATAATCGTCCATAATTGCTTCCTTAGCTCCTTTAGTCTAAAGGTGCCATACCTATAAGGGCAATGGATATAGGTCGTCTCTGAGATAGAGAGATCAATCTTGAATTCAATCTCTGCTGGGGTAACCCCGGTAGTTCATCCGAAAGACATCCGGAAATCCGATACTACTAACACCGCCCTCTAGGTGGTCTTTATCCTTCTTCCCTCCAATCAAGCTATAGCTAAGAAACTCAAGTGGTTCCCGCTTAGCTTTCAGAATTTCACACCACAGGAAATGGATGGGAAGAACTTCGATCATTAATAAAACTCAAAACTACCCCTCCCGTAACTGGAGTGTAATTCGCTACGAAAACAATCCATCACTGCCCGGAAAGTGGACAGCAAGTCTATCCTGAATATAACATCATACCCTCTTCAAATCCAGAGTAACTGTCCACAATTAATCTGGGCTCACCAATGAAGCACGCAACCTCGTAAACCCGGGTCGGGTACCCAATTGTTCTCCGCAAGTTACCATTTAATGCATGTCTCTAGCTTAAAGTTCAATCCCAACACAGCATATGTGGGAAAGGATAAATGAATGAGTCGCACTGTATCAAATAATCTCTAGCCCATGAATTATAAAGAAGAATGATACCTTCCACAACCGCATCGGGAGACATCTTCCTTCAATAGTCAAAGCAAACACTCTCCCTTGATAGCATCGTCAGCTCGCCCCCAAATGTCCTCTATTGGGGGTAGGCTCAGTGGGGTGGCCTAAATGCCCGTGACCGATCCCGCCGTCTGAAAGTATTCCTCCCGAGGGTGGAGCAACTGACAATGCATTCTAATGCGACCTGCACCTCCACACATGCAAATAGATAGTGAATCAATGCCCGCTCCCACTGATACACCTCCTAGCTTCCTAGCTAACTGGGTCTGAACCCACTGGGTGGTCCCGGGCGACGATAAGGTGCCGCCTTAACTCCACTCATACATCTCGAGACCAAATCCGGACGGATTTCCCTCGCTAGCTCCTCACATCGCCACATCCTAATCAAACAGAGTGCAAATGATCCACCATATCCCCATAGTCTCGTATCTTAAGAGTTACTAACTCTCCCACGGCCTACTCAAGCCCCTGCTCAAAGCGCAAATTTCCATTGCCTCAGAGAGTATAAACCCGGCATAACTAGATGCCTCGCAAACCCTCTCATACTCAACCATAAATAAGTACCCTCACACAGAAAGAAGAAAGTCACCTTCATCCCTGTCTCCCGACGATTCTGAAAATACTTGTCTTGAAGATTTGATCAAACTCCCCAAGTGGCGCACCGATGTCCCCTTCTCTTTAATATCGATTCCCACTGATCGGCCTCTCCATCAAATAAATACGCTGTTGCTTCATTTTAAAGTCTTCAAGCTACTCCTGTGCCATCAAAGACTTTTATCACCCTAAGGATCCACCTATCCGTGCATCTAGGCTTCTGAGCCTTGAAAGTGGGTGGGTTTTTACCTTAGAAAATTCTCAAGAATAACCATTCTTCTCGATTCTCTTCCATCATTCAGATTACAGCTTGTTTAGCCCCACAGGTGGTCATGGTTGTTGTTTCCCATTCTCGATGTTGCACTAGGTGCTGAGTCTCTAAACATTGATAAATACCATTCACAAGATCTAGAGGTGGTGGCGCGGTGGATTTTGTTTCTCGACTTCCACAACTACACGTCCACGTCCACGCCCCTCGCCCACCTCGTCCATTCGCACATCAATTCATTAAATTTTAGTTCCTTGATGTAAAAGACATCATAATTAAATTTAGACATCTTACCCACACTAAGCCTCTCTCCATAAGGGTACCCTATAACCCACACCCATGTAAGTGATTCTAAAGCCTAGCTCGATACCAACTTTGTAACGCCCAAATACTCCCCCGACGTCATTACATACTAACAAACTATCTACACCATGAGAGCACTAATAAAATCCATAATTGACCGAGGGTTCTTAATTTAACTATTCTGGTTGAGTCTCCTTTGTTCAGGAGCTTCCACTCCAAAACACAACCTGTGCAATTATAATACATTACCCACATTGGGCCCATTTATCCATAAAATATTTACAGTATTATCCCAAAATATTTTCATTCACCGTATGAAACACCCACAATAACCTTCCAAAAGAGTAAGCCAAGCCATAGCCACCATATCATCATTTGTACATCTTCAAAACTGGATATTCGATCCAGAAAATTACAAAAAAATCATAAAATAGGCCAAAATCTGGGCCTTCTTCTTCTCTTCTACCTCGCCTCAACTGAATTCCTTCACCGGAGGGACCTCAGGATCTAGCTTTCCTTCGAGCGGGGCCTCCCAATGCACGAGTTCCTCTACTTCTACCACCTCCTCAAAGTTAAAATCTGAAAAGGGATGTAAGTGGGGGGGTGAGCACAAAGCTCTGTGGAAAAATCCTCCTAAACTCCAACAAGGTTTAGAAAAGTATGAAAAACAGTCGGTCTCATTTTTTTTTTTTATAACATATCATAGATGTACCATTTTGTAGAAAACAATGACATTGCAAATAGATCTCAAGTTTATATGAAAACACTTAAGTAAATGCATCATACAACGCTAGAACAAATTATAAACATTTTCACCAAATACCATTTCCAACAGTTATTTTTTTTTGTTTCTCAAACATCCTATAATAAACTTCATTCATCATAGTAGTGTTTCAAGCATCCTTATAAGGAACCTCTTGGAGTAGGTTGAGCATCCTTATAAGGAACCTCCTCATATATCATGGTAAAGCCTCAAGCATCCTTATAAGGAACCTCTTGAGTAATAGGTTGAGCATCCTTATAAGGAACCTCTCATATATCATAGTAAGGTTTCTCAAGCATCCTTATAAGGAACCTCTTGAGTATAGGTTGAGCATCCTTATAAGGAATCTCTCATATATCATAGGAGTTTCAAGCACTCTTATAAGGAACCTCTTGAGTAATAGGTCAGCATCCTTTATAAGAACCTCCATATATCATAGTAGGTTTCTTAGTATCCTATATGGAACCTCTGGGAGATAGTCGAGCATCCTATAAGGAACCTCTCATATATCATAGGAGGGTTTCAAGCATCCTTATAAGGAACCTCTTGAGTAGGTTGAAGCATCCTTATAAGGAACCTCTCATATATCATAGTAGGTTTTCTCAAGCATCCTTGCTAAGGAACCTCTGAGTAATAGGTTGGCATCCTATATGAAACTCTCATTCATTATATAACAATCCCCCATGTTATAAAATCCCCATAATATATAATAATCCCCCATGTTATATAAAAACTCCATACTATATAATAATCTCCTAGGTTATGTAAAAACTCCCATATTACATAAAGATCCCTGAAGAAAATCATTCTTGAGTGAGTCTAATCGGCAATTTATTATTCCAACGAAACATGTCCGAGCGAATCGGACTCGGGCAAGATCACTATAGCATCCCCATATTATATAAAAATCCCCCATGTTACGAAAAAAATCTCCCACTATAGCAATAATCCCATACTATATTAAACTCTATACTATATAAGAACTCTATATATTATATACGAATCCCTATTAGGAAATCATTCCCGAGTGAGTCGAAATCAAAGAAATTTATTTTTCTTTTGAAACGAAAACATGTCCGAGTGAATCGGACTCTGGCAATGATCACTATAGTAGAATTCCCCATATTATATAAAATCCCCATGTTACTAAAAATCTCCCATATACTGAGAACACAATCCCCCTGCACTATATTTGTCCCCATACTATATAAGAATCCATCACCATATATTTCCTTTATCCCCACAATATGCTTTAACTCCCCACAATATACCAACTTCCACTGATTCTCAATCAGCCATATCAGAATTCTCAAATATTTACCAACCAACAATCTCAGCATTCACCAATCATTCAGATATATTCCAATTTACCAGAAAAACTTCTAAGAATCCAATAACCAATCATAAACCATTCAAGAAATAGTTATAAATACAAGAGATCATACCCACGTTATTTTACTACTCACACAAATCACTAGAGTTAGAAATCAATCCTCAACTAAATCTATTTGAGAATAAAATCCTCATTCCCACATACGTAGAGAGAGAAATGGTTTCTAATAGAAATATGTAGCATTTATAACCCCAAACGTATACATATATACATACCCTAGTCTCAATGTAAGGAATGGGAAAAACTCTACTCTTTAATCTCGTCAGATGCAGATCTTAAGCTTTCATCCCGACCTCGCCTTCCTCTCTCCTCTCTACCATTCCTAGGGTTCCAAAGGGTGTGGTGAGAGTGAAGTCAAAGAAAATGAGAGAAATGGAGGAGTATATTTTAAACCAGAGCGTGCCCCGAGCTTACTGCTCATCGGGCATTTTTTGTTTTTCTTCAAAATTACAGCTTTGCCACTACACCTCAAATTCCGTCTATGTGACCACTCTAAGGTTTTTCGACATTTGATTCATTTTTTTAATGTTATTTTAAACCTAAAAACTTTTATTTCTATGATTTATAACCATTTTTATATTTATCATTCTTATACTTGGATTTAATAAGTAAACCGATCAATGATTATCGATATTAGGGTATGTATGGGCTTGCACTTATTATCGAAAGTATCAAGCACTGTCACGGGAGGGAAAAATTTATTTCAAAGGCATGAGTGTTCAAGGAGACTAAGGTCACTTAGAGCCGCTTAAGAAGAAAGTCGATATGTGGCTTTGATATATATTTTGTAAAACATATTAGAATCTTCCTAATTTTATTATATGTTTTGATTAAGAGTACTTAACAACTTTAAACTATTGTAATATAAAGTTATTATATTTCGTGAGTATGTTGGGTAGAAGCCAATGTGACCATTTTTATCACATGGGTCTCATGACATGAGGACACACAGGTTTTCCGTAGTGCTGATTTAAAATATCAATTCAGACCCCGAGGAAAACAAGTAATTGTGCAGAAAGGAATAAAACAGAGCATATATTGCTATTATATGCTAAAATGAGAAATTGATAAAACCAAATAAACTCAAGGAAAGGCAAATTTGGAAATTTGTAAAATGAGGACCTATATCAAATGATAGCTTAATGCTAAAATGAATTAAATGATAAATAGAAAGTAAAATGAGAGACCAAAAGGAGAAATGAGAAATGGATTGATGATGCCAAATATATTCTAGGGAGAGATGTTGAGAAGATTTAAAACAAGCATTTTGGTCTTTTTGAAAGCATTGTGCAAAAATGGGAGAGCTTGAGATGGAAAGTTAGGCCTTGTGTGAAGATCAAGAGATTTTGTGTGGGCTTGCTTGCAAGATCTCAGTGTAAGGAGGAAGGTAGAAAGCTAAGGCTTCAAGCATAGTGATTCGAGGTAATGTAACAACTGGGTCAGAAAGTCAGATCTGATGTTCAAGTTAGGAAAACCACAACCATGGGTTTTGCTCATATGGTTGGTTTGGGGGATGGCATTTGGATGTCATCGAGAGTTTCCCATGATGTATTCAGCCTTGAGACCTTAAGAAAACCCAAAGCATAAAACCATGAAAACCCAAGGTCACAGTCTTCACACAGAATGAAACAAACAAAATGTTGAGTTTTATGTCTTCTTAGGTTACTTAACCAAGGGAAAATGAAGTATGTCAAAGCTCCCTTGGAGCTCACCCATATGAATGCCTCTGCTATTTTTTCCAGGTATGGCTACTGGATAGTAGAAAGCAGCCACTGGCATACTGGGGCTTCATCTGCTCACAATAAAGGCCTCTGATTTTGTTCAACACCATGCTTTTTAATTTTCGATAGTTTTGCTACCATAATAAATTATTAAATGGGGGGGTCCAAATAAGAATAGAACTAAATGAAAAACACACCGTACCTTGCCAGTAGTTCGTGTTCTGGGCAGTAATTTGTAGAAGGTTTGTTTTTTTTTACTTAATACCTAATAACTTTTTTCATCTTATCGTCACTAAAGATTTAATAGCATTAAGTATTAAGCAATGTTTTTTTAAATACTAGGTAGTGAGTAGGGACACAACACAGACTTATATTATATTTTGTATTTACTTCCTCCTCGCTTCTAATGGCAATGTGTTTAATTTAATTCTTCAGACTGGGCTTTAATGCCTGGGTTGGTTTTCAACTGACATACGTTCGTATCATATCAGAAACCGAAAATTGGGGAATTTTCAAAACGACAAAACGTTAATAAAATAATAAATTGTCATAAGGGTTCAAGGAAGCTCAGAAAATTTCAGATTTCTGACGACGAAACTGACCGCTGCCGTTAAATCTGCCTCATGAAATTCAAATGACCTTAAAAGTTTCATTAATTATGAGATAACCGGAAATTTTTTCGATTTTATGGGTGATAAGTTGCCAGTGACTCCAGATACGAGATTTTTTCAAAAATCTCGAAAGTCAGGAAATGACTTGGGCTAAGTTCATAGGCCAAAGTGAACTCAAAAAATAAATTGTTTTTGGCAAAATGGACTCGAATGAAGCAATATGAACCATGTATCCAAAATAACACAAGCCACACCCCGATTATATTTTAAAAATATTTTTTTATTATTTTATTTTATACTTTAATATAAATAATTATTATTGTCATGTTTTTTAATAAATAATTTATAAATTATAATATTTTTATTTTTTATGAAAAATAATAATTTTAATATAATAAAATAAAAAGCAAATATAAATAAATTAAAATTAAAAAATAAAAACAAAAATAAATGTAAACGGGCTAGTTTGAGAATTTTCCTCATCTTGTCCTGGGCCCCTTGCTTAATTTTTAAATGAGAGACAAGTTCAGAATCAAAATAAACGAGCCGGGTTGGGATGGGACCACCCCCGTCCCAAACCCTCCCTTCCTCCACATCCCTAGTGAGCTGAGATATTGCTACTTCTTCTCGTTGAGCACAATGATTTAATTTTTCTTATTTTGTGGAAAATGACTTTTTCTCTCAGTATCGGAAGCTAAATATTTTCACTCTTTTCTATTCAGAACTTTTAAAAATTCTGCAGAATAAGTCGTGAAAATTTAAAATAACAATTAACGTCGAAAGCTATTTAATTTTTCAAAGATTAAGTCAAAACAAACACCCCAGTGTCTTAACCCAAGACCGTCAACAAAAATTAATCGATATTCAATAAAAATGTATAATAATTGTTTGTATCCACTAAGAGTGGGCATGATTGTTACACTAGTGACAAAGAGGATCACCTAACCTAAGACCGAGATCGAAGGGACGGAAACTAGAGCCGACAGCTTCTGTTTGTTCACTGACTCTATTCTGATTTCAAGTGTTTTGGTAGTATACCAAGTGTTTTGAGATTTATTTTTTTTTCTCAAAAATCCCATTTTTGGGGTCCACCGGACACCCGACGCCCTTGAAACGAAAAATCCAACCACCTGGGAATCGACAAAGCTTGTAAACAACTATTTCATATTTTTCATAATAGAAAAACTCGTATTTTTAATAATTATAAAATATTATGTAGTCATTAAAAAACTTAAAATAAAAACAGGTCAAAATGGGCCAAGCATGCCCACTCGATCCAAGCCCCACGGCCACATTTATTCTGGGACTAAGTGTTTGTCTGAATTTATTGAGGCCAACATTTTCTCAATCCAACCCACATAAAATACAGGTCAAAGTGGGCCGACTCATTTTTGGGCTTTCAAAAGGTCATTTAATTTAATCACCCTGATTTGATTGAAACAACTTTTGAAAATTAAATTTCAAAAGTTTAACCTTCATCAAATTTCAATAAAAACTTTTATTATTTTCTATGTAAAAATAATAATTTTTAAATAAATGATAAAGGCGTTTACATAAATCTATTCTCAAAACATTATGATAGGTTAGTTTTTATATTAATTTTGAATTAGTTTAAGGTCTATTAACCAAACATTCCTTTAAATTCGCATTCCTACATTTTAATTAAATTCAACAACAAAAACTAAACAACATATTGTCCAACAACTTTTTTTTTTACAAGACTAATAACATTCTTTTAATATAATTCATGCAATTTTTTCTTTTTTGAAAGGAAAATAATATTATTATCCAAACTCTTAAATAGGTTTCTGATAGACTAGAAGATACTAAATGAACTAAAACCATATATGATGAAACAATATATAGGTTAATACCATAATAAATTGGCATAAATCCTACAAATTTGATAAAATAGTGATTAGAATATTTGCAACCCCAGTTCTCCAACCTACCGACAACAATAATTTGATATATTCGACTGATCAAATATATCTTGTCTATCTAAATTGCCCTCACACATGTAAAACGCCGCTACAAGACAACGAATAGCACCACGTCGTAACAAGCCAACGATAAATGTCCATAAATCACCCAAGATTTACGGCCCTACATTTGGTTAGATTACCTTAAATCACCCAACATTTCCTAAATCTAATCATCTTTGTAACACCTTTAAAATACCCTAGAATTTTAATAATAATTTATTATATATTCCGGTATAAATTGAGTCAACTTTTAATTTCTTTCGAAAAATCATATAACGCCTTTAAAATCGTGAAAAGTGAAATGAAAATGTGAGCATATGATTGTTATTATATGCCAAAATGAGAAATTGATAAAACTTAAATAAACCCAAGTGGAAAAGGCAATTTGGGTAATCGAAATGAGAGGGACCCATGGGTCAAATGATGAATGCTAAAACATCACTAAATATAAATGAAAAGTGAAATGAGTAACTGCAGAGAGAAATGAGGAATGGATGATAGATGCCAAACATGGCCTTTGTGATTTAGTGACTTAAGACCACATTGGTCTTTGAAAGCCATTGTGCAAAACGTGTGGAGTTTCAGGAGATGGAAAGCTAGGTTTTCAGGTTTGAAGATTGGTATGAGATTTCAGGTGCGGTTTGCTCTTTCGTGCAAGATCTTGTAAGGATAGAAGGAAGAAGAAAGCCATGCTTCAAGTACATAGTGATTACAGGTGGACCAAGCCCCAGAAAGTCTGATCCGATATGTTCGTTAGAAAACCCTAATCCATCCATGGGTTTTGCTCTATGGTTGGTTTAGGATGGCATTTGGATGTCACGAGAGTTTCCATATATTTTGAGTTTTGAGAATTTTGGTGAAAAATCGCAAAGAGAAAAACCAAACCAGCACACGCTCCCTTCGCCACAAATGGTAAGTACTCGCAACACAGAATTTCACGCCGAGAGCTTCTCGCCGAGGAAGGCCGGCGCGTAAAGGCCCCTCAGAAAGTCCCACACCGTAGCCTTGCTACGCTCGAGGCGAAAGTGTTTTCGCCGTAGCAGAGGTATACGCCACTCAGCCAACAGCTCATAGGCGCTGATTTTTGCTCATCACCCTGCCACAGAACCCGAAGGGGTTTAAGGACCCTAATAAATGATTAATGGGGGTTCAAATAAGGATAAAACTAAATGAAAAACACATTGTACCTCGGCGAGTTCGTCTTCGGGCAGACTTAGTGTCTTAACCCCGAGGCCCAGTTAACGAAGAGTGTCGAGCATTGTAAACCCCCACATGTCTAAATATCGGTGTATGCGTCCAATTAGTTTTACACTCTTAAATCAAAGCATAAGAATGATAAATATAAAAATGGTTACGTAAATCTATAGAACTAAGGTTTTTTAGGTTAAAACAACATTTAAATGAATCAGGAGCGTCGAAAAACTTTAGGAGTGATCACATAGACTAAATTTGAGGGTGTAATTGGCAAAACTGTAATTTTGAAGAAAAACCAAAAAAAATACCCCTTGAAACTGGTGATTTTTCGGGGCAGCTGGTTAAAAACCCAAACTTATTTTCTTTCTCAGTTTTCGCCACTCCCGCTTGCTCTTTTACGCCTCTTGAAGCCACAGGGATCATTAGAGAAAGAAGAAAGAGGGAAGGTCGAGCTAGAGATTTAAGGGCAAGGTGATACAAAAGCTTAAGATCTCCATACCAACCAAAGTTTAAGGTAGGGGTTTTCTCTCATTCACTTACATTGAGGCTAGGGTATTTATACATCTATGTTTTGGGGTTATAAATGCTATATATTTACGATGCAAACCATTCTCTCTCTACTGCATTGGGAATGAGGAATTTTATTCTCAAATGGAGTTGTTGAGTTGATTTCTAACTCCTAGTAGTTTATGTGAAGTAGTAAATAATTAGGTATGATCGCTTTATATTTTATAACTATTTTCTTGAATGGTTTATGATTGGTTGTGGTGCGCAAGTTTTACGGTAAATTGGAGTTATGGAATGATTGGTTGTGAGATTATTGGTTGGTATCAATTTTCTGGTATGACATTAGGAATCCAGTGCAGGAGAGTTCAACTATATTGGGAGAAGTCAAGCATATTGTGGGATCGAAATATATGGTGATGGATTTATATATAGTATGGAATTTTTAATATAGTCTGGAGTTATAATATAGTATATGAGGAGATTTTTGCGTAACCACAGGGTTTTTATATAATATGGGGATTCTACTATAGTGATCTTGCGAGTCAAATTCACTCGGTTTGTGTTTTCGTTTCAAGAAAAGAAATTTCTTCGATTTCGACTCACTCGGGAATGATTTCCTAATAGGGATTCTTATATAACATGGGGAATTCTTATATAGTATGGGGGGGTTATTATATAGTATGGGAGATTTTTACATAACATGGGGGATTTTTATATAGCATGGGGGATTCTACTATGGTGATCACTGCCCGATTCCGTCTCACTCGGACCTATTTCCGACTTCGATTCCGACTCACTCGAGAATGATTTTCTTTATAGGGATTTTTATATAATATGGGGGATTTTACTAACTAGGAAGTTATTATATAGTATGGGGATTTTACACTAACATGGGAGATTATTATATATTATGGGGAGTTTTTACATAACATAGGTGACTATATAATGAATGGGAGGTTCCTTATAAGGATGCTCAGCATACTAGAGGTTCTTATAAGGATGTGAAAACCCTACTATGATATGAGAGGTTCCTTATAAAGATGCTCAACCTATACTCAAGAGGTTCCTTATAAGGATGCTTGAGAAACCCTACTATGATATATGAGAGGTTTCTTATAAGGATGCTCAACCTATTACTCAAGAGGTTCCTTATAAGGATGCTTGAGAAACCCTACTATGATATATGAGAGGTTCCTTATAAGGATGCTCAACCTATTACTCACGAGGTTCCTTATAAGGATGCTTGAGAAGCCCTACTATTATAAATGGAGGTTCCTTCCTGGATGCTCAACCTATACTCAGAGGTTCCTTATAGGAATGCTTGAAAACACTACTATGATGAATGAGAAGTTTATTATAAGGATGTAGAGAACACTATTGCCAGTGAATGAGAAGTTTATTGTAAGGATGTTTGAGAAAGCAAAATAACGGTTGGAAATGGTATTTAGTGAAAATGTTTATAATTTTGTTCTGATTGCTTAGTGTACATTTACTTAAGTGTTTTCATATAAACTTGAGATCTATTTGCAATGTGTCATTGTTTTACGCAAAATGGTATCTACGATATGTTATAAGAAAAAATGAGGCAGTTGTTTTCATACTTTTCTAAACCTTGTTGGGTTTGGGAGGATTTTCCTACTGAGCTTCGTGCTCACCCCCTGCCCACATCCTTTTCGGATTTTACCTTTGAGGAGGTGGTAGAAGGTAGGAACCACTTTAGGGGACCACCGAGGAATCTAAATCGAGTGAACATGTAGAGCTATCGATGTCCTTTGTACTATTTAAGTATTTTGAAATCATGCTCGCGAAGTCTAGTATTTTGTTATTCCGCTACGTTATCATAGTTTAATTCTTTGGAAATATAAAATACCGACTTATTGAACATATTTTTTATTGTGTGGCCGCCAAGCGGCGGATTGTTTGAAGGTTATTATAAGGTATTTCACTCGGTGAATAAATCTTTTGGGATAATATTGTAAATATTTTATGGATAAATGGGCCAATCAGTGATGATGTATTATAATCGCCGCGAGGTTGTGTTTTAGGTAGGCTTCCTAAACAAAGGAGACTACTGCCCGGTACCTGTCAAATCGAAACCCGTCATTTATGGATTTTATTAGTGCTCGTGGTGTAAATGGTTGTTAGTATGTAATGGCGTTCAGGGGGTATTTGAGGTGTTCTGAGACATTCAATAAAAATGTATAACCATTGTTTATCCACTAAGAGAGTGACATGATTGTATTGACAAGGGCAGTGAGGATCATAACCTAGGATTGAGATCGAAGGAAGGAAACTAAATGAAACTGACTTGGTTTGTTCATTGACTTCACATCCTGATTTCAAGTGTTTTGGTAGTATACCAAATAAATACGAAATGATTATATGGAATGAGAATATCTTTGAAATAATATTACGAAAGTACTTTATGGATTTGAAAATGCTGATAATTGAAATGATTGACGATTAGCGCATGTGAAAATTAATCGGTGTAAGCGGGTAGTATTCGATTCTTGACATCTTGAATTGAATCGATATCTTAGAATGAGCGACCCTGGCGGGATGCCTTTGATGACATAGTCATGAAGGCATCTGGAAAATTTCCAATGTCCTACTTGGCGGGATGCACTAATCGGCATTCGTCATGATGGCGTATGGCATGAAGAAATATCATGGCGAGAATACCAATCGGCATCCGTCTTGATGACGTACGACATTTAAATACCACATGTCGAGGTGCACCAATCAGCATCCAGTATGATGGGAGATCGAAATTTGTGAAATGCCACAGCACATTACGAATATTAAAAGAGTAGGATTCACGAGCGAATACGTCATGAATATGATTGCATAGACAAAGTGAAATAAAAACTTGATAAGTGTAAATGGGATTTATAAACTAAACACATCTTTATGAGTGTACGTTTGAATCTCATGAATTGAATTATGGTATATTTATTTGCATGTGAAAATGCATATATTTATATGATCAATGATTTGTAAAGTGAAAGCATTGAAATGATAACTTTATGAGTATAGTTTGATATAAAAGGCATGATTTTTATGATAAATGCATGTCGAGTTAAGTGGAAAATTGGAATGGCGTATAGAACCACTAAGCATGAAAATGCTTAGCGTGTAGTTTTTATCTATGCGTAGGGTTCGAGTAAACGGAAAAAAGGCCAAGACCAAGAAGCGCAAAGTCATAGAGAAAGTTGCGGCGTATAAGTGTATTCCATCATATCATGTCATCTTTTGAGACACATGTTAATTTGTGAACCAAAAGGGTTCAAAGCCACGAAAATGTGTTTGTATATCGTTTGTAAAAGGCATGACCGCCATTTGTAACCAAATTGTATAAAAGCTAAATGTTTATGGGCCTACCATTTGAAATAACTTCCCATAAATGAAATTCTAAAATAAAATGTGTAATAACGTTTGATAAAATATAAACAAAAGCGATTACGAATTAATAGGGCTTCGGTTCGAATCGCCATTTTGGGTCAAGCAGGGGTTTTGTTAGTGACATTTTGAAAAGAAAATTAATAAAGATAATAAAAGAAATTAACGGCGTCCCAGGGTTTGGTCGAATCGCTGTCCGATTAATCTTCAGACTTTAAATTATTCTGATCTTTGTGTTTTTTCGGGGTTGGCCTGCTGAGGAGTTATTAGATTAAGCTATTTCATAAGTTGTTTAATAAGTACCAATTGAAGTTGGATCCCATCAGAGTTTGGTGGTTGCGTTTTTTTTTTACTTGTTAAATATAACTCTTTTTTCAACTTAATGTTAAATTGTACTTAATAATATTATATATAAAGTTGTTTATTTTTTAACATTGAATAATAGATATTTACAAAAAGAAAAAAGAAAAAAATTGAAGCAAAGGTGGAAGGGGCTTTTAGACATCTAGTTTGAGAAAAAATAATAAAATTCCCTCAAATACAAAATGTTTAGAAATAATCCTAAATCTAGTGTATTTTACCCGTGGAGAGACACTTTCTAAAGTGTATTTTCTAAACGTAATTTCAAAACTTTTTGAAAATTTTGATTCACTGAAAGTGTCTTTTGGAAAGACGCTTTCTCTAATTTTACAAATTTTGAATTTAAGCTCAAATTCTTGAAAGAACACTTTCCAAAAATTCGAAAAACTAAAAATCTCTACTTAAAGACATTTCTTAAATTGTTGAAATATTATATTTAAAATGTATTTTGAAGAATAATCTTCATAGTTTTGAAATTACACTGAAAGTGTCTATTTTCCTCACTATTTTTTTTCTTTCCTAATTCCAATCGTAAAACAATCAAACAATATTCAGATTGCTTGAATTAATAGAAAAATGTTAATTCTCAAATCCAGAAAAAGATATATTAAGGGTCTAATGAAGTGTTAGGGCTCCTTGCCTTGGAAAACCAAGGAAAATGATTTTACATGGTTCCTTTACATATTTTAATTTTTTTAAATCCGTATACAATAGACAAACAAATAACATGAGTTTAAATAAAAGGTATACAATTAATTTATTAAGTTCAAATTTATTTTATATTTTCTTCCAAAAAAATTTCCTTCAACTTTCCATCACTACTTTTCTTCCTTGTACTTTCCGGGTTTCAAACAAAGGCTTAGGCTTCGTTTGGAACTGGAAAGTACTAAAGATATAAAATGGAAAGGATAATAGGGAAAGTGACGCCCCAAATCAGTAGTCCCGCTGATTAACCACAACCTCAGAGAATTCATGTGGATTTCGAGTGACCCGATACCACACTGTTGTGTCCCATTTATCGGGATCCATATTTTCCCAATTCTTTTTTACAAAAATGTTACTCAAATGTAATATCAAGGCCACACGTCGGCCTTCTTCATAATCACGCCGCCGGGAAATGGGCTGCCTCCCCTGCGATAACTGGCGGTACCTGAAAGGAGTCCCACAACGGGTGAGCAATGCCCAATAGAAAAATTCTCCTACAAGGGCTACTCCCCCACCTAAAATGCATGCAATGACAACCATGAAAACGTCCAATCACATTCCATATAAATAATGCAACCCTATATGGAATATTACATGTCATGCATGAGATGAGACTCCTCATGCACACAACCCGAGTCTCGACCGACTCCCTCACACCTGCAACGCCAAGTGTGAAAACCAGTCATTGGTGTTTCATCCAATGACTTAACCCATTGGACAACTCTCCAATATTCATTTGAATTTTATCCAATCTCGTGTGTTTATTTAGGAATTTCCGGGATCTCACTGCAGCTTCGCATGCCTTCCGACACTTTCGCAAACTTTCATCGCTAGATACATATGTCTGACCAAGAATAAGATTTGGGTCTTTCACCCTAGGGGGAGGGGAGGGATCTGCCCCATCTTGCTTTACTCAAGCACACGTGATTTATTATTATTATTTTACACAATCGTGAGTCTCGATTTTGGACGTTGTCCCATTTCCGAGCTCACCACACATTCGCCAAGAATGGTGAATGACCAATACCATGCACACACACCCGACTCGACGCGATGTGACCGTGCATATGAAATGCTATAATGCCATTTCATGCCACATGCACAATAAGAGCTACATGAAACATTTATAAATTTCGGATAATTATATTTCCTACATATAATTTTCATTCATCACAATTTCCATGTTAATATATCACGCACACATATAACATGATTTTTTTTACACATAACAACATATTATTTATTTTTCCAACAATAACACACAAAATAGCCTAAATCTCGGACCCATATAAAACAGGGCACATCTCGATCCATTCACAACCATTAACCATTTTTGGTTTCATTCATCAACAAATTACTATGATACCGAAAAACTCAACAAAACCCGAAGACATCAGTCCCGAGATTAAAACCAAAGCTCAGATCCCCGCCTGAGACTGTCCAACTGGGGCCCCAAAAATTTTCAAGCATTATCTGGCCCCAAAATCTTGGGACTAAATCACGCGGCCTATCACGACCCCGAAGACAACCTATGCCATTATATGACTTTTAGGCTAAAAATATTCCAAATAGGAAAATTCTCTATCTCGTGGAGTTTGACGAAACTCTAAGATTTTAGTACTCATGCGTAACTTGCGATGTGTGGATCAACTTTTCTTCTGCTCGACGAAACCGACAACTCCTCGATTCAGAGATCTTAGAGATAAGCCGAAACCCTATGGTCTCCTTCTCCTCCCTCACGCTCACACTGCCGTTTTTGTGCCAAAAAAGACCCTTTTTCCCTTACATGACTTTCTTGTTTTATTTCTTATTTTCTTGTCAATGTGAGTCATTCACACAAGTGCACCACATGTCATGCCATGTGTCCCTCCCCTAAGGTGTCATGTGGCATCCGCAGGATCATGTCATGTGTTACTCAACACCCGATGCCTCGAAAAACGTAAAATTTCGACTATCTTGGAATCTGATGAAATTATCGGGGTAACTAAATTTCACGAGACGAATTCAACGGTGAAGTCCGTTTCATCATTCGAGATCTAGAAAATTTTCAGTTTTCAATTGAAATTACCGTTTTACCATTTTTCAGAAAAATTGTATTTTTTCCGGATTTTAAAAAGAGTGCAAGGAAATAAATTTTGGAGGATGATAAAAAATAACTTTAAATTCATTTTATTTGTTTATCTCTTTTATATAAGGACTAAAAAACTTAAAAATATATAAACTTTTGAGGAATTTTGATTATATTTAATTATCTTTTATATTTTTCATTGTGAAATCAAATATGAGAAAATTTGTTTTTTTTTCTTTTCATATTACTTTCGGGTTTCCAAAAAAAGCCTTAGTATTAAGATAAAGAAAATAATTTTCTCATATTTTCTGGTTTCCGAATAAATAAGCCTCCACTTATTAAAATTTTCTCTTATTTTGTACTTTATTAAGATATACAAAATTGTATATATCATACAATTACGGAATATAAAAAGTATAAAATTTTCAACCTTTTATTTCATTTTTCTCTTACTTTCCTAATTTCTTTTTTTTTTTTTTTAAGTAGAGTGGAAAATATAATAATATATCTTTAGCATTTTTTATTTATTATTTTTTCCCATATTTCCATATATAATATAGTTTTAGGAAATGATTTCTACAATATTTTATTCTAACATTTTTCAGGACCTGTAACCTAAATATTAAGAGAATAAAAAAAACAACAATCTAAGATAATATAACATAAAAAGATTGTAAATGAAGCCCAAAATTTAGGAAGATGAAACTTATTGTCATTTATAATAAGTAATCACACAAAAAATAAAAAAGTGCAAGATTTTACAATCTTCTTTTGAAAATAAAATAAAATATTAATTGGTGGTGTCTAAAAAAATAAAATAAAATACCACTTGATGGTATTGTATACTTTTGAGCTTGTGAATAAAAAATATAGTAGGGACCACCATATTGTGCTAGTATAGAAAAAAATGAGAAGAAAAAAATACAAAAAATATAGTTATAATAAGGGAACAAATCAAATTCTTTTTAATAACGCATTTTTATATATCTTTTTAATCCTATAATCTTTTCTAAATATTTTCTTAACTAATATTGAACAAGAACCCTATGAAAAGTTCAATAATTTCTAGTTATTAATTATATATGGACTATGCGATAAAGCAAAACAGGACTACACAAATTTATAAGTTTATAATAATATAATATAGAATGAAAATAAATAAAAAATAAAAAATCAAAGACATATCTTATTATTTGATTTGATACAAGGACATCATAAAATCCAACTAAGAGTTGAATTGTGTTTTGCTTACAATTGGACAAGGTAAATATATTTTAATGCTTTGATCATCCAATGAAAAAATAAATAGATTTCTACCTTGAGTAAAGTAGACAGAATTTGTTTGAAGTCCGGAACATGAAACATCGCAAAACTTTCCTTGAGAATTGGAAAGAAAGATGGCTTGTTTACCAATATTTTCCACTGCTACCCATCCATCCCTGGGTGAACACCTCAATTTTATAAATTTAGTTATAAACCACTTTTGGTTTCCAAAGAGCCTGAGTAGATTTATTAACCTTAATAAAATCTCACCACAAGATTCAATCAAATACATGTCAAAATGTGGATTTCCTTCTTGCACTCCTATAGAGAAGTCATTCCTATTTATCAATTTCTTGAAACTAATAATTTCGTCTTCAAAATTGGCGAATACTGTGTCCGAGGTAGGTTCTACGATGGCATAAATAATTCCTTTGTGAACATTAACGGTAAATAATGACATGTATTCTTCAACTTGCTCTAAACTCCTTTAATGAATTTCATATCACCTCGGTTTCCAAGGATACGGCAAATCTTTAAAAACGGCACACCCGACAATCGTGGGATCATGCAGAGGAACTATAAGATGCAGAGAATTGTTCAAGTTTATTACGGGCCCAAATCATCTCCATCGAAACGAGATTTAGAAGAGAACATGTCTGTGAGTTACTATCTTTTAATACCAACCATCCATAAGAAGAACTCAACACGAATTTATTACGTAGTTCTGGAATGATTCTTGTATAATAATAATGCTTTGATGCATCGAAGAATGTTTGTCTTTGTCTATCTTTTCCATGAGAAATCATAAGCCAATGACACGATTCATGAAGAGGAGGAGGAAGAGAATATTTAACTCTCTCTTTCATAATTATGATTATTAGTCGCCTCTACAATAGAATCACAAAACCAAACGACCAAGCAAATCGCAAAATAAAAGCAAATAATTGTAATATAATTAAGTGAAATTTCTTAATCATACATTACCAATCTAAAATAAAAGATAATAATCTAGTTAACAATTAAAGATAAAAGGTGTGAATTTATAACAAATTTTCTTTATAAGGCTTCTTAGGGCTGAAATGTTAAAAAATTTATTGAGTTTTAACGATATTTTAAATTAAACTCATTATTAATTTTTATTTTAATAAAAAAATTACTAACTATTTCTTATTTGATTCATAAAATTACCGAAACTCAATAGAAATAAGTTTTCTAGCTTATTTTTTTTACAAAATATGATAAACAATTTCTATCTACCTCCTCTAATGAAAAATAAATAAAAGAACTTAAAATAATAATAATAATAATTACTAAAGATTTCAATAACAAAAATAAGATGATCCATATATTTTCCTTTTCAACTGAAAAGAAAATGCTTCTCATTAGATTCAAACCCAAAATAACATTGGTGGCATGAAGAACTACAACATGAGAATGAAAATACAAATAAAACCAAACTAGAAAAAAAAAAAAAAAAAGTAAATAGCGTCATACTCCTGAGAGTGAAGTATGAAATAGATTCTCAATGTAAAAGAGTTCTCCTCCTCCAATTTAAAAGCAAGCATGACTATATATAAACCATTTTTTTTCCTTTTTAATTTAAACTTAGACTTCTACTTTTTCTAAAAAAAGTTTATTTTTTGGGGTTATTCCCTTTCAAAATACATATTTTTGTGGCATCTGGATCTTATGCAATCTTCAATTTTCTTTTTTTAAGTATTATTCCTCTTTAAGATATATACATGCATGTTAATTTGAATTGATTGTGAAGACCTTAATACTTCTTATTACTAATTGTTATTTTGGCAGGATTTAATAAGAAAAAGTAGATTTTGAATCCTAATATGAAAAAAATAAAACAAAATTTTAAATCATCATTATCTTTATTTATTTAAAAAATAATTTAATAAATATGTAGTTTTAATTATATAATCCCTTAAAACTATCAGAGAATATTTTAGGAATTTATATTTCTGGGGGACTATTTCTTATACCTAAAAATGGTTTTTGATTCCTGAAATGAAAAAAAAAGATAATTATATTGGAGGTTAGTTGTGTTACAAAGTAAAGAAACGGGCCACATTATCTCAAAATTTTGTCAACAATCATAACTTATTAGAAAAATTAACATAAAGGATATAAATATTTGAAAATATCCAAAATAACATCAATTGAGTTAAAAAATTTAATTAAATATTTTTTTCATTACACTGTTACTTATATTTATTCTATTATTAAAATTTTAAATATAAATTGAAATGGTCAAAGAATAAACAAATCTTAGGTGATATTTTACACAATCTTCTAGAAACATAAGTTTTGTTTAAAATTAGTCATAGAAAAGTTTCAAAGCAATTTGATTGAATAAAATTGTTTGCAATTTAAAATTTTCTTAATTTTTATAATTTGACCAATAATTGGGATAAAAATAATATAGTGGTTAAACTCGAGCAGGGATTAGATAAAAATAAATAATTGGAAAACAGCGGTGTAAACACAAGGAAAGTGAATCATGATAAAAATAAATAGTATATTGGTTTTCTGAAAATTAAAAGAGAAATTGATAACGTTTTTGGAAATGAAAATGTGTAAAACAAGGAAAGTGAATTATGATAAAAATAAATAATATATCGGCTAAACTCTCAATTAAACTTCAACTAAAATGATTGTAGAGGTAATAAAAATAATATATGGGTTAAACTCTGTGTAAATTAAAATGAAAGTAAGGATGTTTTTGTAAATTAAAAGGTGTAACTTGTAGAGTAGTATAGATAACCATAAAAGAACATGTATTTAAAAAAAAATTTAAATAAAGTAATAATTTAAAAACAAGTTGTCTTTAAAAAAAAAATTTTGAATTAAAAAAATAAATATCCACTTTTCCTTTTATTATATATAATGAGTATTTATGATATTTTCTTTTCTTTCTTTCTTTAAGGAATTAATATCTCAGGAACTTTTAAATGATTTAAAATAATAGTTGACAAGCAGGATAAGGATCATAAAAATTAATAATGTTTTAATTAAAAATATTATTTGTTAACATAGGACATCAAGTTAGATATTTTTAATCCTTTCTACTTAAAAATCTTCCTAAAATTAAAAACTGTGTAAATTTTTTTCTTTTGAGAAAAAAGAAAATCTTATGATGTTTATAATTTTACTTTAAAAAAAAAAAAAAATTTATTATCAAAAACATGTTTCAATAAGGAATACAAATTACATGCAATGAAAAATATCCTAATTAAGAAGTTTTTTGAAAAGGAAAATCATGATATTGCAGGAAGGAAAATCATGATATTGGAGGATTCTTAATGTTTTTACTTTTTAAGATCAGAGAATAATATTAGGATTGATGGACAAATTGTAAAAACTGGGAAAAATGTAATTTTTCTAAAAAATTGGCAAAACGGTAATTTGACGTTGTAGTACAGGTTGAAAACCTGAAATTTTCTAGATCTCGGATGATGAAACGGACTTCACTGTTGGAATCGTCTCATAAAATTTAGCTACCTAATCGAATTTCATTAGATTTCGAGACAGTTGGAATTTCACGTATTTCAAGACACGGGTGTCAGATGACACATAAAGTGGTGTCACATGGCATAACTATGTGAATGTCATATGACAAGCTTAGAGGAGTTCACATGGCATGAGAGCCATGCTGCATTTTCACTAGTTGCATATGTCTACGCGACACATGCAGACATAAATATGGATCATGAAATTTGGGAAAGGAACAGAAAGTGAGAGAAAAGCCTCACTTGGATCAAACCAAGGAATAGCTTAGGAGAGAAGAAAGAATTCGGTGGAGGAGGAAAGGAAAAAAAATGAAATGAGAAAAAAAAAAGGAAAGGAGAAAAAAAAATAAAAGAAAGGAGGAAAACAAAAGAGAGAAAAATACGTGCGTGGGAAAGAAAAGGAAATGGCTTTGATTCCCAAAGTTGTTCCTCGACTATCAAGTCAATAGCAAGAATTAATCGGTCTACTCCGACAAGAGCTGCGAGTAGGTGCCAAAAACAAGAAGACGAGGGTTTTCTGCTAATCGTTCCTCTAATCTAAGGGTCAGAATGGTCGCGGTGGTTCAGCCCCCAATCATGGACCTGAAGCCAAAATCGACTGCTTTTCGATGTAGTCAGACTAGGTTTTGAAGGTCGGTATCCGGGCCGGTTTTGGTTCTGAGACGGTTGGAAAATGCATGCTGAATTTTTTTGT
Source organism: Tetrastigma voinierianum (assembly GCA_016808115.1). Lineage (NCBI taxonomy): Eukaryota > Viridiplantae > Streptophyta > Magnoliopsida > Vitales > Vitaceae > Tetrastigma > Tetrastigma voinierianum. The sequence continues at coordinate 31,454 of JAEQBH010006725.1, read as the reverse complement.
GAACTATTTTCGAGACAGTTTTTGGGCCAAGTTTGAGGACTGCCATGTTATATTTATATTTTAATGACAAATTTCAAAGTTGTAAAAAATAAAATAAAATAAAATAAAAATAAATTAAAGATGAAAGTTCTCACTGAGTCCATATTATTTCAAGGCCGAAAGATAAGATGTGATTTATATTCGAATGGCTAGTTTGTGTTGACTATTTTTATGTAAGCTATTGTTGAAATTAAGTAATATGTTAAATGTGCTGTAAATATGTTGATATATCAAGTTATATATATATATTAGCATGAATGAATGTAAATTATATGTTTGACATAATTATCCGCTTATACTTGGCATAAAGTACCTATTTATAAATCTGTTCCATGAAGTGTTCATTATACATGTAACATGAGATAACATGCAATGGCATTTTGCATGGTATATACATGGGGGCATCGCATTGAGTTAGGTGTGTGTACATAGTTATAATCATTCATCATTCTTGGTGAATGAGTGGTGAGCTCAGTACCTTGGACTACGTCCAACGGAGTCTCACGGTTTCATTGCATGAAATAAAATATACGTGTGTTGAGCATAGCAAGTAGAGATAGATACCCCCTCGGGTGAAAAACCCGATAGTTGCAGTTATACATGATCCCCATCAGTGAAAGCCCGTAAAAATGCTGAAAGGCGTATGCATTCTACAAGAGAAATCTGGAACTGTGGCCCAAATGCATAAACACACAGGATTTGATTAAATCAAATGGACATTTGAGATATATTCAATGCGTTTTGTTTTATAAAACAAAAAGATTTTGTTTTGGGAAAAGGGTCATTGGATGATACACCAATTTGGCATATGTGACGCCCCAAATTCCGAGGTGTCCCGTTGACCACCGTCAACCTACGGAATACCTGTGTCTCATATCATGAGACCCATACATGAGTAAAATGGCCACATTGGCCCATACATCCATACTCACTAAAAATACATCAACTATATTACCATAGTTCAAGAGTTAATACATCACTCTTAATACAACATGTTTCAATTGTTGTAAGACCCGAGAAATTCCAATTTCTGGAATAAGGGCAAAATCGTACTCGACACATAAAATTGTAATTTCGGTTAAAATCCGTAATTAATTCTCTAGATCTCGATGACAAAAGGATTTCACCGCTGAATCGTCTCATTAATCAATAAGACGTGAAATTTCCTCAGAATTTTCCGAGACAAATGGACTTACATCGCCGAGGCATCGTTGTTTCTGGTGTCAGAATCGGTTTTCGATGCCGACTTAAAGTTTCAGATATAAAGTATGTACTCATGTACCATAAGTGGTAAGGAGAGAGAAATGATGAAAATGGACGGCCGAGGTAGTGCCGAATATCGATTCTGGTAAAAGAGGGACATAAATGTCATTTTTTGGAATGTTAATGAGCTAGATGACAAAAGAGCAAATAGTGTCACTCCTTAAAAAATTACTGTGTGCCAAAAACGTGAAACCTATGGGAGATGTAGTGAGTTCTGGATTTGAGGGTTTAGAGAGAGAGAAGATGCTTCTCTCTAAGATCCCGGCGATCCGACCGCTAGCGACTTCGGAGCAAGAAGTAAACGCTCTACGGAGCAAAGCACGACCCCGGGTTTGCGAGTTTTTGACAACTCCAAGAGGTAGGATTTTCTCCCTACTTGTGTTTTATTCCCATTTTTAAGGGTTTTTCGATGTTTCGGTTAGTTTGAGGTCGTGAGGGGCCGTTTGATCGGTCCCAAAACATGGGACCGACCAGGAATTTATTTGGGATTTTCTCGGCCGTGACGCCGAAATAATTAGGGCTGTTTGGTTGTGATGGGTGTTAATTTGTGCATTAAATGCTTGCTTGATATGCTTTGGGCTGGGAATGGCCGTGGATTGCGGGTTCACTAAGTGAACCGGTGTTTTGTGATTTTCTGGGAATAGTAAACGAGGGTTTCACTATTCCCGGAATAGTGTTCAAAAAAAATAGATATTTTTATATGAAAGATACGCTGGCTTACGAAGTTGATTTAAATTAAATTACTGTAGGCGATCATTAGCCTGCTGAGCCTAATTTTGATGCAAGGATGAAGTTTTATGTAGTATATTCACAGATATATATTTCAGACATGGATGCAGATCGAATTTGAACTCGGCATACATGCATTCCATATGCACTGGAACATCCTAGGAATATAGGAATGAGTGCATGAGATGAGTCTAGAGAAACAAGGTTCCTGAGGGTAGTCTAAAATAATTATCTGAGGGTAGTGTCCAAACTAAATAATATATCAACCGCCTGAGCGCTCCATTAATATTTATTCATCTGGAGCAGAGGTCCACAAATTAAAGAATATCAACTGGCCGGAGCGCCCGCTTGATATTTATTCATCGGAGGGTAGTCCATTAACAATTAATATATATCAATCGTCGAGCGCCCAATTGATATATATATTCATCGAGGGTTGCCCACTAATAAATTAATAATCTATACGAGGCTTGTGGGCGAAAGGGAGAGAGTCGGGGTGAGGGCCTGATCTCGAGTTAATGCGTAGACATTCAAGTAGGATCATGCATTTGCTTGAATGTTTCGTTAAATTCTAAACATTGCACTCGCACTTAGGTGGTGAGTGAATTTTGACTTAGTACATTCTCCCATCGAGCTTAGCTCACCCCTGGTCGTGGACTCCCTTTACTGTGCACAGGAGCGTGTGAGGAGACGGTTCTTCCTTGAGGTTGTATTAGAAGAAAGCTGGGTTGTGGCTTTAATGTATACATGTATTAGAATTTTCCCTAATTTTAATATATGTTGTATAAGAGTAAAACATTTGAACTCTTGTAACTATTGGGTATATAGTTGACTTCATGGTTAGTATGTATTATGAGGATCATTGTGGGCCTAAATGGCCTTATTACTAATGTGATTTGATCTCTTGGCCATATTGGATATATATTGGACTGTTTGGGACAGAGCATGAGAAGTAATCGTTGTATAGGTACGACAAAGGAGACTCGTCATTTTCTAAAGTGGCTGCTTGCAACCCGACTCCACTTATATTCCATGTTGATTCGGGTAGCCTGAATCTTAATTTCTGGAAGTTTTCTGGGGCTAAGGCCACAATTGTAATAATCTGTTATGTTTGCTAAAAATGAAATCAAAGCCACATGTCGGCTTTCTTCTCAAAAGCGGTCTCTAATGAGTGTCGTCTTCTTGAACACTCCCTGTACCTGAAATAATGATCCCTTGACAGGGTGAGCAATGCCCGGTAGTGATAATCTCCTACATGGGTTACTCCTCACCTAAGTGCACATGTAATGACAACCAAACACACTCAATCAAATACATGATCCTACTTGAATGTCTACATGATATGGATGAGAATGTGACTCACCTTCTCCCACCTCGAGCCCTCACTGACTCCCTCATGCATGCCTAAGCCAAATGTGGAGAAAATACCGGCTTTCAAAACAAAGATTTTTTCGAAAAACATACTACCGAGTTTAGGTAAAATCTATTGGACAACCCTCCGAGGCGAATTTGTTGGATAACTCTCCGAAACAATTCATGGGCCCCTCCGACGTTAATTGTTGGACAATCTCCCAACCCAATTCTCCGGAAAATCTTCCATTGAAATTCCTTTCACAACCATTTTCCTTTTTATTTTTCTTTCATGTCATGCACTCACACCTACCATTCTAGGGTGTCCTGGTGCATATGAAATGCATTATGCAATTTCCAAGCAATTCACGTTAATATATAAATCATGCATATATTATCAAATTCACATACTAATCACATGTTATTCAATTCATAACAATAACATCAAAATTAGCTCACATGGGTAATAAATAATTCAAGCAACTGCTCAATCACCCAAACACAAAATCACACACAAATCACGTGAACAAGAAAAACCCCTACGCTTTCAAAAAATCTGCTCACTCGCCACTCTAGGGATTTTCTTCACTCGGTCCAAATATTTTGAGACCGAAAATACGGTCATCCAGGCCTTAACAAATCCCCATCCATTAAAATGGCTCTTATCCAAAGATTAAACCAAGTAGGAAAAGACCCCTACCTCTTGGAGTTGTCGAAACTCCACAAAATCGGTATCCACACGTAGCCCTTGTAGCGTAGATCAACTTTGCTTCTTGGCCCGACGTGAACCGACGGTCCAAAAGCCGGGAAATCTAGAGATAAGTTGCACTTTCTCTCACTAAAACTCCATTCTCCACCTCACTGCACGTTTTGTCTTTCTTTAGTTTGACTTTAAAGGCTTTTTGACACATGGCTTAATCTAAGTCATTTATCTCTATCCTCTCACTAATCATGCAACACACACACGCAAGAGCACGTAGCAGTGATCTTTCACACATCACATGTCTCTCACAAGCTGTCATACGACACTCGACACCCGATGCCTCGAAAAATGTGAAATTCTAAATGTCTCGGAATTCGACGAAATTCAACGCAGAAGATTTCCCGGCAGACGACCTAATGGTGAAGTCTGCTTTGGCTATCCGAGATCTAAAAATTTAAAAAATTTCGAATTTGACGAGAGTACCATTTTACCCTTTTTCAAAAAATTAGAATTTTCTCGGGTTTTACAGCATAAGCATGTGTGAGGGAGTCGGTGAGGACTCGGGACATGGGGCATGATGAGTCTGATCTCATTTCATGGCATGTAGGATTTAATTTAGAATTAGCATTTTCTTCATTGGAATGTTGATGTATTATTATTGTGAACATGGCGTTGCGTATGCGCTTAGGTGGGAAGTAGCCCTTGTAAGAGTTATCCTTACTAGGCATTGCTCACCCCGTTATGGGACCCCTTTTCAGCTACAGGTCATGTGCAAGCGGTTAGCCCTCATCCGGGACTGTAGGTGTGAAGAAAGTCGAATTATGGCTTTGAGAAACCTTTTTGTTAAAAAAACTAGATTTTACATGTAAGATTTTGTATATAAGAGAGTTGAACTCGAACTCTTATGAACCGTTTTGATAAATTTGTATATTTTCTAAAATATATATGCATGAATGAATCATGGGTGAATGGGACCTTGATATGGTAGTATTGAGATATCACGATACCCACGGGTATTTAGCAGCGTTGACGGGTTATCAATAGGACCGAGGAATGATCACGATGATATCGAGCTTAGGTATACGAATACCTAGGGCTTTGTGGGCATGGGTTTAGGACATGTGGTTATAGTACAGAGATTAGGTTATGAATGCCTAGGGCTCGATGTCTGATATTAGCGTCATAACGGTATCAAAGTGTTCATTGTGCATTCTTGTGACTCATTGTGCATTCTTGTGAATCGTTGTGCAATGATTGTGTTACATAATGTGTGTTACATATTGTGTGGATTATATGCATGATAGGTTGTATATAGAAAGTGAAGAACACTAGGGATAGAGAACATAACCTTAGGGTTCGGAAAATAATGAAACATGATAATTGAGGGGAACTTATATTTACTAATTGTTTGACTGACATATCACTAAGAGAAATAAGGAAAAAAAAATCTCATCTTGCTTCAATGGACATGTGTAGATGGCAAGTCGAAAACGGGGCAGTAAGGGTGATCCGCGGGTCGATAGTCGACGCGCTTTATTTTTACCATGAGGCCTTTATAGGCTATGGGCCTATGGTTGCCACTATTGAACACTCTAGTGCGGTTAGAGTCGGGGAGGGTCGAGTAACCTTGAGTTTAAAGCACATCATCCCAGACATTCATGGGACGGGGATAGTGGTGATTGACCATTGGTTAGATAGGTCGAAAGGTGCTTGGAGTACTCGAGATCACCTTGAATATGGTAAAAATAAGATAAGTTAGCGTTCGGTGGAAGGTGAATCCCAAGTATGGTGGGATTGGATCAAGACCTCCAGGAATCTAGAGGCAATGACATGGGGAGAATTCCGAGAGCTCTTCATGGGCAAGTTTTTTCCCAGCATCAGCTAGACATGCCAAGGCTCGGGAGTTTCTAGAGTTGAGACAGGGAACAATGACAGTACTGCAATACGTGGCTAAATTCATTAAGTTAGCATGTTTTGCAGATGATTATGTTGCCATAGATATGGCCAAAGTGAGGAAGTTTGAGGATGGTCTGAAATTGTCCATCCGAGACGAGACAATGGGACTTCTCCTCTGAGATGTAAGACTCTGTGGTCGGGATAGCTATGGCCATCGAGAGAGATTGAGGGCCATGAGAGCATCGGGATGCGGGTGTTAGTGGAAAGAGAAATGAGAACCAATTTTCTTCTGGCTCGGGAAAGAAGTAGAGGACTTCTGTTCCACAAGGATCTCCCGGGACCGGGGCGCAGCTAGCCCGAGGGCTAGGCCAGGTCGAGATGCCTTCAGGCTGAGCGACATAACCACCTTCTGTCAGCGATCACGCGAGCGAATACCCTAAAATCGAGGGATCTATAGATTATAGGTCACAAATCTTCAGTGTAATGGATATACGAGACACAATATATGTTTCTCCCTTACCCCAGTACTATCGAGGAACAAACATCAGTCTCGAGTCTTTGCATAGCTTCACTTCATCGTAAACGAGGCGGAGTATGGGTTGGTCGGGGCCCGGGGCTCATAAGCGAGACGAGGACCAGCGGGTATATCTCGCTCGTTACACCACAAACTAAGCCTGTAGATCAGTTGATTATACAAGGTATGGTTCTGCTATCTCACCTTTGGGAAAGGATACTATTTGATTATGGTGCATCGCATTCATTCATCGTTGCATCATGTGTGAAAGAATTAGGCTTAGAGGTTAAGACCTTGGAAAATTCGTTGCATGTAAGCTCTCCCCTAGGAACTAAGGTGAGTGTTGATGGGATTGTGAGTTAGAGATCTTCGAGATCCTACTCACTTGAGTGGACCTAAGTCACGGACATGTGAGTTTGATATCATCTCGGGATGTACCCCGGTGTGGCCTGTGATAGTCGTCATTGATTCGGTTGTAGGAGAATTACTACATACATACAGAACAGTGTTTGTATTTTGTTTCAAGGAGATAAGCACTGTGCTTTACCCCATACCATGTATGACTCCAGGTGGCACAGACAATTGATGGGTTGGCTAGCAAGCCTTACCCCGGAGGACGAAGTGAGACAGGGTTTGAGTCTTACCTCGGGTAGTTTGCGAATTCGGGGATGTCTTTCCGGATGAGGTACTGGGATTACCCTCATAGAGGGATGTAGACTTTATCATCGAATTACACCTTGGTATGTCGCCCATTTCTATGACTCCGCATAGGATGGCACCAGTTGAGTTGCGGGAACTCAAGGTCCAGATACAGGAATTGTTGAACAAGGGTTTCATTAGACCAAGCACTTCACCTTAGGGCGCTTTGGTTTTGTTTACTAAGAAGAAGGATAAGACCCTTTTATTGTGTGTAGGCTATGTCGGCAGTTGAACGAGGGTTACAGTAAGAATTAGTATCATTCAGGATTGATGAATTTATTTGATCAGGCGAGAGGGGGTGTGAGTCTACTCTAAGATAGATCTCTGCTCCCAGGTGTCATCAGTTGTAAGAAATTAGGGAGGCTAATATCCTAAGACGGTGTTCGAGGAAGCCAGTGCAGGGCATTTCGAGTTACAGTGATGCCTTTCGGATTGACAAATGCGCTAGCAGCATTCATGGATCTCATGCATAGGGTGTACCAGCCCTATTTAGATCAGTTTGTGGTAGTCTTCGTTGACGACATCTTGATCTACTCAAAGACAAAGAAGGAACATGAGGATCATTTGAGGACTGTTCTCTAGGCCCTCAGAGAACATCAGTTATATGCCAAGTTCAGTAAGTGCAAGTTTTGGCTTACCGAGGTGATATTCTTGGGATATGTAGTGTTGGCTCGGGCTATTGTCAGTCGGACCACGAGGAGAAGGTGGCGCAAAACCCCAACCTGATTGAATGTTATAATAGTAGTTTTTGAGGAATGATTAGAGGAGTCGATGATAAAGCAGCGAGGGTAGATTAAATTTAGAATGCTCAGGACGTCATTTGGACGTAGGTGGAATTTCGAAAGTGGCAAGATGCCTTTAGATGTGATTTTTCTTATTATATCCAGGACGGAGGGTTTGCAAAGGAATTTGTAAGAAATTTCAGTTCCTATGACTTTGAATGATATTTAGAAGAGAATAGGAGATTTAAGTGAATGGTATTCAATTGAAATTAGACTGCGTTGAAATTTTTAGAAGTGGGCGAAACTCTGAAAATGTCCAAGAATATATCATAAAGACTAAAGAAACTGAAATAAGTGAAAGCGAGGTCCGTTTGGATAGTTTCGAGGTGATGAGCGTGGTCGGGTAATAATGCGTATTGTGGGATTCTGGAGTTTTAATGATTTTTAAATCAGATTTCGGTGATTTGAACTTTGAAATTCATTGTGAAGGATTTAGTTAGAATATTTATGTTCAAATTTAAATATAGGCGACCATGGAATATTTTTTGACATATAATCGATATAAAAGCAGTAAAAAACGAAAACGGAATAAAATGTTATAATGGAGATATTTAATTGTACTAGCCAATCAAAATCTTTCTTAATGGCTAAGTTATGATTTAAATAATGGGTAAATGACTTGGTCTCATAAAAATGGACCTATGAGAGGCTTGGATTAAGGGTAAATTCACTTTACAATAACCAGTGAATTCTTTAGCTTAGGGTAATTTTGGAAAGTTGGAATTTAAAAGCAAAATTAGAGAGTTTAGGTCTCAATTAAGGAGATCACGATATGAGAGTAGGGAAAGGAGAAAGAGAGAGAAAGAAAGGGAGAAAGGAGAAGAGGAAGAAAGGGAGAAATCCAAGTTGGGGAGGTGGAAGGTTTTCTTTGTTTTCAAGCTTTCAAAGAGTGATCTTCAAGTGGTAGTATCAGGGAGAGGAGCCAAAGAAACTCAAGAAGCAGTAAGTTTTAAGTAATTGGGAAAGTTAGGGTTTGATGTTTTCCATGTTTTAATGTCTTAAATTCTGGTATGGATGTTGAAATTGATGGTATTTAAGGTTTAATGGTGCTGAATTTAATATCAATTGAAAGCCATGGTTTAGGTTAGGGTTTTGACAAAATCAAAGTGAGTAAGGGGTTAGGGTTTGATAGTGAATTGTGTGTGTTATGTTGAAATGGGTATAATGCATCAGATTTAAGTGTTTAGAATTGAAAGAAAAAAAATGGAAGAGAAACACATTTTGGTCAATTTTGGGCAGCAGTCTCGGTACAGGAAATGTCACGTTTTCTGTTTTGACCAGTTGATTTTGGTATTTTGGCCATAACTTGCTCAATTTTGATCCGATTTGAGTGATTTAAGTGGCTACGTAAAGAATAGACTGAGGAAACAAAACTTGAGAAGAAGGTATCGCCAAATTCTGATCCTATGTGGCCTAAAAATTTACCAAAGTAGGACCATATGTGAAACCACTGTCTGGTTCTCGGTACAGGAAATGCTCTGTTTCTGTTTCGACGGATTTTCATATTTTTTACCATAACTTGCTCATTTCTTATCGATTTGAATGAGTTCAAGGGTGCAGGTAAAATATACTTCTAGGGGAAAAAGTTATATGAAGGAAGTGCGTACAAATTGTAACCCTAAAGTGCCCAGAAAATGTTTCAAAGTGAAGCTATGTGCAGATTCGGTTCTGCCAAACTGAGTCATCTGTTGTGCAGATTGTGTTATGTGGTTGAGGGCCTTAGAGAAGGAATTTTAAATGGAAAATTTAAAGAGATGTTATTGGATATATAAAGGACTGATCTGGAGTTTGCAATTTTTTGAAGACCTTTTGAATAATTTTTTTGGGGTCAAAAAGTCTATAGAGTATTGTTGGAAAAGGTTGGCCCGAAAATGAATGGGTTTTTTAGTGCTTAAGGGTAATTTGTTCATTGAAGCTTTAAATGAATGTGTATGAGTGGATTAAAATGGAAGTTATGATTAATGTATAGTTGTGGTTTTCTTGAAAAGATTGAAAAGGACTATCGGACCCGGGCGGAGGCGGCGGAAGCAAGCGGGTTGAGCGGTGAGCTGTGAGTGAAAATGATATTTATTTGAAAATTTAGTTTTAAAGTGAATGAGTTAATGTTAAACTGAAAGTTTAATGGAAATGTTGTAAAAAAATGCTAAGGCATATGGAAATGTTTTATCTTGCATCAATATATATTTATATGTATATGAAATATGTATGCATATGTTAAGGAAATGTTTTATCTTGCATCAATATATATTTGCTGTCCTTATGAGAAATATGTACATGCATATGTTCAGAGTATTATGAAAGTTTAAAAAATGTGTAAAGAATGCATATGTGTTTAATGATAAAGTAAATGATTTAAATGGATTTATAAGCGATTTTGATAAATGTTTCTGATGGATTCTACCCTAATACATTATATTTATTATGTTGATATCGGCCGAGGGTACCTTAAGCGTGTGAAGGTTTTGGGGGCGGGTTATAGGTTACTAGCGGGGGAAATGGGTGTTTAGAGTAATATCCTTACACGTGATAAGGTCAGCATGTGGAACCCTATGCAATGTGAGTTTCTCATGGCGTAGTGGTTATGGCCCCGGAATGTATTGTCCTCACCGTCAGTCACCAGGAAGCTGTTCGGTGTGTTTATTCCACGGGTTCCATCGAAGAAGATATAAAGAAAAAGTTCTTGCATAAATATTGGGCATAAAATTGAGTTCTTAATTGTATAAAGTAGGTATTACTTTGAAAGAAAGTTTAAGGCATAAATGGATTTTTAAATGTATAAGTATTTATTGAAAGAAAGTTTAAGGCATAAATGTTTAAAGCATAAATTGATTTTAATGGTATATTGTTTATTGAAAGAAAGTTTAAGGCATAAATGTTTAAGGTATAAATGGATTTAATTGTATAAGTATGTATTATTTTGGTATATGCGAAAATGTTATCTTAATGAAAATGTACACTCAACGGAGCTCCTTTAACTCATTCTTTTCCGTATGTTTCAAAATTAACATTTCGAGTTCAGAAAGGTGGCGGTAGAGTATCCTCGCATGCGGTGGAGTCGAGCGTCGAGGAGGCGGCAGCATGAAGCTGCATTGTATATATAATTTGCATATTTTATAGGTTGAATAATTTATCATGTATATAGCCATATATGGATATATTTTGAAAATGAAGCTACTTAGGCGGTCGGCAAGTCATTTCCGAGCCTAATCTTTTTATAAAAGCTGTGCATGTAATTGAAGAAGTTTTGAATGTTTGATGATTTGAAGTGAATAAATGTATATGTGCATATATTGTGTTTGATTGGGTTGTGGACGAGGAGTCGCAAGCGGAAGTTGAGAAGTTGAGGATTGAAGATTAGAAGTGTTTTTAAATGTTTTGCAGGGTTTTGTAAATTTGGGAAAGTCAGCAGAGAGGAAACTCTCAGCCAAATTTTATGAAAAATCGAGTGTTTGAAAATGAAAAAGAAAAAAAAGAATTTATCACTTCGCTTCCGCATTATTTTCTAAAGATATGTGGGAGCCATGAAAAGGGAGTTCGCTCCATGGATTTTATTTGATTGTTTTGATGGAAATGTTTCTATATCCATTGGTGTTGGGAGGTCCCCTCGGGTTCATGATGTTAATCCGGGTTGGGATCCTTCAACGTGGTATCAGAGCCACGGTTTTGAAAATGTTATAAAGATTTGAAATTTTGAGTTTCATATGATTGTTTTAATGTTTTATTTTAAAATTGCATAAATTATTTATGTGATTTAAAATCATATATGCATTACATGACATATTAAATTTTTTAATTCACAGAAAGTGCGTCGTCGAGGCCGACCCGCCACCCGGGAGAGGCTCTTGAGCGTGTCACAACCACCGAAATACGAGGTTTCATTTATAGGAAATAATACTAGATCTTTTGAGTTGGAAGGTCTAGGCAAAAAGGATTCTTGGACTTTAATTTCAAAGATTACATTTGGAGGATAGGAGAATAGTGTGAGTGAAAAGATCATAAATGTTGGAAAAGAAATTGTAGGCATGTGTAGAAGAGTCCACGCTCATCATCGCTTACATAGGAGGAATATATCAGACTTGTCCAAATGGGAGTCTATTCGTTGGAATGAAAATCTGTTACTACTTCAACATGGAAATGATAATGTTCTACGGGTGCTCAAATTAAGTTATGATAAATTGCGAAGCGCAATTGGAAGCGATGTTTCTTGTTATTGCTTTATTTCCACAAGACTATGAAATTGAGAAACAGTTGCTGGTACAATTATGGATAGCACAGGGATACATCAAACAGGGATGAGCAATTAGAGGAGCATGGGTTTGAAATCCCAGGCTACGCACAGTCAAGGACAGAAATGGAGTGGGTCAACGTGGGTTCAGGGAGGTTTCGATGAAAGCAATTGGGTTTTATGGTTATTTATCTAAACCTTCAATTGAGTTATATTAAGGCTTTAGCTATTAAATTGACATGATTCTAGGTTGATTTTGCTAAGAAATTGAAAAGAAAGAATGAGATTATAAAGTTGTAATTTAGTCAACCTTGAATGTAAACCAGTGATATTGTTTGGGTGGTTTAATTGATTGTGGCGTTCTTAAATGTTGAAGAATTAGTAGATTAAAGATTATATCAGAAAATGAGATGAGAAGGTTGAGCCAAGAAAGTTTAAAGTGAAATGTGGTTTGATTAAATTTAAAGTAAATCAGTAACATTTAGATAAATTATCAAATATAATTTGTTTAGAAAAGATGGAAAATTGAAGAAATGATGTAGATCTGTGTGACATATGAGGATTTGAACACCTTAGGAGAAGTATGGAAAAGTTGAGTTTCCATTAATTTTAATCAATTGGAAGTGATTAAAGGCCCTCTTTGGATACGTTAGAATTAATGTTTTAAGAAGAAGAAATTGATTAAGATATAAATGTAATTTTGCTAAGATGAAGGGGCATTATGGGTTTTTCACTTTAAGGATGCTAATGGCTTGATGTAAGGCTTGCAAAGATGTTGTCATGAGCCTTGATTTAATTGGAAGTGAATTGGATAAGTTGAGACTTCATGATGAGGATGTTCCCAAGAACCAAACATTAGACAGTCACGGGCATTTGAGTTTTTAGTCATGCTATTTGGATTTATGAATGCTCCAGCCGCTTTTATGGATCATGAGCGAGTTTTCACGGCCTTGCCAGATCGGTTTGTTATCGTGTTTGATGACGATATCTTTGATCTATTCGAGGCTGATGGAAGAACATCACCGAGCACTTGAGGATAATTCTGCAAACATTGCGGGAACATCGGTTATATGCTAAACTCAGTAAGTGTCCGTTTTGGCTCGACAGTGTCGCCTTTTTAAGACACATAGTTCTGCGGAGGATCTCGGTGGATCCGCGAGAAGGTCGAAGCTATCTTGAATTGGAAACCACCTACGAGTGTTCACGGAGACAAGGAGTTTTCCTTGAGTATAGCGAGGATGTGCGGGAAGTTTGTTGAAGGGGTTCTCCGGGATGGCAGAAGCCCACTTGACGGCGACAAGAAAGATATTAAGTATGATTGGGTAGATGCTGTCAAACGAGTTTGAGGGAGTTGAAAGATAGATTAACTTCAGCCCCGATTTAGCTTTGCTCAATGGGAAAGATGGATTTGTGGTTTATAGTGATGCTTCAAGGGAAAGGCCTTTGTGAGTTGTTTTGATGCAAATGATAGGGTGATTGTATATGCCTCTGGCTTGATAAGAAGCATGAGGGAGAATTCCCTACACACGACTTAGAGCTAGCGCGATCGTGTTTGCACTAAAAATATGGAGACATTATATGGTGTTCCTTGTAGGATCTTCTGAGATCATAAAGTCTTAAATATATTTTCACCGAAGAGTTAAACTGAATGAAGATGGCTCGAGTTGATTAAGGACTAATTGTACTATAAAGTACCATCGGGAAAAGCTAATGTAAGTGGCGATGCCTTGAGTAATGACCCGGAGAATTACTTTGTCTCCATGAGATCGGGTTATCTTCCACTCTTTGGTAGACTGAGGCTTTAGGGGTGATATTGGAAGTTGAGGATTCAGGAACCTTATTAGCCACGTTTCATGGTAGACCGCTTCTAGTGGATCAGATTCTAGCAGGGCAGTCGCAAGATCCACAAATGATTAAGTTTAAGGAAGAGATAGAAAAAGGGAAGAATGTGGAGTTTCAAATTAGAGATGATGGCATGATAGTGAAAAGGGCCATTGAGAGAATGTGTGCAGTATGGGCGGGTGAAGAGACATTATGGAAGAAGCACATTCATGCAACGTGCGATGCATCCGAATTGAGTACCAAGATGTACGGGACTTTGAAAGAACATTCTTTGGTGGAATGGGATGAAGAAAGAAGTGCGAGCCCGTTTCAGTGCCTAACACATCGGCGGTGAAGGCGAGCATCGAGAGGAACTGCGGGGGGAGAATCTGATTACTCCCTATTCCGGTATAGGAATGGGAAAAGATTACTATGGATTTTGTGTGGAGTCTTCCCGCGGACTCAGGCAACATGATACAATATAGGTTATAGTTGATCGTTTAATGAAGTACGCTCATTTCTACCGGTTAATGTTGAAAGATTCTTTAGAAAAGTTGGCTGATTGTATGTAGGTGAGATAGTGAGGGCTTCATGGGTTCGGTTTTGATAGTTTCGGACGAGAGATTCGGGTTTACCTCACGGTTTTGGCCTAGTTCCACAGGGAATGCCCTTGGCCTTTAAAAGCGCATTTAGTACGGCTTTTCATCCACAGAGACCAGGTGCGATATGAGAGGACTATCACGAGACTTTAGGATAATAGTAGGGCATGTATTACGGAGTTTAGAGGGAGCTGGGACACCCATCTACCCCTTTGATGGGTTCGCATCTGTGCGGTTATCGAGACCCGGTGTGTATGGCTGGCCCGTAGGGCTCTTTATGGGCCGGAAATGTCGAGACTCCCGGTCTGTTGGGACGAGGTGGGTGAAAGGAAATTAGTAGGTCGGAAATTGTTCAGAGTGACTTGTGATAGGATCAAAGTTATAAGGGATGGCCCAGAAAATTGCACAAGGCCAGATAAAAAAGTTATGCGGACAATCGCCGTAGGGACTGCGCAGAGTTCGAGGTAGGGGATGGTATTTTGAGGATTTCCCCATGGAAGGGGCGTACTAAGATTTGGGAAGCGTGGAAGATTTGAGTCCACGATATATTGGGCCATCTGGGATTGTTGAGAGGATTGGAGGTGGCATATCGATTGGGTTGCCATCGACCTCGATCGCATTCACACGATGTTTTCCATGTTTCTATAGCGCAGAGTACATACGGACCCTTCACATGTATTGTGAGCAACCGGTGGAAATCTGGAGGAATTTGACATCACGAAGAGGAACCCGGTCACCAGTCCTCGGCCCAGTCGAGGCAGGATTAGCGAGACTATTCGGTGAAGGTATTGTGGAGGGTCATACGGTAGAGGAAGCTACATGGGAGCATGAGGAGCGGATGAAGAGGCATTGTTCCATCTCTCTTTGATCTGGTCACGAATGTTTAATTTCGAGGGCCAGAAATTTTTTTATAAGGAGGGTGATTGTAAAACCCCTGACCTGATTGAATGTTATAATAGTAGTTTTTTGAGCGATTAGAGGTCGATGATAGAAACAAGGGTAGATTAAATTTAGAATGTCAGACGTGTTTGGACATGAAGTGGAGATTCGAAAATTGTAGCAAGATATACTAGGAATAATGATTTTCTTATTATATCCAGGATGGAGGGGTTTGCAAAGGAATTTGTAAGGAAATTTCGGTTCCTATGACTTTGAACTGATATTTAGAAGAGAATAGGATTAAGTGAATAGTGATTTGGTGAAAATTCGGGGCCTGCGTTGGAAATTTTTCGGAGGTGGATAAAATACGAATGTCGAATATATCATAAAGAGACTAAAGAAACTGAAATAAGTGGAAAGCGGTCAGTTTGGATAGTTTCAATTGATAAGAGCTAATTCGAGATTAATATCTGTGTGGGATGCAGTTTTATGATTTTAAATCCGATTTGGTGGAGTTTGGAAGCACAGAAATTATTCCATGAAGGTTGGATTGAAGATTCATTTCTTCTAATTGAAATATGAACGACACTTGGAAGTATTTTGACATATCATGTGATACTGCAGCAAATAAAGGCGAAAGCAGGAGATAAGAAAATAAATTATAATGGAATCATTAAACTGTACTTCTTGATAAAATCTTTTCTCTTAATGACTAGGTGGAGTTTAATATTGGGTAAATGACTTGAGTCTCATAAAATATGGACTATGAGAGAGCTGGATTAAAGGGTAGTCGCTTCCTGATAACCCGATTAGTTCTTTTGAGCAGGGTGAATTTTTGGAAAGTTGGATTTAAAAGCAAAATTAAGGTTTAGGTCTCCAAATGAAGGTCACGTATGAGAAGGAGAGAAAGGAGAAAGAGAGAGAGAGAAAGAAAGGGGAGAAAGGAAAGAGGAAGAGAAAGGGAGAAATCGAGTTGGGAGGTGGGTTTTCTTTTGTTTTTTGAGCTTTAGTGATCTTCAGTGGTAATCAAGGAGAGGTAAAGAGCTCAAGAAACAAGTAAGTTTTAATTGGGGAAAGTTAGGGTTTGATGTTTTATGCTAATGTCTTAAATTCTGGTATGGATGTTAAATTGTGGTATTTAAGGTTTTAATGGTGCTAATTTAATATCAATTGAAACCATGGTTTAGGTTAGGGTTTTGACAAAATCAAGTGAGTAAGGGTTAGGGTTTGATAGTGAATTGTGTGTGTTATGTTGAAATGGTATAATGCATCAGATTTAAGTGTTTAGAGTGAAAGAAAAAATGGAAGAGAAACACATTTTGGTGAAATTTTGGGCGGCAGTCTCAGTACAGAAATATTTTACCTGTTTTCTGTTTTGACCAGTTTTGATATTTTGGCCATAACACTCCAATTTTGATCAAATTTGAGTGATTTAAGTGGCTCACGTAAAATAGACTTGAAGGAGAACAAAACTTAAGAAGAAGAGTATATGAAATTTACTGATCCTATATGGCCTAAAAATTTACTCAAAGTAGGACCATATGTAAGCCACTGTCTGGTTCTCAGTACAGAAATGCTCTGTTTTCCTGTTTCGACCAGTTTTCGTATGTTAGCCATAACTTACTCATTTCTTATCCAGATTTAGTGATTCAAAATTCTGGGTAAAATATACTTCTAGGGAAAAGTTATATGAAGGAAGTGCGGCCCAAGTGTAACCTAAAGTGCCCAGAAATGTTTTAAGTGAAGCTATGTGCAGGTCAGTTCTGCCAAACTGAGTCATCTGTTGTGCAGATTGTGTTATGGTTGAGGGCCTTAGAGAAGGAATTTTAAATGGAAAATTTAAAGGGATCTTATTGGATATATAAAGGACTGATCTGGAGAGTTTCATAATTTTGAGACCTTTTGAATAATTTTTGGGGTCAAAGTCTATAGAGTATTATTGGAAAAAGGTTGGCCAAAATGAATAGGTTTTGAGTGCTTAAGATTAATTTGTTCAATTTGACTTTAAATGAATGTATAATTGGATTAAAATGGAAGTTATGATTAATGTATAGTTGTAGTTTCTTGAAAAAGGTAGAAAAGGACTATCGGACGGGAAGCGGAAATTCGACGGGAAACTGGCCGAGTTGAGCGGTGAAATTGTAGTGAAAATGATATTTGAAATTTAGTTTTTAAAAGTGAATGAGTTAATGTTAAACTGAGGATTTAATGGAAATGTTATGTAAATGCTAAGGCATATGGAAATGTTTTATCTTGCATCAATATATATTTATATGTATATGAAATATGTATGCATATGTTAAGGAAATGTTTTATCTTGCATCAATATATATTTATATGTATATGAAATATGTATGCATATGTTCAGGTATTATGAAAGTTTAAAAAAATGTGTAAAGAATGCATATGTGTTTTAATGATAAAGTAAATGATTTAAATGGATTTATAAACGAATTTTGATAAAATGTTTCTTGATGGTTACCTAATATATTTATTATATTTGATATGACCCAGAGAGTACCTTAAGCGTGTAAGGATTTGGGGAGTAAAGTTATGGGTTCATAAGCGAGGAGAGTAAGGTGTTTAGAGTAATATCTTTACATGATAAGGTCTTTATGGTGGAACCTATGCAAGCGTGAGTTTTCTCCAGCGGCGTAGTGGTTATGGCCCGGAATGTGACTATCACTTTCGTCGATGCAGGCTGATTCGGTGTGTTTATTCCCACAGGTTCCATCGGAAAGAAGATGCCGAGAAAGAAAGTTTACTGCATAAATGTTAAGGCATAAATTGATTCTTAATTGTATAAGTAAAATTATTACTTTGAAAAGAAAGTTTAAGGCATAAATGGATTTTAAATGTATAAATATTTATTGAAAGAAAGTTTAAGGCATAAATGTTTAAAGCATAAATTGATTTTATTGTTTATAAGTATTTATTGAAAGAAAGTTAAAGGCATAAAATGTTTAAGGTATATAAATGGATTTTAATTGTATAAGTATGTATTATTTTGGTATATCTTGAAAATGTTATCTTAATGAAATGTACACACTCCAGCTGGGCTCCTTTAGCTCGTTCTTTTCGAGTATGTTTCAAAAGCATTTTCGGGTTAGAAAGGTGGCCGGTAGAAGTATCCTCTGTACGGTGAGTCGAGCCATCGAGAGGAGCGACGCATATGGCTTGCATTGTATATATAATTTGCATATTTTATAGGTTGAATAATTTGTCATGTATATATGCATATATGGATATATTTTGAAAATGAACTACTTAGGCGGTCGGCTTAAGTCCGGCTCAGGCCCAATCTTTTTATAAAACTGTGCATGTAATTGAAGAAGTTTTGAATGTTTTGATGATTTGAAGTGAATAAATGTATATGTGTATATATTGTGTTTGATTGGGTTGTGGACGAGGAGTCCTAAAACGGAAGTTGAGAAGTTGAGGATTGAAAGATTAAAAGTGTTTTTAAATGTTTTCGCAGATTTTGTAAATTTGGAAAGTCCAGCAGGAAACTGCAGCGATTTTATGAAAATCGAGTGTTTAGAAAATGAAAAAGAAAAAAAAAATTTATCCGCCGGCTTTGGCATTATTTTCTAAAGATATGTTAAGAATTGTAAAGGGTTCGCTCCATAGTTTATTTGATTGTTTGAAATGTTTTATATCGAATTTGGAGTGCGGGAGGTCATACGGATTCGTGATGTTAATCGGGTTGGGATCCTTGATTGAGTTATGATTTGGGAGAGAGTGAGAATCAAATCGAGATACGCAGTTTCTTGGGATTGGCAGGGTATTATTGAATATTTATTAAGGATTTCTCCTTACTAGTTGCACCTATGACGAGATTAACCTAGAAAGAGGTCAATTTTGAGTGGAATGACCAGTGTGAGAAGATCCGCCCACAGTGCGAATTTGATTAGAGACACCTCTGAGAAGGTGGATTTGATACGGAAGCGTCTTCTCACGGCTCAGAGCCGGCGAACGAGTTACACCGATAGACGGCGACGACCTCTAAAGTTTAAGGCGGGTGATCATGTCTTCTTGAAAGTGATGCCTAAGAGAGGAGTGATCAGGTTCAACAAGCAAGGGAAACTTTCGTCGAGGTATATTTCGACATACTCGGGAGAGTGGGTACAGTTTCATATCGGTTGGCTTTACCGCTGAGTTTGTCGAGTGTCCATGAGGTATTTGTGTCTCATTACCCCAATAAACTCAGGTGCGACTCATGTAGTGGATTGGGCGACTTGCTATTAATCTGGTCAGTGTAAGCGCTACGATTCCACTGCCCTAGGTGACAAAGGGAGTGCAGCGCTACTAGGATTCTTTACCTTTTAGACATTGGTGGGCCAATTCTTATAAGCGTATCAAAATATCGTATACAAAAATAAAAAATAAAACTACCATCGTAGTGAATTGTTTGTAGTGTCATATCTAAAGCAGTCTGAGTCCCAAATTTACTTATACAAAAGCATGCTTTTACATTTTACATAATCAGGCCAGCAGGAACCTACAGGGGATGAACTCCTACTGATGTCTTTGGCCCAAGCGTATGAGGAAGATCGCGAGACGTCCTCTTATTACCTACGGATTAGAAAATAGTGCAAGCACAACTTAGTGAAACATATAGCTTATACATATATATGCATTAATATTCAGTCACGATGGCATATAACGATGAACGAGGATATTAGAATTTATCATGGTCGTATAATAAACTTATATGCCTAGTTGTACTTTTAGCATGTATACTTATTTCAAGTCTCCCGTGGACATATACTTGTCTTATAGCAAAATTATGCTTGTTCGAGATCTCAGTGGAGTTCTGGTATACTTATACTTATACTTTTAGGACTTATGCTTTACGAAATGCCCGTGGGGTACTACAGGTTACATATACGGAGATACTCGTAGGTACATTCAGAGCAGAACGATGTACATTATTTTACTCTTATTCGTCATTTAGATTCTTATCATATAATTATTGGATTACCTAGACCAATAATAAGAAATGAGTAGGACACAGCACGATAAGTACCCAAGGGTACGATACAGTACTGAGGTGCCATAGCACAAAGAAGGAGTGCCAAAGCACTAATCGAGAGACGATGCACCTTACGTGAAGCAAAGTGTCGTAGCACTGGCGAAGTCTTAGGAAGCGATCCAAAGCGTGTCTGTACGTAGCATGAAGTGTCGTAGCGGCTGCGAGTCTTCGAAGCATTGATCGGAACATATGCACTTTTATGTAACTTGGAAATTTGCCGTGTCATTGTCTCGGTCTTGAGCATTCTACAATTATATGTGTTTAGGAACTCCGCCTCGATGGCAAGGTACGATATAATTTTTCCTTTACATTAAGAAACATGAATGGACCCTTTCATACACTTATAAGATCCTCATTAATCCAATAGACGAGTCCTTGGAGCAGCAGATGACAAAAGCGAAACAAAATAAAAATCTCCGTAATGTGAACATGTATAGCTTTCTTAGTGAAAAAGTGGCACTCTTCTGACTGTAGTGAAGCCCTTTCTTCTGTAAAGCGAGGACAGGAAGCATTGACCTCCATTCGGCCCTGCCGCGGTGTGGGCCTTCCTACATGCATGGATCTCTACATGCGTGGCGTAGGACCTGACGACATGCCTAAATTTTTTGCTAATTTGGTGCATTGCTACTGAGAAATCCGGCCAAAGCCTAAAATAATCAAACGTCGCCCGAGCAGTACCGAAGTGGGTTCTAATACATTAAAACCAAACATAGATATTAATTAGTGTTTTCAAACTCAAACTCAAATACTTGTAAGTTGAGTTTAACTTCCTGGCACCCACAGGCTTATGTCTCCAGACACCGCAAACCAAATTCATACAATCCATACTCATCTTATACAAAATAGGGTTTGCAGCTGACTTTCAATAAATCTAGGGTTAGGATGGATTCCTAACTAAACCCTAGAAATGGAACCACTAATATCCATACAAACACTTCCATACTCAAATTCATGAATCCATACAAAAACATGGTGTCCATACAAAATCCTAGTTCCATACATAGATTCCATACTCGAATAGTTTCCATAATCATCGTAGCATCCATTACATCTCCATACAAATCCTAGTTTCCATACCTTTCTTAACTATGCTTCTTCAGCCTCTTCTTCTTCTCTTCTCCTCTCCTCTTGGAATTTTTGCTCCCAAATTGCCTAAATGAGAGACCAAAATTGGTCTTATTTGGTCTAATTCCCATAAGGCCTTGTTTGGCCACCAAAAATGCATTCTTTTGACTTAAGTTTCCTTTTATTGCACTTTGGTCATTCAACTCTTTTATATTTTCTCCACAAGTTATGTTATTTCTATAATAGCCTCACATCTTTTTATCTTATGACTTTTGTGTCCCATTTTGACAAATTACAAATTTACCCTTGCTTATTTCCGAGTTTCTCAGATTTCATGTTTTGCATTTAAATTACGAAAATTTGAAATTATACATGCAAAATACCCTAAAGATGCTGAAAACGACTAGGGTATATTTCGGGGTGTTACAAATGGGACCTTTGACGAAGAACCGGTGTGTATCATGGATAGCGGATGGGTTTTGTGGCGTGGACTATGAGGCTAGTGAAGAGGTGTTATGGTGATAGAAGTGGAAGAGGCGACATGAACGTGAGGACATGATCATGTACCACTTATCCTTTATTATTTAAGGATGAAGGTACATTGTTTGGTCATTGGTACTTAAATGACTGTTGCATATGCATGAGATTGTAGGAGTATGTGTAATTTCGGGGGCGAAATTTTTTAAAGGGGGGAGAATGTAAAACCCGAGAAAAATGCAATTTTTCTGAAACATGGCAAAACGGTCATTTGTCGTTGTAGTACAGGTTGGAAACCTAAGATTTTCTAGATCTCGGATGACGAAACGGACTTCACCATTGAAATCGTCTCGTGAAATCTAGCTATCCAATCGAGTTCGTTGGATTATGAGATAGTCGGAATTTCACGTATTTCGAGACACGGGTGTCAGATGACACATGAAGTGGTGCCACATGGCATGACCATGTGGATGCCACATCTGACAAACAGAGGAGTTAACGTGGCATGAGAGCCATGTGTGTGACATTGCCACCTAGTGCATGTGTCCATGTGACTGGCACATGGAACATGGATCATGAAAATGAGAGGAAGTTTCCCTCTCACTTGGATCGAACCCGATGAATAGCTTAGGAGAAGAAAGAATTTGATGGAGGAGGAAGGAAAGAAAAGAAAGGAGAAAAAAGAAAGAAAAGAAATGAAGAAAGAAAGAAAGGGGGAACAAAGAGATGAAAAAAATACGTTCATGGGAAAAGAAGGAAAAAGGAAAAGAAAGGAAAATGCTCAGATTCTCAGTGTTACGATGGTTGAAGTCGATAGGCCAAATTAAAAGTTGGTCTACTCGGCGAGAAACTCTGATGGAGTGCCAAAAACAAGAAGAGGTAGGGGTTTTCCTCTACCACTTTAGTTCCTCTTAATCTAAAGGGACGTAAATGGCCTTAATGGTTCAACTGACCATGGGAGATTTAAGTTTTCGAAATTGGGATTGTTTTCAAACAATTCAGGACACAGTTTTGAAGGTTGTGCATCCCGGGCCGAGTTTGGTTCAGGACGGTTGGAAAATGCGTGCTAGATTTTTGTAATTTTGGGATAGTTTCAAGCCGGGTGAGGGTTTGTTTCATGGCTAATTTATAGTCGTTAATGACAGTCTTGAAAGTTGTAAACAAATAAAATAAAATAAAATAAAACAAAAGCTAAAGTTCTAAACTAAGTCCATATTATTTTCCAAAGGAGGCCAGAAAAGCATGGCGGGGAATGGCTGAGTTTTTGTTGACTATTTTGTGAGTTATTCTTTGGAAATTTTATAACATGCAAGATATATTATAAATATGTTGATATATTGTTGTTATATATATTAGCATGAATGGATGTAAATTATATGTTTTCGATATAATTATCCACGTTACTTGGCATAAAGTACGATTTATAAATTGTTCCATGTAGTGACCCCCAGCTGCACTAGCCTGTGCAATAGTGGCAACTGTAGTGCCCATAGCCTCCATAAAGGCCTATGGGTAAAAAACATGTGGTGGTTGGCTATTGCCCCGTTAACGAGCTCTACGTCCTCGTCCTCGACTTGCCATCTACACATGTCAATTAACAAGATGAGATTTTTTTTTTCCTTATTTCCTTAGTGATACATAATGTCAAACACTAGTAGATCATTAGGTTCACTGGACTATCATGTCATTTATTTTCTAACCCACAGGTTATGTTCTCTATCCCTAGTATTCTTAGTTTTCTATATACAACCTATCTATTGTATAATCCACACAATATACTTAACACACATTATGTAACACAATCATCACACAACGATTCACTAGAATGCACAATGAACACTTTGATACCAAGCTATGACGCTGATATAAGACATTGTGCCCTAGGCATTCATAACCTAAGCTTTGTACTATAACCGCATTTCCTAAACCCATGCCCACCAAGCCCTAGGTATTTGTATATCTAAGCTCTCATACCAAGCTGTGATGCCCCATTCTGGGGGTCCCCTTGACAACCCGTCAACGTACGAAATACTTATGGGTATCGCATACCTCGATACCACCATATCGCGCCCCATTCATCGAGATCCATTCATGCATATATATTTTAGAAAAATATACAAATTTAATCAAAGAAAAGTTCATAAAGTTCGATTAACTTTCTTATATACAAAATCTTACATGTAAAATCTAGTTTTTTACAAAAAGGTTTCTCAACCCTGATTAAGGCACATTCACTGCCGTGGTCCCGAATGAGGTGTGCTTCCTTACGTGGCTTTATTGCACAGGGTTACGACGGGGTGAAATGCCTAGTAAGGATAACTCATACAAGACTATAAAACAAATGCTGGCGTCTGATACCGTGTTCACACAATAATACATACATCAACATTCCAATGGAAAGAATGTGCTAATTCTAAATGGAATCTTACATGCGTGAAATGAGATGAGACTCATCATGTCGTATCACAGTCTCGTAGACTCCACCCACTTTTAATACCACTTGTCTTAAAGTGTAGCTTCGTCATTGGTGTTTCATCCGATGACCATTTTTCAATACAAAATCTTTTTGTTTTACAGGCAAAACCCGTGGATATACCTCCGATGTCCGGTACGGTTAATCAAATCCCATGTGTTTATGCATTTGTGGGCCACGGATTTCCGGTTTCTCACCATAGGACGCCACACGTCTTTTAACATTTTTACGGGCTTTCACCGACGGGGATCGTTTATAACCGCAGCTACAAGGTTTTTCATCATAGGGGGGTATCTATCCCTACTTGATGTGCCCAACACACGTATATTTTATTTCATGCAATTAAACCGTGAGACTCTATTGGACGTAATCCAAGATACCGAGCTCACCACCTATTCACCAAGAATGATGAATAATTATAACCATGCACACACACCCAACTCAATGCGATGCCTCCTTGCATATACCATGCAAAATGTCACTACATTGTTACATGTATAAATGAAACCTTTCTACGTGGAACGATTTATAAAGCGCCAGTTTATCTCAAATCTTATGGATAATTATGTGAAAGCATATAATTTACGTCATTATTCTTAATATATAACACCAATATAATAACATATTTGACACATTCAGCATGTTATAAAATTTCGAGCAATAACCCACAAAAAGAGTCCACACAAACTAGCCATTCCAGACCATAAATCCAACCATACTCGGCCTTGGAAATAATATGGACTCAGTCTAGAAATTTCAGCTTTTGTTTTATTTTATTTTATTTTTTTACAACTTTGAGTATAATTACTTGTTATAAATTCGGTAGTAAACCGGTCCTCGGCTGACGACAGGTCAGCGTCAGAAAACTGAGTTCCATGGTTGGGGCTAAACCACTATCAGCCATTCTGACCCTTAGATTAAGAGGCCAATGTAAGAAAAAACCTTACCTCTTCTTGTTTTTAGCACCTACTCGTAGCTCTTGTATGATGAGCGACTTCAGTCTGCGACACATCAACTTCCTACCTTTGGAACACCGGGAATCGGAGCCCTTTTCATTTCTTTCCCCTTTTTCCTTCTTTCCCACGCACATATTTTTTTTCCTCCTCTCTTTTATTTTCCTCCCCTTTTTTTCTCTCATTTAACACTCTTTTTCTCCTTTTCCTTTCTTTTTTATTTCTCGCTTTCTTTTCTTTATTTCCTCCTCCATTGAATTCTTTCTTATATCTGTATTATTGGTTTGATCCCAGTGAGAGAAAAATTCATAAACTTTCTGTTTCTCTCACTTCCATGATCCATGTCATGCCATGTGTCACGTGGGCATATATATTAGGTGGCAAATCTTGCACCACATGGCTCTCATGCCACGTCTCTTGTTTCATCTAAACGTCATTGTGACATTCGCGTAATTAAGTAATAAATCTGTGTACTTAGCTCCATGTGCCATCCGATGCTAGGTAATAAAACTCAGCTAAAATTTTGGTGTCTGCGAGATAAATGAGATTTGGCTGGGTATTTGGATTTGTGAGATGATTCAACGGTGAAATGGTTCGTCATGCGAGGATTTAGAAAATTTGAGTTTCAACTTGTACTACAGGTAGAAAATGACCATTTGCTTTTTTTAAAAAAGAGTGCATTTTCGGGTTTCTGAGCAATGCTTCATCATGGGTGGAAAAAGGAATAATTTCAAAGAATAAAATTTATTTTCCTTTGCTCTGGATGACAAAGCTCTTGTATTCTACAGCCTTAGCCTTTAGGAATCTGAATTCCGTGGATATATATGACTTCCTTTACAAGAAAAGGTGATTGTTGACATATATTATCTTGACTTATGATAATATATGTTAATATACCATTTAAATGAATAATTATGACATATTCAAATTATGTAGACCAATAATGACATATATAAAAAAATTTCATCACTTATATAATAGAACATTGAAGTAGATAATTTATAAGTCAATAAATAGTCAATATTTATTTTAATAATTTTAATTAGCTCCTCATAATTTTTTAATCAAATTGATTCAATAATTTTTATTTTTTAATTGAAGCGAGATTCAATTTTTATATCAATAATAAAGAAATTTATTTTGATAAACTATATTTAATTCACTAATTAATCAATACCAAAGTAAAAAATTAATTTTTTTAAAGAAGAGCAAATTATTTATTAAATTGATTTTATTTATATCTAACTATGAAAATAATTTAATAAAATTTTTAAAAACTAATTTATATGTTTTAAAAAATTATTTCATTAAACTCTTATAAAATATTAATTAAATGTTATAAGTAGAAAATTCCAATTTTACGAAAAGATAAGCTCGTAATTCGATAAAATCCGAAATTTTTTTAGATCTCGAATAATGTGGCTTAGTTTCGCGAATTGGAAAATGAATCGTAATTTCTCAAAACAACATTAAAAAATAAAGAATTAGTTAATAAGATTAGAAAATGAAAAAATTAAAAAGTACAAGATTAGAAAATTAAAGTACAAGATTAATTAGTTAATACCAAGATTAGAAAAATAAAAATAAAATTAAGTTTTTCATTTTCCTATTGACTAAACAAACATTAAAAAATTGAAGTACAAGGCATATATATAATGAATAATAGATTATTCAATATCATTTATTACCTTTGTTTTCTCAGTACTGGTGGCAAGAGGAAGAGGGTAAGGGTAGTTTAATAATTTCAAAGGAATTAAAATATTAAAAAAACGTCCAATTACCTCTTTGAGTTTTCCCGCTCCAAGCAGTGAAGCGAAAGTTAGAGTGAGAATCGTACGTTTTCGTGCTGCGCGCTCTCTCGCAAGAATTTGTAATCAGCTCTCTCTCGAGTGTTCTGCAATTTTCCTATGGAGGCTTTGCTCCCGAATTTCTCATTTATACTTCTGAACTCGCTTCTGATGATCGGTTAGTTCTCTCTTTTTCTTTCTTCATTCATTTCTCTCCGTTTGGGTTGCGGAAAAAAACAAAGAAAAGTAGTAGAAAGCAATGTTCTGGTCTAATCCTCTTCTTGTCAGTGGCTAGGAGAGCTCTACCTGTATTCGATGGCGAAAGAATTTCAAGATTCAATACTTTGTTTTCTGTCCTCTGCTGCTGTTTTTTTGTTGATCCATTGTGAAGTGTAGTTGGGTCATCGATGGTGGTTAGTTTTTTCGTTGGTTTTTAAACACGCTAACAATAGCCTTAAAATGATGGTACAACGGTTAGAAAAAGAAATTGGTTTTTAAGATTATACGTCGATAGGGTTTTCTTTTATAATAAAATGGTTATTTTAACATTGATTTGGATTTACCTTTATTTTTTCAGATTTTTATCGTTCATATATTATAGTCGTATTTTGACTTTGATAGTTTAGATGATGATAAAGTTTGATTCGATAAAATCATCAAATCAAAATCTATTTGTCCAATATCATAGATACAAATATTATGTATTTTAAATATTTTTAGATTATCAAATATATATAAACCTTGAGGCGTTTTTATCATTAACCTTTAAATTTTTTAACATTTTGCTTATGAGTTTTCATTAATTATATTACTAACATAGATAATAAATTGAATTTTTTTAAAGACAATAAATCGATAAATAATGTGTTTATAATTTAAAAAAAAACGCTTTTAGTAACAACACAAATTAATCAAAAGTAAACCATAGAATGGATATGGGTTTACTGATGGTCAATTTTGGAACTATAATAAGATGATGGGAAGATGATAATGATGGAAGATCATAACATGATCATGATCATGGTCCTGCCCAAGTCATTGTGAAAGTGTATATTTGAGGACAGAAGGGTTGTCCATTTTGTTACACTTTGGGTTTTTTTAGTGTCTTTTCTTGAGCATAAAGCAACACCAGCATGAATGAACATGCAGTTATGCACAAACTTTAATTCCTTGCCTACCCCAATTCATTATTACTCCATCCCTAACACCTTTCAAAATTATTATCATTTATTGGTTATCACATACCCACAGGAACATAATCATTTGGAGTAACGAACACATGCCATTTCATTAATTGGCTTTTCCCACCAAGCATTTGGGAAAGTTTGATGGACATAAAAAAGGGGAAAAAAGGAAAAAATTAGGTACTTGTTGTTAGGGTTTCTAAAATTACCTAGCATGCTGATTTTGATGATATAATAACACGTTATTTGAGGTGAAGTAAGAAGTAAAAAGACGATATCAGATGATAGCTTTTAAGGATATATTTGTCTCTAATAAATTTATATTCAATAGTTTTGTAGTCTTTTTGTCAATTTTAAGGTTCATCTACCCTTAAAACATGATATGATGATTTTAGTAGGAAACTAAAAATGTCTCTTTGATTATTATAAAATATTAATTACGTTGATAAATTTTAGTATTTCGCCCGAGGATGGATAATATTTCAAATTGAAATCAAATTGTATTAATTTTGTTTAAAAATGATATTACATATTCCTTATACTTGCTATATTTTAGACATCCAACCTAAACAACAATTTCTTGATTGACACCCAATTTCCCAAATTCAAGCTAAGTAAGTTTGGTAGCGTTAAGTAAAAAAATGTGAACATATTTTTATTATAAAAACTAAAACTAATTTATTTTAATGAATTAGCAACACACGAAATTAAAAGAAATTAATAGATAACTAATCTATAAGAGACTTTTGAAAAAAAATAAAAAAAACCTATTCATAGACTTTTAAAAATAGGTAAAAGTGGATGAAATTGTTTAAAAATGAAAAACGTCATAGAAGTATAAGAACTGACAAGAAGAGATAAGTGGAAGAGAGTAGGATGGAGAAAGAAATGATTTGTAACTGTAACATGGGGTAATCTTCAAAACATGCAAAAAAAAAAAAAAACAATGCAATCATCAAGCCAAGACATAGTTCAAATGATAAATGGATGGGATAAGAAGAGTTTTGAGAAGCTCCCCATAACCAACCTTCCAAAAACAGGGTCTACTCTATCCTAAGACCGGACATTTCACACTTATTATGTATGTAGGAATGCCGGATTTAGCGCCCTTTTGACGGTGTTTTCAGATGATCTTCTGTCTATTAATGGGTTTTCCTACCTGCACACTCTTAAGGAAAATAAAGGGTAATGAGGATTTTAGCCTAAGTTCTCATTTATGAAAAAGTTTCGGAGTGTCAACACTCAACCAGATTTTCCTTTTTCTGTATGAGAGTAGTGGTTTTGACCATTTGCATGTGATGAGGAGTCTAAAAAGAGTGAAGAGGTTAAGTCTTAGGGACAATGAAAATGACGATACATGCAAAATATTTTTTGCATTGTATACCCCTATTTGATAACCAAACAAAAACACTATAATAATTATGCTCTCATGGAATTCAAACCCAATGAAGACTTGTTAGCCAAGCATCCATGAAATGGTTCACTTCATGTTGCAGTTCCAGAGAGTGTTTTTGTGACTGTGGTTTATCAGTAATTACGATGTTTTATATAAGGAATAAAAAACTTTAAAATATCTAAACTTTTAAGGAATTTTGATTATGTTTAATTTTCTTTTTAATTTTTCATGGTGAGATTAACTATGAAAAAAATTATTTTCTTAATTTTTTTTTCTTTCCTAGTACTTTCTGGTTTCCGAATAAATAAGCCTATATTATTATAATTAAATAATTTTCATTTTCCCCTATATTCCTATAAATGTTAAGATAAAGAAAAATTGAAAACATTGGGTGCAAAGAAAGCGTAAACAAAAGAGAAATCACCCATTTACCACTTGAGCTGGGCTTCAAAAGCAACAAACATGTCCTTTTTTTTATATATATATATTTATTCATTTTGTATTCGATAGTACATTGGAGATTTGAGCTTGATTAACTTAAGCTATCATTCTGTATACAATAGTAATCTGATTCCGAAATTCGAAACACAAGTTCTTCCTATACATTGCCTAGTAAAAACTAAAAATTTGTTAGACAAGTTATACCCTATGATTTTACTATAAAAACTCATTTTGGAATGACAAGTTATATACAAAACGGTAAATCTAGGATTTATTAAATTAAACCGTTGATGAATGAATGCATCTTAACAATCAAGATTAATACCGCATTAGGTTGACACTTCCCATTAATCAAGATTCGATATCATGTAATGATGACAATATTTTTATATGGTAACATGGGTAGTTAATTATTATCAATGAAATATCAATATGATAATTATACACATGGGTTGGGGAAAAAGGGGTAAGTGGAGAAAACATATTTCCTAATTATCACGCAAGCTAAGGTATGACCTTAGCTTTCTTTGTAACAATAGCTTTTACACAACGTAGAACTTGTATTTTTGGTAGGCTCATCCTTAAAGTAAAAAGTTGGTAATTGCCTTAAGAAATTAAGCTAAAAACTAATTAGCACTTATGTATGTATGTAATAAAACAATCTAAAACAAACATCCAAAGGAGCACATAAAATGCTGTTTGGATGATCTGATATCAAACTAACCT
The DNA here is from genome assembly GCA_016808115.1 of Tetrastigma voinierianum. NCBI lineage: Eukaryota > Viridiplantae > Streptophyta > Magnoliopsida > Vitales > Vitaceae > Tetrastigma > Tetrastigma voinierianum. Next base: position 418 of record JAEQBH010006725.1, on the reverse strand, counting down.
ATTAGACTTTTGAAAAAAAAAAAAAGAAACTGTTTAAAAAGGAAGGAAAATTGGTTGGCTAATCTTCATAACTTGCCAAAAAAAAAAAAATCAATCATATCACGCGTTAAGACCTTGTTCAATGAGAAATGCATGGGATGGATGAACATACTACTCAAATATAAAAGAAACTCATAGGAGTTCTTCCCCCATTTTATTTTGTTCTTTCCTTGGGTCGAGTGCCTCGAGAGCATTCTGTGTAGTGAATTAACATTCTGCGGCAGCCAGCAGGTAACATTGTAGCAGAAAATTATATGTATGTTGTAAGATGATGGTAATCTATTAGAATACAATGAAGTGGAAAGGAGGTAAGCTCATTAAGAACTAGTAAAAGATGTCGAGACTCACTCTTATTTTACATTTGAAAAGCATTTTATGT
>JAEQBH010006724.1:0-164628 GCA_016808115.1 Tetrastigma voinierianum | reverse complement strand
CCCTCATTCCAATCAATACATGCATCAACACATAAATGCACAATTTAACACCCAGATCAGCGGTGGGCCAGTCATGGCTTCTCCATTTGGTTTTTAAAAAAGTATATCAACTCGATTCGAGTTTGGGATAGATCAACGGCCCCTCACGGCCTCATTCGACTCAAACATTCACAAAGTACTTAAACGAAGAATAAAATCCAAGTAGGGAGAAACCCCTACCTCACGGAGTTTGTCAAAACCTCCCTGGAGTCGAATGTCCACGTGTGGCAGCTCCAGCGTAAACTGAGCTTTTCCTTCTTGCCCTAGAAGACTTAATGGTCGGTTGCTCGGTATTCTGAGGAAGCCTCTCTCTCTAAAAAAGCAGTTGGCAGCTCTTGGTTCTTTTTCTTTCCGCGTTTTGTCGGTTTAAAGGAAGGAGATGGGCGGCTGTTCGCAATTTTGTCGATTTAGCTCATTTAAAACAAATTCCAAAATGACCATTTTGTCCGCTTCTTTTCAGTTTGACGTTAAAAACCTATGAAGCCGTCCATTTCACATCATTCTCTCTCATGCCACCTATGGCACATGAGTACGTGTTATATGTGACTTTAGTCGCATCAAAAATCGTTTCGCGACACGAACATGATGCCTCGAAAAACATCATTTCATTTGTCTCGGAATTCGACCCGAAATTTGAAGTCTTTGGTAGATTTTGTGAGGCGATTCGATGGTGAAAATCCGTTTTATCATCGAGATCTGAAGAATAAATTCGGGATTTTTAAATAGGAAATAACAATTTAGTAAAAATTACGATTTTGCCATTTTCGAGAAATTGGAATTCCTCAGGTCTTACAAATTATAGGCATTATCCTAAGGATATTCTATAATATGGGTCATACTATTACTATGGAGAACCCAACATCCTTAAAGTCAAGCTAGCACGTTAAAAAGCAACACACACATCCCTTAAAGCGCTTACTTACAGCCCGTAAATAATTGAGTCTCATTTCCGCCTCTCTACAGACTTTTTCAACTACCATGTTTATTTGCATAAAATCATCCAATTATTTTCATTTATAGGACCAAAATCTCGGAATTCTTAATCATGAAGGTATGGCCCCCATCTACAAATCAAGCAAGCCAAAGTAGTTTTTCTTCTTAGTGGTCACTATGGCAACTTGTGATCAAGTTTAATCACCCATAGTATATAGGATGCATTTGGGAAAGCTTATTTATCATTTATTTCAACTTATCTTCTCCCATAAGTACTTTTGATAAGAATTAGATGTGTCTGAAAAAATTGTTATAGGAATCACTCATGTTTGGCTTCCCCCACCCTTTCAGTTTGTTTCACCTGAAGGTAAGACATCTATTAACTTTGTATTATTATAGTACTCTGATTTTGGATTTGATCCCTATTCTTCTATATATCCATCCCATCCATTTATCACTTGACCCAGGCCTAAGGGCTTATATGAACAAATTGATTAAGAGTAGTCTTAAGGTGTTTTCTCTTGTTGGTGATTGAGTATTCAAAATAGGTTGAATTGGATTTTGACATATTTAGAAGAGTAGACAACTGAAAGTCTTTAGAGATAAATATTTAAAATTATCATGGAAGGATTATTTCGGTCGGGAATAGAACTTTAAATCACAAGAAATGATTGAAATTTGATTCAGATTCAAGAGTACTGTCTATGATGGTTCCTGAAGTCACGCAATCTCTTCTCACTTAGATATTTTTTGAATTCATTGGTCGGATATAGCAGATCATGATGAACAAAAGCGAAATAGATTCATATGTATGGAAGAAAAAGAAAGGGCCAGCCCGAGGCCACTAAAGTCTAAAGTTTTCATTTACTTTGCCGGCTAATTTTTGTGGACTATATGGGAAGAAAATATTCGTAAGAGATTTGGTGTTTTCTGGCAGAAGCGCTGAAATCATCTTTATCTCATTTCATACTTGATTGATGGACTCTCATGATACCTTCCTCTTGCCTTCTTCCTCATTTTTTTCTCAATAAAATGGAAAATTGCTTAAATGCTAAGCTACCTCCTGTCTCATAGCTTGAACTCACCTTTTTGGTTATAGTTTTTAAAAATTATTTTTTGTTCTCAACAATATAAAGAACACCTTTTTTTTTTTTAAAAAAACATTATTGACATTGACATATTTTTATTTCCAATGTGTTTGAAATATTATTTATTGACCATTAGGTTATTTCCGAAAAATACTAAGGCAAACTTGATTTTATTTATGTTTTATTTTTAGTTTCCTAAATAAAAATCCCCAAAAAAAAAAATTATTTAAAAACTCACATATTTTAAAATTATATAATTTTATATTAATGAGTTAAAATAAATAAAATGAGTTTGAAATAACAAATAAAAATAATATGTCCGATTTGATTTGATTTTATTGTTCTTTATTTTTTTTCTTTTAAATTAATTAATTATTTTCATTTTTCCTCAATTAATTTAGAAACCCAGAATAATTCTTCCATTATCCAATTTATTTGAATCCATTTTGACCAAATGCATAGAGATAGGATGCTGGTAAATTCTTGGAAAATGATTTTGTGCTATTTAAGTGTCAGTGTCGCGTCGATGTTACTCCAAATAAATACATACGCCAAAATCTATTCCCACAATCATCTAATAATGAAAAGTAAATAAAAGCAAAGAGCCACACCAAAATCAATCATTTCCTATCAAACCCCACTATACCGGCAACAATTGCTAAAAGATAAGGGTTGCCCCCTTAACCACGTCTTTGCGAAAGTTTACAACTCTTTTTCTCACCGACATAGAAAAGTGAAGATGTGAGGAAAAAAGCAAAGAAAAGTCAAAACGCGTGGCCATGACCATGGGCCCATAATTGTAAAACAAGGGCAAATGTTTGGTGTGGAGATAGAGATGTGACAGAAAATTCAAAGAAACTTTTATTTTTGAGCACAGTTTTTTATTCATCGTATTTTTTCTATTAATCAAACCTAAACATGAAAGTTTTTTCCTTTTGTTAAATTGGTAGGTAAAAATACATAGCACATGTAATTATATAAAGTATGAAATTGAAATGAGGATAGTATTTTTGTAAACTAATAATATTATAAAGTTCTTATATGTCATAACTAAGAGCCCAGTTTAGAAAGCGTCATTGTGGATTAATTTGGATGGAGAATGATTCAAGCAGGATCTTGATGTTGGATTTTAGCTGGTTTGGGTTTTTAAGCATAATATGATGAGAGGGAGGGGAGGAGCAGGGAGGAATCTAGGTGAGTAAAATTTTGATCTTGGATTTTAGCTTGTTGGCTTTTAATGAAAGGTACAAATATTTGATAAAAAAATCACAAATGCTTGTATCTCGAAGGTGTACGATGCGTGCTAGTAAATTCGCATATGTGCACCAAAAGACTTTCTTAATTATTTAAGTGTCATTATAGTATTTTTGGAAGTTGTTTTTAAGAATGAAATTGTGAGATGATAAATTGATGTAACCCAGAATTTTGTACTAGAACAAGGGTAAAGTTGTAATTTGCCAAAAAGGATATGAAAGGAATAATATGAGAAGATGAGAGCCCATTATAAAAATAACATAAGTTGATTTCAAATACTTGAGTGATTGAGGACCAAATTGTAATTAAAGCAAAAAGGAGAATATAAAAGAGGGGTGAGACAAACAAATCTCATTTTTTGGTCTCACACTCAGGGCTCCACGGTTGGGAGAAGAAAAGGGAGAAGAAGAAGAGGAAGAAGAGGATGGAGAGAATTTCAGGTATGAGCTCCATGGAATCTGTGTATTTTGGATTTGCTGGTATGGATTGGTGGACCTTGACAATGAATTCTTGGGATTTTTACCTAGGGTTGGTTATATGAAGTTCCAAACCACCAATACAAGTGTTGTGGTGTGGTTTTGGGTAAATTCCATGTTGGTCTTTGAGGTTGTTTTGTATTGTATTGATTGGTTGGATTGGTTTTGAGGAATGGTTGTAAAAAAAAAAGGGAGAATGTTGGGTTTTTCAAAGGAAATGCTGTCAAAATTTTGTAAAAAGACCCATGTTCTTATTTTTGCTATAGATTAAGTTATAATCATCAAAATGCAGTGATTCCAATTAGTAAAGAACCATAAGAGATAGGGCTACAAATGTATAGAAGGGACCGAGAGCAAATTGTAGCTCTAGGGCTCCCAAATATGGACTTAAGGTGAGCTGTTAGCAGCTCACAGGTTATCTACATTTTGTAAGGTATTGTTATAGTGTTTTGGCCATAAGTTGAGTTTCACTCATCAAATTGAGTGATTCAAAATTCCTGTTAAAATAGACTTCTAGGGGAATAATTTACTTGAAGTGTATTCAAATTGTAACTCCAAAGTGCTTAGAAATATGTCAAAAGTGGAGCTATGCGGATTTTTGTTTGCCAATTGCGAGTAATCTAGATGTAAAATACAATAACGAGGTTTGGTGATCAAAGTGGGTGATTCAATTGGCGAAGAAACCTTAGAAACATAGCTTCAAATGAGTGAAACCATTTCCAATTTATGGAGTTATGACCCCTAAATCAAGGATAACAGTAGGTGATTCAGTGAGCTAACCAATTTGGCATCAAAAATACTGTAACTTGTGTTATGTGGTTGAGGGCCTTAGAGAAGGAATTTTACATTGAAAATTTAAAGAGATGTCATTGGAAATATAAAGGACTGATCTGGATAGTTTCATAATTTATGAAGACCATTTGAATAAGTTTTGGGTAATAAAGTCCAGAGAGTACTGTTGGAAAAAAAAATTGCCAAAATGAGTGGTTTTTTTTGTACTCAAGCATAATTTGTTCATTTGGCTTTACATAAATGTTTTGTGACCCTAATGTGACTTGCTTGTGAAGTTTCATTAAAATCCGAATCTATTTCAATATAGTCGCTTTGTAAGCCTACGTTAAGTTTTACACGATTATGTAGGCGATTAATGTTTTTGCCGTATTCTCTTGAGTGTGTAGGCTAAAAGCAAAGGCGGGAAAGTTGTGGAGTCGTGCTCAAGTTTTAGTAAACAAAAATGTGAGTGTTCTAAACCTATTTTTCAAATACTAGGTATTATTATAAACTGTTTTACGCTGGTATTTAATGGTTTTGATTGTAAACCATATTTTAAAGCAAGCAAGCAATGAGTTTTAGTAAGCAAGCAATGGTTTTGAATTATCAAACCATATTTCAAGCAAGCAATGGTTTTGAAATATTAAACCATATTTCAAGCAAACAATGGTTTTGAATTGTTAAACCATGTTTCAAGCAAGCAAGCAAAGTATATTTTATAAAACAGGCCTAACGAAAATCCGCAGTTTTAGCGACATGCAGGTCGGAGGTACTACGTATGTGCGGTGGTGTTAGGACATCATTTCATGCATTTTAGATTTGCCTGGTCGGCAAACTTAGTTCATGCATCATGGCATTTAGAGGAGATCGTGGCACATACTGGAGTATATAGGGTTAGCGCGCTAGCTATTATATGGTGACGTAGACCAAGGTCTTTCCACCATTTGCGGAAAAAGGTGATGTGGCGAGGCCCTTCCACCTAGGTGATGTGGACCCGGTCGCCGCCGGCGGTTGACCAGGGCTCCCGTGTTCTTGGGGTCTGATGGCGAGGCCTCAGTGGTTGATCTTTATTCGCTAAGCATTTTGCACTCTGATTTAAAATGTACTTGGTAAGCAACTGACTTATTTATGAAAAGTTTTTAGAAACTTTTAAAGCGAGAAGCAACAAGAAGTTATGAAAAGTTTATAAACTTTTAAAGCAAAGCAAGCAAGAAGTTATGAAAAGTTTTATAAACTTTTATAGCAAAGCAAGCAAGGTTTTTGGAAAATGTCTTGTAAAAGATAGGTTTTACAGTTTTGAGACATTTTAAGAAAAAGCAAGTATTTTATAAAGCATACACTCACTGAGCTCGTTTAGCTCATTATTTTCCTGTTTTAAAAACTATTTTCTAGGTACAAGTACGTCGAACTTATTTGGAGCATTTAGTATTCTCTGACTTAGTATAGTCTTGTCATTAACTTCTTTAGTAGGAAAATACTTGGAACTTGTATAGTTGTGTATATGTATGTGCATAGTTTTGGTTTATGAAAATGTGATGAGCTTGAGGCTTTTGGAAAGATTGTGTTGGTTGCCATATTTTGAAAAGTAAAGCTGTATATCTGAGGTTTTTGGGATATGTCTGTATCTGTTTGTTGTTATCTTCTGCTTAGAAATTTTTAAAATCACAAGTTAGGAAAGAAAAATTTTTATACGGGTTTTTAGCGAACAACACGGCTTCGCTTCGCATGATTCTCTAGTCGTTGGAAGTAATGGTTGGGGGTTTCTGTGGGGTGGCCGGCACACCCGCCTCTAGTAGGGGTGGGGGTGTGACACTAAACATATGATAAATAGGGTTGTAGAAGTATGACTCTTATTTAGTACCTAAGGTTTACATAAGTTGTATCCAAATTACATCGTGGTTGTACCTAAAGGTTACATGACTTGTATATAAGACTCATACATATATAGCCCTCTTTATCAAATATTTGATCACATGCTAGATCGGCTTCAAACAAGATTATTTGATCCTCATTTTTCAAATAGTTTGAAATGGATACCCCATAACATAGTTTTCCAATCATCTGTATCATTTTTAATGCTTGATTGATTAACTCTCAAGCTACTTTCTCCTGTTTTCTTCCCATAATTTTCTCAACAAAGTAAATAAGCTTAAATGTAAGCTCACCCACGATTCCTAACTGGCTTGAAATCAAAGGGGGCTATTTGGTTATAAAGAAATTTGAAATATATATATATATATATTAAAAGAAGGAAAACGTGGAGAAAATGTTTAATTTTTTATTCTACAAAGCACTAAGAACACATAAAAATTTAAATTCACATAATAAGAACTGTTTTCAGTCTGTGTTTTCAAAAAACGTTCTCTTTTTAAAAAACATAAACCAAACATTTCTAGTTTTGACATAATAACTTTATTATAATATTATTTTTTAAAAAACAATATCTAATTTCAATTCCATACTTTAAATGATTATACTTTTGTCTTGCAAAATACAAAAATTGATTTAGATTTGGCCACGCAAAAAAATTTTCAAACCAAATATAGCGGAAGTGAAATTTGAATTAAAGAGATTAATATTTGGTTTATTAGCAACAATGATTAGAAAGTTAGTATTCTTAATATTTCTTATAACCTTTGAAATATTAATATTTACTTAAATAAAATAAAAATAAATAAATATAAAATTACTATAACTAGTTACCTTTTATATTAGAATCTCATAATCTCCAACTTTATAAAAATCTTTATGTTGTATTTGGTTTCTAAAAAACACTGAAAAAAATAATGGTAATAATTTTGATAGCCCATAGGAAGATTTACGTTTTCATGTGAAATTAGCCATTGGTCAATGCTAAAATTGACATTAATAAACTTGGGCGTGACTGGTATAGCTTCTGTGAAAAAGACTACACAATAAATAAAATAAAATAAAACTATTACACATGTTGACCCTTTAATTCTAGGTCATTGGCTTCAGGGTATTTATCTTTTTTCCTAGAACTTTCATTCTTCCTTCCTTTCTTCTGAGGAGAAGAACAATAATTTAGCTTCCAAAAACCCTTTCTTTTCCTTTCTAAGACCCTTCCCGTAGTTTTTTTCTCATCCAGAAATGGCTTCCATCAGCACCTTACAAGCATCATCTTCTACTTCTAGCCGCCCTCATAGTTAATCACGCCTTAGTTTTTCATAATAAAATAATTTGAAATTTATGTAATTTTTATAAATATATATTTGTACTTTCCACACAATTTTTACGCATAAGAATAATGATGTTCTTTGTACGATTATTTGTTTTCTAATTTTGAAGTGATCTATATTTGTTTTATTTTTATTATAACTTTTTACTTCTATTAAACATATAAATAATATGGTTTCATAATCTTGTAAAAGAATGATGATTCTTCTAATTTTGAATTGATAAATCATGCCTTCATTTTTAAATAATAAAATAATTTCAAAATTATGTAATTTTTATAAATATATATTTTTACTTTTCACACCATTTTTATTACCATTATTCATTTAATCAATTGAAATTGTATTTATTTATTCGACAGAGTAAAATTTTACACTTTTTAATAAATACGAGATAAAATTAAACAAAATAGAAAAATAGACAAGACACAAATGTAAAAAGATGAGTGGTAGTTGTTGGATGGAAAAAAAAAAGAAAAAAAAAAAGAAATCGAAATTGGAAGACGAAGGAGTGAAGAAAATGATGTAAGACAAGATTACAAGTGTGAATAATTGATGCCAAGCTGTTGGCGTCTTGTGAGCTTAAATTCAATAATCTTAAACAAGGTTAGAAAGGAATTTGTTGTAAGCTACTTTTTTCTTCTTTAAATATAAGGAAAATAAAAAAAGTAAAGATTAAAAAATTAAAGTTTATAAATAATTATATGTTTTATCAAACTCATTTAATTTTATTTTAACTTATCATAAAAAATATTAAAATAAATTAAAATATATTAGTTTTTAAATAGCTTTAATTATATTTAATTTTCTCTGTTTAAAGCCAGAACATGAGGAGGAGAGGGATTCGAGTCATAGTAGGGACAAATTACTACATTGTAAAAAGTGATAAGCTTTCAAAAAAAATTATATTCAATTTTATGTGATATTTTATAAGACAATGAAGTATGAAAAAATTAATCTCTGTTTTAAACATTTTTTTTCTTTATCACTTTCCTTAAATCCTTCTATTGACGCAACATAGGGAAAATGATAATTTCATAATTTTTATATAAAGTTTCATTAACAATCCCACATTTAATTGAAAAAAACAGCAACTTTAAAAAAATGATCAGCTCATCATTTAATGTAATAGGAAATAAATAGTAATAACTAATAAAAATTCTATAGTCTAAAAAAAATTCAAAAATGTTTGTATGTACTTTTTTGAATAGTTATTATTATTTATTTATTTTATATTTTTCTAGAGGTAAACATAATGACGAAGTTAGATGTTCCTCAAATGGTCTAATCACACTTTCTAAGTCTTTCTTCGTAAATTTCACGCGACCTTCTTCCATATTCACCTCCACGAACTTTTCCTCTCTCATTAAATGTAAACCTCTAGAATTAATCCAATGTTTGAACTCATTTTCTTCCTATCCAATTCACATATAGATTGATTGATTACTTGCTCTATTATTTACTTTGTTTTCCTCCACAAAATTTTGTACTTCAATCCATTTGCATTCTTGGATATCTTGTGTGTGTTTTTTGATTAAAATAATGTTATCTTATATACGTTAAATATAGTGTCCCTTTGAGTTTGACTTCTATGAGTTAATGGAGTAATTTGTAAGTTAGGGGTTTTTAACGGCGTATCATAAATAAATGAAAGTGATACCAATTTTTCAAATTGATCAAGTAAAATGTAGGTCCACATTTATAGCTTGATAATACTTGTCGGTAGACTTTCACTTTTATGGTCGGCGAGAATTTGCTTCAACTCATTCAAAGATGCTTTCTTAAAGCATTAGGATATGAAAAAATAGTGTCCTCTAAAATTATAAAACCAATTGGTTAAATCGAACTTTATATCATTAAGCAAAAAATAAAGATAAACTATTAGTACATTAGTATTAAACCCTAATTCTTAACAATTAAGCTACAATTGTACTTTTAGAAAAACAATTAAACTCTGTGTTAGAGCATAGAAGTCCACAAAAATCTTGTATTACCGTTTTGGTGACCCACAAAATCTGCTATTAATATGTTTTGCTAAGTTTAAGCTAAGATTTTTAAAAAGTTAATAATTTAATATGATAATAAAACTATTTTTAAGAAACCATGTATATTTTTGTATTCCTGTTGATATATGGAGTTAATTAAATTATGAGATTGGGGGTGTGGGAGCGTTTTGGTGGAAAAAGGGAAAAATCGAGCAATAGAGTCATGGTATAATTACCAAGTTTAGAGTCTAGAGTTTCCAACACAGAGTGAGATAATAAAATAATGATGTTTATGAATATATAATTAAGAAAAAATAAAAAAAAACGAGAGAACCTAAAAGATACTCTTCATTTATTGGTTTAAATAAAAGATTTTTCACAACTTTTAGTTTGTGTTTAATGTTCAACTTTTAAAAGTATTAAAAAGTTATCAAGAAAGAAATTATGGGCAGAAATTCAATTTAGATAGAACAAAATCGTAATTTTGATTATAAAATTGTAATTTCGGTTAAAAATCCGTAATTAATTCTCTAGATCTCGGATGATGAAACATATTTCACCGTTGGAATCGTCTCGCGAAATCTAGTTGGCACGTAAAATTTCATAATTTTTGAGCGGTCGAGGTCGACACGTTTTTGAGACATCATTGTTCGGTCGCGTCATGGGTTACACGATGCGACGAAAGGCACAAATAGCATGAACTCATGTACCATAAGTGGTATAAGGTAAATGATGAAAATGGATGACCGGTGAGTCTTAGGGTCTCGATTACAGTAATAAGGATATAAAGGTCGTTTTGGAAAGTTTAAGTGACTAAAGACAAATTAATTGAATAATTATCATCTCTCCCATTTTAAATGACCAAAAACGTGATGTTGAGCAGAAGGTCAGCAGCCACCATTTTTTGAGAGGGTGCTTTAGAGGAGAACTTCTCTCAAAATATCTGGCCGAATCGGCCGGAGTCGGCGGTCGTGAACAGAAGGGAAAGAGCGTTAATGGCTGAGGACAGCGTGGATGCCGGTTAGGTTCTTCAAACTCGCGAGGTAGGATTTACCACTACTTTGCGTTTATTCGTTTTTAAGGGTTTTATGTTTCGGTTGGTTTGAGGCGAAGTGAGGGCCGTTTGGTCGATCGAAAGCTTGGGTAAGATCGTTTGATTAATTGAACCGATGACCGGGACGGGTGGACATTCTGGACCTAACTGGATGAACATTGTAAAATTTATGATTTAAATCATGTATTGATAAAAAAAAAAAGGCCGGGAACGGGCCGTATGATCGGTCCCAAACATGGGGCCGGCTTGTGGAATTTTGAAAGAGAATGTCGACGGTAGTGGCTACTCCGATGTTAAGAAATTTCATTTGGGTGTGATTAATTATTTATCTTGTGCATTAAATGTTTGCTTGGTATGCATTAGGTAGGGAATAATGTTGGATGTGGAGTTCGCTAAGTGAACGTGTTTTAATGATCTTAGGGAACATTAAGCGAGGGTTTCAATATTCTGGAATAGTGTTCTCAAAGTATATACTTTGTGAAAATACGTGTTGGTAGGTGATTTAAATTAAATTCTTTGTTGTATGATCGTGCTTGTGGTAATTTTGATGATTGAAATGGATTTAATTACATGACATGAGTGTGTGATTGGATATTATCTTGAGTATATTCATGTTGATATGTTTGCATATGATTAGGCGCGGTAAGGCTGGCATGCGTGCATTCCATACTCAACTGGACCATCCTAGAATATGAGGTTAAGTCGTGAAGGATGATGCAGAAAATGGATTCGGTAAGTCTAAAAGTTTAATTATCGGAGGATAGTCGAACTAAATAATATATCAGCGATCGGGCGTGATTGATATATATTCGTAGGAGGTAGTCAGGCTAATAATATAATAGCCCAGTCGGGCGGCTTGATTGATATTTATTCATGGAGAGGAGTGATCACAAACAAATAATATATATCAATCGTCGGGCTGACCCGATTGATATATATTCGCTAGGAGGGTTAGCCGCTAATTAAATAATAATTCTCATACAAGGCTTAAGCGAGGTGTGAGAGAGAGTCGATGAGACCCCAGGGATGCGAGTTGGTCATGTGACATTCAAGTAGGATCATGCATTTGCTTGAGAATGTGTGTTTAAATTTAGACATTCTGTGACTGCGCTTAGGTGGTGGTAGCCCGCAGGGCGATTCTCCTATTGGTTTAGCTCACCGTCGTCAGGATCACACCGCTATTTGAGTGCAGGGAGCGTGCGAGGGCGGAGAAACTCATCCCCAGGGTAGAGTTTTGAAGAAAGCGGGTGTGGCTTTGATGGTTTTCCATATGTATTGAAATTCTACATTTTGATATATATGTTGTATAAGAGCCATTTACTAACTCTTAGAACTATGGGACATGGTTGATATGGTTGATGGATATTGTTTGGGCGAAGGCCATTTTAATATGTTGTTATCCTTGGGATTATATTGGGCTACATTTTGGGACGGTGAAATGCAAGTTTTATACAAGCGTTGTATTGTTTGGGTAGAGCTCCCAGGTACAAAGGAGACTGCAGATTTTAAAGTGTCGGTGCCCGAGCCTCACTTGTATTCGCGAGGTGTGGTGTAGTCAACGGACCCCGGAGTTTGGGCGTCACGAGAAATGAAGAGAGTTGTGGCGCTGGCTTCAGTCAGGTCGACTCCCATCGGCCACTGGTACTCGTGAATGTCGGGTGACCGAGCATTTTCATGAAGGCGAGGCGAGAGTCTCCTTTGTGCGGGCTCTACTGGCTCCCCCAACTACACACATACTTGTCTGACGGTACCTTCTGTATCAATCGATCACATGAGTAATACGGCCACTTGGCCCATAAACAATACTCGTAACAATATACCAACTATATCCAACAGTTACAAGAGTTAATAAATTACTCTTATACAACATATATTAAAATTAGAGAATTCTAATACATGTTAAAATCATCAAAGCCACAACCCGGCTTTCTTCTAATCTTAAGTTGGAAAGCGAGTCCCTCGCACGCTCCTGGCTTGCACGTAAAATAATATCCCTCGACGAGGTGAGCTAATGCTGATAGTGGAATCATAGTAAGTGGGGTGCACTCTTCACCTAAATTAAAATCTGATGTTCCAAAATAAAGCACATTAAAACGAATCGTGATCTATGAATGTCTAACTCGTCATCTCGTGCAGGAGTCCTCACTTGGAAACTCCCTCACACTTTCGCCTAAGCCTCATTATGAGAATTTTATGTTTATTTGTTTGTAGACTGACCCTCAGATGTGTATATATATCGAATTGGGCCTTCTCAGGCGATTGATATTGTTGTGGACTTCACCACTCGGAGTGTATCAATTGGGGCCTCTCAGGCCGATTGATATTTTTTTAGTATCGCTATCCTCAGATAATTAACATTTTAGACAACCCTCACGAACCATTTTCTCTAGACTCACCTCGTTAACTCCTCCTCACCCGAGTCTAGGGTGTTTACGGTGCATATGGAATTGCATGATGCCCGATTCGATGGTCTAATTCACATGTAAATATATAAACATGCATACATTTTACAAAATATCCAATCACCGATGTGTCATGTAATTATACATTTCATCACATCAAAATTAGTGGCCCGAAATTTAATGATCAAACATGAGCAATTCTACTTGAATTGCAGGCTAAACACATTTTCACACAAAATATATTTTGTGTCACTATTCACGTGAGCAGATAAAACCACTGAGTTCGCATTCCGCATTCTCAAATTAGTTTGGTTCACTTTGTGAACGGGAGTTTCGGCCATTCGGTCTCATTCAATCAATACATAGTTTATACATAAATCTGTAATTCGACACTGAATCAGGCGTGGCGATCAGGCTGCTAAATTTAGGGCTTCAAAATTCATATCAATTCGGTCCCAATTTTGGGGTAGATCAACAACCCTTCACGGCCTCGTTCGACTCAAACATCGACAAAGTACTTAAAGAAGGGGAATAAAAGCGCTGTAGGAAACTGCGCGCGAGGAGTTGTCGAAAACTCACAAACCGGTGTCCACTCGTAGCTGCTCCCTGGTAGAGAGCAGGCACCTTTGTAGAGAAGAATTCGGCGGTCAGATTTCAGTATTCTAGAGAAGTTGATCTTCTCTCGCTAGAATCACAAAATTTACTACTTGCATCTCCCTGTATGTTTCACGTTTTGTCTTGGTTTTTAAGGAAGGAGTAGGCCTTGTTCTCAATTTTGTCATTTAGCTCATTTAAAACAAATTCCAAAATGACCATTATGTCCCTTCTTTTCCTAGTTTTGACATTCGGCACTATCTTGGCCGTTCATTTCCCTCATTTCTCTACTCATACCACTTAGGACACATGAGTACGTGTTATATGTGACTTTCGTTGCATCGAAAATCATTTTACGGCACCCAAACCGCGATGCCTCGAAAAACGTGCCAACTCCAACTGTCTCGGAATTAGTCGGAATTTGACGTGCTAGCTAGATTTTGCGACGATTCAACGGTCGTTTCATCGTCAGAGATCACAGAGAATAAATTCTGAATTTTTTTAACCGAAATAACAATTTTGTAAATTACGATTTTGCCATTTTCCAAAATTGGAATTTGGCCGGGTCTTACAAGTAGAAGTGATAGAAATAAAAAACGGTTGAAGGTAATAAATCTTTCCATATAGTTTATATGTAAATTTCACTTATAATTGACTTATAAAATTATCATAGTAAGCGGGTGTAGTTTAATTGTAATTGAAACCAATCAAATTGATAACTTCATAATATATGATATATATATATATATACTCGCTTATATATATATATATATAATGAAATATTTAATTATTTAATTCTAGCTAATTTTATTCATTACATTATTTTTATTTAATACTATAAATTTTCTTAGACAAAGTGTAGTGTGCTGAGTATGTTATGATTGTGTTGTATCTCTTGTAATAAAAAATTAAAAAGCATGTATATAATTGAATGTAAAGAGAAGTAGTGTCTTGGAAAAGTGTCATTATTTTTCCTTGCCCAAAAATACCTGATATCTCCTCGGTTTCTCTCATTTTCTTCTTTGAGAGGCAAACAAGCCCAGCCAATGAGAGGCTGACACGCACTTGCCTGCTTGCATTTCCATTACGGATGCTTACACTCCTCACACTCTTGCTCCTCAACCTTTTCCTTCACATTCGTTGAAGGGGCCCAACCCAGGTTTCCTTTTCCTAATCTGGGGGACCCTCTCGGCACTCTTACGGATTCGAAAAAAAACATTTCATTTCTTTTAAACCTTTTTAAAAGTGAATCCGTGGAGCGAACTCATTTAAAAATTTACGTTTTCCATTAAAATCTTATGAAACATGGTAGAACAATTTTTTTCTTTTAAACATTAAACCCTTTTTATACGCTTAAACATTTTATAGAAAATCAGGCAAAGTTTCCTCTGTTTTTCGGACATGTCTAATTACAACACAGTAATAAAAGCAATTTTGTATTTACTCCACGTCAAATAATGGGACATCGAGTCCACCACAACAATTTCAAATCAAACTTTAAAATCATTTTTGAACCATAGATATATAAACAATATTATTATTTGTTTTTCTATAGCAGAGTGATTTCAGTCGGAATTACACTTGGCTAGCCTCGTATCTCTACCAAAGCAGGATGAGCTCTCGTAGTTAATTTCTTTAAAGCATATATATATATATATATATATATATATATATATATATATATATATATATATATATATATATATATATCACAAAAGAAAGGAGTGTACAAGTAGTTATTTTTATGAAACTAGCACATTTTCAAGCGGTCGTCGCGTGGCGAGTGTCAGCGGCTGGGGATGCTCGAGCTATGAGTCGATCTGCCCCTGAAAACATTTTATAAATATTTTGGAAAAATGGTAGCTAAAGGAGCTCGGTGAGTCTGATTCATAGGAAAATGTGTTTTAGGATATGGATTCAGAATACCTTGTGTAAAACTCAATTGTATAGAGATCTCACATTTCCATAAACATTTACTTTGCATTCTTTTCCTTTATGTTCAAATACAACGTGTAAAACAATTGTATAGAGATCTCCATTTCCTCTTTCTTTTCCATATAGTTCAAATACAATGTGTAAAACAATTGTATAAACATATCATTTCAATAAACATTTACTTTACTTTCTTTTCCATATAATTCAAATACAATGTGTAAAACAATTGTATCAACATATCTTTTCAATATACTTTCTTTTCCTTTTTGAATCCGTCATATCCAATAGAACCCACCTACAGATTAACACTTTGTTGGTCATGAAGAATTCTCAGGAAAGCAGTCTTACGATCACTGGAGTAGCTAAAGGAACCTCAGATAAATCGTGCCTTTCTTTTAAATACCATTGCACTATGGAATAAATCACATTATCGTTGAGAAGTGACCTTTTCGTACTTTTACGTGCTTGTGATATGCATCCTCTTCCCTTTCCTCTATAAAGAAAATCCTAACCCTTTCCCATGTACCATGCATTTAAAGTACTTTAGTCGATTTTCCTTTAAACTTTATCTTTTGTAACATAGGGTAACCATGGATTCAAACATTTTCATATAAACATGTATATATAGAATATACATTCATAAACATTTCATTTCATATGGAAACCATAAATCATGATTTATAAAACTATGGAAACCATAATCATTTCATATTTTCTCAACACATGCTTTATAAAACTATGGAAACTATAATCATTTCATATTTTCTCAACATAATTTAAAGTCAAGAAAACCACTTTTTTTTTTTCATTTGAACATTTATAACATAAATATGAAAACATATACATTGGTAAACATTAATATATATATATATATATATATATATATATATTCATAAACATTTACATTTTCCTTCACCTTAGTTATTTAAGTCATTTTCCTCCTTTAAAAACTTTCCACCTCCACCCTTGTCCTTAATCACTGTCCTCCTACAAGTCACATTATCCATAAAATCCATTAACATCCATACCTTAATCATGTTCAATTAAACCATTCACTATAATATACTTTCGAGCTTGTATATAAGCATTTAATCCCTTCCAATTGATTAAAATCAGGTGGAACTCAACCTCATTTTTCTCATGCTTTTCTTATGCTAACTCATAGCGAAATTACTACCCTATACAACCAACCCACAACATGCCATGAAATGGATTATGCCAAGCATTATTCACGCTCGACATAACAAAGCAACTTGCACACTTGAGGTGCAAAACATAAGTACTCACCCATGTTCTGATCATCCCTATTGTCCTCCCACAGAATATGGCTGGAATATTTACTCAATGGGCTTTGCATAGAGTCAAGAACACCCCAAAGCAGGTTCGGATGAAGAAATTGCCATGGCCTTTTTATTCAAGTATAGTCAATTTACTGCATTTACATTGGAAGCTTGATGCAGTGATGTCACCCGATTTCGAAGTCTTAATCCATAATTTGACACTTGGTTCTTTGTACTCACTTGAAGATACGGTTCTTAGGGTTCTTCTCGACTAGAATCACCCGAAATCGAGATCACTGAAACTCAAATATATCTAAACAGCGGAATTTACTCGGTTTTCAAATAGAACCCGAAGCGCTCGAACATAGTTCCCATTTGAATGCATTTTTGAGTCCAAATGGGTCGGAATTTGGATAGACCTATTTCAAGAAAATATGGTCTCCTATCAGTCTAGTTCATCCAGAAATTAATATCACTCAATTCGGATGAGTGATGGTCAAGTTATGGCCAAAACACAATCATGGAGTCTCAAAACAGAACAAGAAAACTTCCTGAACATAGCTCCACTTTGAATTCATTTCTGAGTCCAAAGGGGTCGGAATTTGGATTGACCTATTTCAAGGAGATATGTTCTCCTATCAGTCTAGTTTATCCAAAAATTTGAATCAATTAATTTGGATGAGTGATAGCCAAGTTATGGCCAAAATACAGTCATGGGGTCGGAGAAAAAAACTGGACAACATCTCCCTTAGACACACACATACCCTTAGACAGAAATTAACGAGTAGGAGAAAAACCCTACCTCAAATAGCGTGGTTTCCTGGGACACCGCCTTTTCTCGATTTTTGTGAAAACCCGAACTTTGAACCTTGGCGAAATCTTGTGATTTCGGTACCCACACGTAGCTCTCATCGCGTAGAGCAACTTTAACTCTTGACCCAACGAGATCCGACCGACGAAAACTCGTGAATCGAAGAGAGAAGATTGCTTTTCTCTCTCTCTCTTTCTCTCTCTCTCTCTCTCACGGTTTGGTCTTAGACGAATGAGATATTACGATATTTTAGTGGCTATTTATAGTTTGGACATGTGGCCACGTCGCGCGACGTGTCACACTTCTTCGAGTTCCATTTTAAGCTCCAAAACAATTTTATTTGCCGTCCAGGTTTTAGTTCCTATTTATCTTAAATGGACATTCTTTAAATATTGACATTTTAAAAGGATTTTTCTAAAAATATCGTTTTAGTCACTCGGCGTCCGTCTACTCGAGATTTCATGAAAATCCGACAATCCTGAGTGATGAAGTCGGTAGATGTAGATTTCGAGGCAGATTCAACGGTGAAATCCGTTTAGTCATCAGAGATCTAAATTTTAGATATTTTAATGGCAAATTACGTTTTGTCATTTTTCAGAAAAATTGCATTTTCACCCCTTAACATAATTTCGTTTTAATCTATTTTAGCTTCTTTAGACTCAATACATTATTATGAACATTTTTTTTTGGGGCTTTTTTTTCAAAATTTACTATTTATTTGACTGTTTCAAGTCAAATACATAGTGTCAACAAATTTACTATATATAGAAGCGTAAATTCAAGGTCTTACATTCATTGTTGTTGTCTTAATTATTATAATTATAATATGTAATAATAAGTAATAATAATAATAATTTGATCACTTATAGGAAAATAAATCCGTCCATCCGTCGCCCACCCACCGCTACAACTCCGGTAGTCACTGCAACAAATTCATCCGCCCCCTTTTTTTGTGTTATCGGTTGGGAGAAATCACAAGCATCCAAAAGGAAATGCCCTTTTGTGCATATTTATTGGAGACTTTGAGAGTTGTGTGTGTAGGAGACTGTAGCGATAATCCCACATGAAGTACAGAAATTTAAGCGAAGTATGCTACATCGTAATCTCTCTCTTGCCAGCAATAATCAGCTGACAAGAGCTCCGGTTGAAGAGGATTTGAGAAGAGGAGAATCCATGGCTAGCCTGGCTTCTTTCTTTATGCGCCCGACAGGTCAGTTGACTACCGTCGACTGCGAGGAAATATCGTCTCGTATCATGAGAGCCCATCTGCGTGAGTAAAAATGGCGGCTTGGGCACTGCATCAACACTCATTAAATATACCCTGACTATATTCCAATAGTTCAACTCACAAAAATTTATATCCCAACCAAATATATTACATGGTTCCAAGAATTATAACATTTCTCTTAATACAAATACATATTAAAATATAATTCTAATACATATTATCGAAAAATATCAAGCCACAATCAGAAACTTTCTTGAATCGGTCTCTAAGAATGTCTTCTCGAGCTACCCATGTGCACGAAAAATGTTCCCTCGACGGGGTGAGAAATTTATCGCCGATGGTAAATCACCACTAAATGGGTTACTCTCCACCTAAATGCATATGCAATGTAATTTAAGCACACACTCAAGTAAACCTGTGATCTGCTTGAGATATCTAAATGCAGTTCCCATGTCTCGAGTCCTCGCAGAGCTCCCTCACACTTGCCTAAGCCATGTATGAGAAAAATAATCATTTTTAAAAACAAAGAGCACATTTGTTCTTGAAAATAAACTAAGTGTCGGTAAAAATATGGGACTACCCTGCGGGGCGAGGTGGTTGGTGAGCTTTAAAAGCAGTCATGGTCCTCATCAGGAAATGATACAGTTGGCCCATCTCGACCCAATTCTCCAAAAAATCATCTGTAAAATTCCTTTCGCAACCATGTTTGTTTTTCAGAAAATCCATGTCATGCTTAACACTTAATCTCTAGATTTGCAGTGCATATATAATGCATTATGCCATTCCAAAACCATTTATACAATATATATACCAATATATTAATTATGCAACATTCTCAAATTTGCAATTCACACCACATGTAATTCAACAATATGGATCAAACAACACCCAAATTAGCTCACTTGAGCAATTAAATTTCATCTCCAATGGCCTATACTCTGAAGTATATTCCATATAATTGAGTAAATCACAATGGCCTATACACACAATTATATTCCATATAATTGAGCAAATCTAATTTATCTCCAATGGCCTATACACCAAACACAATTTATTTCATAAATTATTAAACAAACACCAAGGCTTAGCCCACACGATCCCGAGATTGTCCAAATGGGCTCAAAAATTCTCAAAAATTTCCACACTTCGGTTCCAAGATTTGGGGCCGTCAGCTTGACCCCTCATGGCTGAGCCAACCGCAGCATTTACAAAACACTTAAACAAGGGGTAAAACAAGTGAGATAAAACCCCTACCTCACGGGTTTGTCTAAACTCAACTTTTGAGTGTCCACAGCGTAGCTCTCATCGTGTAAGTCATTTTCCTTCGACTCAGAGCCAATCAGACGGTGGTGCTCATAGATGCAAGAAAAAGAAACTAAGAGAAAAAAATAATTAAAATCTCTCTCTCCCTCATTCTCCAGGCAGCGAATGCCTACGCACGATTTTCCACTTTATTATAATTATAGTATTATATTATTATTATTATTATTATTATTATTATTTGTTTTGATACATAACTTCTATTGTCTTGTTAGATTAGTTTCTATCCACGAAAAATTTTATTTTCTTTTCAGTTCAATTATTTTTAAATGAACTTTAACTCAAGCCATTTTAAAGACTTCGAGATTTTCGTAAAAATCTAGTCCACTGAAGAATCAGCGATTTATCACTAGAAATTAAGTAAAATATTCGACTATCTCAGGAGTCGTGAAGCTTTTCTGGAGTCACTAGATTCAGCGAGGCAGATTTAACGATGCAATCGGTTTCTTCGTAGAGTTCTAGAAATTTTAGATTTTGGCCAAAAATTCTTGTTTTACCATTTTGAAAAAGTGAATTTTTTTTTCGGGTTTCACGATTACTTGATGTAAGTGTCTGCGGCTTTTGTTTCCCATGATAAAAAAAAAATAAAAAAAATAAAAATAAAAAAAGGAAAACTTAAATTTTTGTAAGAGGACGACTAAAGGAAGCAGGGACCCTTTAAAGAAATCCCCGAACCCCCTTCCATTCGTTACTTTTCCAGCTAAGTTTTGTTGACTATTAGGGGAAGAAATCTTCATGGAGATATGGTGTTTTCTATCCAACTTTCAGGATCAAATCATATTTATCTATTTTTTATAGTTGAATGACTACCTTCATCCTGCCTTCTTAAATGGCTAAGCTACCCCTGCCTCCTAGCTTGAACTAATATCAAGGGTTAAGATTTTCAAAAATTATTTTTTTGTTCTAAAAAAATTAAAAAAAATAAGGAGAAAAAGTTTAATTTTAAAACATAGAGAACACATAAAACATTAAATACAAATAATAAAAACATTTTTTCATATAAATCAAAATGATTTTTCTAGTATTTTTAAAATTTGTTATGAAAAACAGTTTTCAAAAATAGAAACCAAGAGCCCCCAAACTGAATCTCTTTTAGTTTATGATATAAAAAACTTTAATATTATTATTGAAAAAGAATAATATCAAAACTATCAATATCTCCAGCAAGCTTTCAGCAATTTCAGCATTTAAATTCCTAGTTTACATTATTAGGTTTCTAACAAAGAATTTTAACGATGTTGGCTAATTCATTCGTCGTAAAAAATCTAATATTTTTTTATAGCGAATTTCAGCATTCTAGTTACTAGTTCTATTCAAGTGTATCAAGTTTTCCAATCACAAACTATTTTCAAATTCAAATCCAATGTTATTTCAACAATGCAGTTTCAAGTATTATTCAAATCTATTAACTTTTAGCACTATGTTATGTTATTAATTCAAGGAAATTTACTTGCTTTCATTCCAACGATAATTCTTATATATTTCAATTCGTACGTTTTTCACTTTATTTATGAGAAAGCATCAAGTTAACGAAGATTCTAGATAACACGATTAAAAGTTTGATCTTACGAGTCATTCTAATTTTAAAACACTTTAATTTTCTCATACGTCCGTACACTTATATTTTATATGTTTCGTTTAAGATTAAAAAATAACCATGACATATATGAATGGAAAATCCTATTAACAAAATCCATGGTACTCCAAGGCTAAAATATTTATATCCTTAAAAAGAACATGAAAATCAACTTTTGGACATTTAAACTTTCATCCATTTTAAATATCATCTATAGAAAAAAGAATTTGTATTATTTTCTTGTAAAAATAATTTTTCCTCTATAAAAAAAAATATAAATATATAAAATGGTAAAATACATTTTGTTCAAAATAGATTATTTTTTAGGAAAAAATATAGAAAGGGTAAGATTGGAAAATGTTGGATTATTTAGGCTTTGAACAACATAGGTGGAATTATTATTATCCTTGTTCTTGGATATTACATTTTTCTTTTGTTTTTATTTGACATTGTGTGATGTCGAAAACACAGGGGTCGTTGACCACCATCAGCTCTTAGTATGTGTGTCTCATATCCTTGAGACCCATGCATAGTAAAATGGCTAGAGACTGAACATCCATACTCACCAAAACATCACCAACTACATTACAATAGTTTCATACATGTTTTACCAAAATATATAATCAAAGCCACATGTCGGCTTTCTTCTCAAAAGCGGCCTCTAGTGAGCGTTGTCTCCCTGAATGCTCCCTGTACCTAAAAGGGGGATCTCACGACGGGGTGAGCAATTGCCCATTAGTGGAATTATCCTACATGGATTACTCCCTAACTAAATGCTCATGTAATGCTTCCGAGCATTCAGTAGCTTCCTCTGAGTCCACACTCGAATGTCTACATGTTATGGATGAGAATGTGACTCACCCCTTCCCACATCTCGAGCCCTCACTGACTCTCTCATGCATACCTAAGCCAAGTGTGAGAAAACACTGTTTTCAAAGCAAAAGGTTTTTGTTCTTGAAAACATAATACCGATTTCCGATAAAATTTATTGGACAACCCTCCGAGGTGAATTGTTGGGTAACTCTCCGAAACAGTCATTGGTCTTTTTCCGAGAAGAACTGTTGGACAACTCTCCAAGGCAATTCTTCTGAAAATCTTCCCTTGAAATTCATTTAGCAACGTGAAACATAATAAATGCGCTCCACACCTATTGTTCTAGGTTACTCCAGTACATATGAAATGCAATATGTCATTTCACAATAATTCATGTTAATATACATCACGCATGCACATATATTAACGAAATTCACATACAAACATGTTATTCGTTCATAGAAATAACACCAAAAATCAACTCACATGAGCTAATAAATGATTCGGTAGTCCATCTTGGACCCACCCAAAGAATTACACAAATAGCACCGCAATGACACACGAGGTCACATGAGCAGTCAACTGAAAGATTCCATTCGTATCATTTTAGCATTAGTTGCAGATTTGACTGAGTTGCAACAAATGGATGTAGCTTGACTTTCCTCAATGGGGAGTGGGGAAGAGGTCTACATGAAAGAACCTGAAGATTCTCCCTCTGTCGAGGTGGGCATTTAGTATCACGAGCACAAATCCATTTCTGTGGTTAAACGAAGCTTCGTCCCGATGGTATTTGAAATTCCATGATGTGATATCTTCATTTTGGATTTGAAGAGAATATCATGGACCTGTGCATATACCAGAAGGTTAGTGGGAGCAAGATTTGTTTTCTTAATCTATGTAGATGACATTTTACTTATGACCCAGTGATAAGGATTTGATGTATGAGGTGAAACAATTTCTCTCTAACCATTTTAACATGAAATATATGGGTGCTTACTCTTATGTTATAGGCATAAAGATTTTTAGAGACATACATAATGGTATTTTAGGTTTGTCACAAGAAACCTATATCAATAGAGTTCTAGAGAGATTTATGATGAAAGATTATTCACCAAGTGTTGCTCCCATCATGAAAGGGGATAAGAACGAATTTGATTGATGTCAGAATGATTTTGAGAATGAAGAAAATGAAAAGAACATCCCATATGCTTTAGTTGTTGGTAGTATAATGTTTGTTCAAATTCTTTTTTAAACGACGCCAGCATTTCAGTTAGTATGTTTGGAAGATAGGTAAACCGGGTATGGACCAGCTGAGAGCTCGAAGAAAGTCTTAAGATACGTTCAAGGAACGAAGGAATACATGCTTATGTACGAGGCGAATGGAATGACCTAGAACAATTGGTTATTCGATTCGGACTTTGTTGAGTGTTGATCCACACTCATCAAACATCGGGGATACATTTTCATGTTTTCCTGTGGAGTTGTATCATGGAAAAGTGCGAAGTAGACTTTGATAGCTACTTCCACTATGTTAAAAACATAGACTTTTTTTTTGCTAACATTAACCTTTTTAGTAGCCTATTTTGTTTTTGTCTCTTGCTTTGTTTGTCTTTGTTTTCATAGGAGTTTATGCACCGGGATAGGAACCTGACGGGCGATTAGAAAGGAGTAGTGCTCCTGAACCGGAGGCGTAGTGAGCATACACAGCGGTCAGATGGAGCCTCCACCTAAGGAACAGCAAAGCCAATAGGGGGTTCATAGATATCCCAATGCATATAGATCAATGAGGGATCATATACATCCTCCAAGGGTAAGTGCACCCTCATGCATTGTGCCTCCTATAGAAGACATGATTGTCAGACCCTACCTAGTGCCTCTGCTCCCAACCTTCCATGGAATGGAAAATGAAAATCCATATACGCACATCCGGGAGTTTAAGGAGGTCTGCAACACATTTAAGGAGGGTGTCACTAATATGGACCTGATGAGGTTAAAAGTCTTTCCATTGACTTTGAAGGACAAGGCAAAAATATGGCTCAACTCTTTGAGGCCGAGGTCCATTAGAAATTGGGCAAAATTGCAAGTTGAATTTTTAAAAAAAATTCTCCACACATAAAACCAACAGTTTGAATAGGAAGATTTACACCTTTGCAGCCCATGAAAAATGAGAAATTCTATCAGTGCTGGGAAAGGTATTTGGAAACCATTGGTGCCTGCCCTCACCATGGCTTTGACACATGGTTGCTAGTCAACCATTTCTATGATGGGATGTCCCCTACCATGAAGCAGTTGTTGGAAACTATGTGTGGAGGGGACTTCATGAGTAAAAATCTAGAAGAAGCCATGGATTCCTGAATTATGTGGCCGAGACATCCAAAGCATGGGATGAACCAAACCCTAGAGAGCCAGAGAGGATGATACTGCGGTAATTAAAGGGGAGGCATGTACTCACTTTTGGAGGATATGGAAATAAAGGCAAAGCTATCCACCTTAGCTAGAAGGTTGGAGGAGCTAGAAATAAGAAATCAACATGAGGTATGGGCAATAGCTAAGGCCTCTGTACACATCCAGCCTTTCTTCATTTGCAGTCCATTTGATCACCCGAAACGTACTTGAAGTACTCCTTTAGTGAGGATATGATGGCTGAGCATGCAATGTTGTGGGCTGATACAAGCCACCCGATGCCCACTCTGACCAATACATACGCCCTAATTGGAGAAACCATCCTAATCTCTCCTGGATGCCAAACCCTCCATCATATACTTACAGTGCGAAACCCGGTAATGTGGTTCCTTATCTGACCCTGACCACACCATCCTCGTCTCCGGTTGAGCAAAAATTTGATACGAATCTGACGGGTTGTGGAAATTTTGTAGAGGAGCAGAAGGCAGTCAATGTGCAATTGACTCAATGTGTAGAAGAGCAAAAATCAACGAATGTCCAGGCTAATTAGAGAATTAACACTGTGGAGAGCACTCTTAATAACAGAATGGATGGGCTTCAAAACGAAATGGCTTAAAAGTTTGACACCCTGTAGTGTTCAATTTCAAGGTTGACTAACCAACTGCAAGTGCAGGAAAAGGAAAAATTTCCTTCCTAGACACAGCCTAATCCCAGGGAAGTGCATGAATTGAGATCTTCTAGTGAACCAACTTCCAGGATAGATGAAGTCAAGGCAGTGATCACTTTGAGAAGTGGAAAGGAGGTTGAGCAGCTAGTCCCTAAACCAGCAGAAGAAGGCTAGGAGGCAAAAGAAGCTGAACTATAGGAGTTAGTGATTAAGTGAGATGATCAGTATTTCACTACTTCTCAAATGCAAAAATAAGATGTATAAATAGTAGATTCTGAGTCATAGTGATATCAGTATTATCTATGGGACATAGTAATAGTTGACTATGCAAAATTTTGAAGGGCTTGTGCATAGTGAGAGGGTTAAATGTTGACAAGAAGGCCTTCTGACGAATTAAGTCAGTGCCATCATTCGATACAAGACTCGATAAAATACAAAAGATAAGTTTGCCTACCATCTCGATAAATATTGGAGGCACTTGTGTAGAAAAGGCACTGCTAGACTTGGGAAGCCAGTGTCAACCTGCTGCCTTATTCAGTGTATAAGCAGTTGGGTTTAGGATAGCTTAAGCCCACTTCCATCACATTGTCCCTTGAAAATAGATCCATAAAAATACCAAAGGGCACTGTTGAGGATGTTTTAATACAAGTGGACAAATTCTACTATCCTGTAGACTTTGTTGTGCTTGATACAGAACAGGTACAGTGGGGACTAATTATGTGCCTATCATCCTCGGAAGACCATTCTTAGCCACCTCCAATGCAATCATTAATTTCCGAAATGGAGTTATGCAACTTACATTTGGGAACATGACCTTGGAGCTCAATATCTTCCACTTGAGCAAAAAGCATATGCAACTAGTGGAAGAGGGTCTAGAGGAGGCTTGCAAAATTGACACTATCTATGGAACAAGGCTGGCGTGATAATTGCGGGATGTCTTGATTGAGGAATTATCTAAGTGTTACGAAGAGGCTGCACGGGAACCAGACTTGTAAGGCGTAGAGGCCATGGAGAAAGGAAGAAATCCTACCTTTGTTGATGGAGGAAGGAATCAATGAGCCTCAGATGGATCCTCAAGCCCCCACGCGGAGGCCCAAAATATGCGTACTTAGAAGAACATGGGCGTGCCAGTGGTCATATCCTCACCTTTCGATTACTTTATAGGAAAGCTTGACCTACTGGACATCCTCGGGAAACAGCGGTACATTGGGTCGGAAAATCACTAACTAAGAATTAGCCCAGTTTGCACACATCATATCTATTTGGAGAAGAACCTTAAAATGGTAAAGGCGGTATAGAGGAGATTGAATCCTCACATGCGGGAGGTGGTACGATGTAGAAGTCACAAGAATTGCTACAAGCGGAGTATCATTTACCCCATATCCAGAATGTACTTGGGTGGAGTCGACCAGGTTGTGCTAAAAAAATCAAGGGTAACTACTGTGCATAATGAGAAGGGAAATGCCCACCCGCGCCTGCAGGTTGGAGGGTATGTATTGATTACAGAAGATTCAATGAGGTGACAAGAAAGGATCACTTCCCTCTACCCTTCATGGACCAGCTTCTCGAAAGAATTTCTGGCCAACCCTTTTACTACTTCTGGATGTTGTCGAGGCTACTTCAGTTAAGAGATTGCTGCGGGGAGACGGGGAGAGAACCGCTTCACTGCCCGTTGAGCACACATATGCATACAGGAGGATTCCCTTTGGCCTGTGTAATGCCCCTGCCACATTCCAGTGATGCATGCTCAGTATATTCAGTGATTTGGTGGAGCGCATTATGGAAGTCTACATGGATGATATTACAGTTTATGGAGGGAGCTTCGAAGAATGCTTGATCAACTTGGAAACAATCTTTGCATGGATATGAGAAGAACGATATTGAATTGGGAAAAATGCCATTTATAGTCCAACGGAAGAATTGTCTTTGAGACATATTATTTCCAACAAAGGAATTAGGGTTGGCCAAGGAAAAAGTGGCCCGATTTCAAACACATGCTCCCACGAATGTGAAGGCTGTGAGCGATTCTTAGAGGCGTCACGAGGCTTTTTACGGAGGTTCATCAAGGATTTTTCAAAGTGCCAAGCCTCTTTATAATCTTGGAGAAGGATGCCAAATTCGTTTGGGATAAAGATTGCCAGAAGAGCTTTGAGGAGCTTAAGGCCTACTTAACCACTGCACCAATAGTGAGAGCCCCCAACTGGAAGTTACCTTTTGAGGTTATGTGCAATGCAAGCGATCTCGCCATTGGAGCAGTTCTCGGGCAGAGAGAAGAAGGAAAACCTTATGTGGTCTACCATGAAAGCAAAACGTTGAATGAGGCCTGAGGTACACCACCATAGAGAAAGAGGCTGGCGCGTGGTCTATGCCTTAGACTGAATTCGTGCATGTAGTAGATTAGGACATCGTAATCTTCATAGACCGTTCGACTTTAAGTACCTTCTCACGAGCAAAATGCCAAGGCTAGACTTATTAGGTGGGTCCCTCCTCCTTGAAATTCGACACAGTAGATCAAAGATAAAAGGGGTGGAGGGAATATTGTTGCGGGATCATCTCTCGTGACTGACCATAGCCTGACACCCACGACTCTCGATTAATGATGAGTTTCTGAGGAGTCCTTGTTGCTAATTGAAATGCCCCATGGTATGCTCACATTTGCCAATTTCTTGCTTGCTTAAAGGAGATTGACGGGAGCGGGAAGGCATAAGAGCCCAGGGAAGTTCTTCTTCGCAAAAATTCACTCATACTATTGGGAAGAGCCCTTCTTGTACAAATAATGTGCTGACAAGATAATCAGAAGATGTGTGCCTAAGGGAGAAAAGAAGGGACACTCAGCCAAATTGCCAGCAGGGAATGCATGCTGTGGGGCCATTTTGCTTCCCAGAAAACTGCCATGAAGGTGCTACAATCTGGGTTTTATTGGCCTTCTCTTTTCAAGGATGCCGACAGCATATGTAGAGAATGCGACAAATGCCAAAGATTGGGGAAAATCTCTCATTGTCACATGATGCCTTTGAACCCGATCTTGGTAGTTGATTTTTTCGATGTTGGGACTGCGTGACTTTATGGGACCATTCCTTCATCATTTTGATACGTCTACATTTTTGTGGGAGTCGTATGTGTCGAGTGAGTTGAAGCGATGCCTGAGGAAGCCGAGTAGACCCGCAGTGGTGTTGAAATTCTGATGGAGAACATCTTCTCTAGATTTGGGGTCCCGAGGCCATGTCAGTGATGGAGGTTCACATTTTACAACAAACGCCATTTGAGAACCTCTAGCGAGAGTATGGTGTAAAGCACAAAGTGGCCGCCTTACCATCCTCATTTAGTGGTCGAGTTGAGCTATGATAGGAAGTAAAACAATATTGATGAAGTGGTGAGGCTCGACATAAAATTTGGTCTCTCAAGCTTACAGTTCCCTTGTGGGCATATGGGAGCAACATACAAGACCATCCTTGGTATGTCCCTCATCCTTTAGTTTGTAATTTGGGCGTGTCACACTTTATGGAAATTGAGTATAAGGCATGGTGGGCTGACAAAAAGATGAACCTGGATATGGGAAGAGTTGGCCTTAAAAGGCTCCTTGATATCACTGAGCTAGAAGAGTTGAGAAATGATGCCTACTTCAACTCGAAGATTGCAAAAGACAAATTAAAGAAGTGGCATGATCAGCTAATACCCCGTAAAAACTTCAAACAGGAGACAGGTACCTTTGAAGCCCAGCTATACCTCTTTAGAGCAGCTTCAGTCGAGATGGGTAGTCCATTCATCATCCCTTAAGAAGTTCATTGTAATGGATCGGTGGACTGCTTTCAATTCAAGGGACAACGGAATATTGAAGTCAATGGGCGGAGGATAAAACGTATGTCTTGAAGCACAGTTCGCAGCAAACAAGGAGGAGATCCTCCTCCTTGACCCTTCATAAATCCAACAGGCTACTCTGAGTTGGCTTGGTCTCCACTAAATTGAAATGCCCTCCGTTTTTTGTGTTTTAATAGTTTTATTTGGTTTGTTCCATGTTTTAGTTGTGGCTTAGTTATGTTTGCATATTCTCCATTCTCTTATGCACATTCTCACTTTTTTTTTTTTTTTTTTTGGAGTTTTGTTTTTACAAGTGTGGCAAGAAATCCTCCACCTTTCCATCTCATCCCACCCCAATCGAGCATGGCCGGGACCAGTGGGCGCCTGATTTGCAGGCCTCGGGTGCGCCCTTCCTCTCAACCCTTGCGTAGAGCGAGCACTCACTGTTCTTGCAGTTTGTTGTTGCATCTCATGCTCCTGTTCCTACTACTCCTGCACATCGCAGGTATGATACACAAGTTGGGCCTACTCCGCCATCTCCTTCTCACCCGCGGCCATCTCGGAGGGTCCCACCTCGACGGGGCCGGGACTTCGGTGTGGTAGAGTCATCCTAGTTCAAGGCCGCAGAGCCCCATTCCAGCATGTTCGGGGACTCAGTGATGATACCCGGATCTGTCCCTAGCTGTATTATCAGATGCCCTTAACCCATTGCGGCCCCATTACAGGTAATTCATATTACAGTACCAGGGAAGTGCATTATGAGACATATTATGATTTTCTAGCTTTTACAGCCGATCCCGAGCTCAGAGATTCCATGAGGCTTGTGCAGCGGTACTCCCTGGAGCCTTTTATGACCTCTGTGCCGGTTTTTCTACCCTCGGGTGGTCATCGAGTTCTACCATACCATGACATCCAGGAGAGTACCTCATCCTACCTTTGTTGTCGTTTCTTAAGTTGATGGTTGCGGGGACACTTCAAGCCCGTATTGCGGCCACATTCCATTTCCTTATTGTCTCGCTGATTTCAGTGACTCACAGGCCATGGCCCACCCATTGCCTAGGGAGATGATTCGCTATATTATCGAGGCGTAGCAGTAGAGATGCATGTTTTTGGAATGGCTTCCCCGTGCTCCTTATCGACCATATCTTGTGGTCCCAACCTCTTCCGCCCAGCATCTGCAGGTACAGCGAGAGGAGCTGTGCAGGCTTTATATTGCATATCCGAAGGTTTTTGGTTCAGCCTTGTGAGCTTTTCATGACATCCTTGTTCCACTTTGTGAGAGACCGAGGTCCACTCCCTGAGGCTGACTCGGGCTTAAATAATTACCTCTCTGTTTTTAGAGGCTATTATGCTAAATTGTTTAGGCATATGGGTTTTCCTTGTCACACACTTTTGCCTCCTCCGGCGGCGGGTGTCTGTGTGCCATCACAAAATCTGGCCGTTACCTCTAACGACTAGATTCTGTGAAGCCAGTCGTCTTGCTTACTTGTCTGATATAAATTTTCCTTTGTACTTCATGATTTGGTAAAATCTCGTGATATATAGATTTGCATAAAGGACATGTTCCAAATCCTATATACACAATTTACACTATTTCAATTATGGCAACCAACAACATTCTTTCAAAAGAGCCTCAAGCTCCACACATTTTCACAACTACCTTATGTACATACATATGTTCCATTATAAAAATTCAAAGTGTTTTCTTACAAAAGATTATTAATACACCGGCAGATACTAAAGTCGAGACTCTATTTTGCTCAGTCAGCATACATCCTTGGAAAATAGTTTTTAAAACAGGGAAAATAATGAGCTAAACGAGCTCAATGAGTGTATGCTTTCTAAAAATGTTGGCTTTTTCTGAAAACATCTCAAAACTATAAAACTCTCTTTTACAAGCTATTTTCCAGAAGCCTTGCTTGCTTTACTTTGCTTTTCTTTAAAAGTTTCCAAAACTTTTTATACTTGCTTGCTTTGAAAGTTTATAAAACTTTTCATAAATCTCTTGCTTGCTTGCTTTACCTTGCATTAAAAGTTTCTAAACTTTTCTCAAATCTCTTGATTTAAAAGTTTATAAAACTTTTCTCAAATCTCTTGCTTTAAAAGTTTATAAAACTTTTCTCAAATCTTTTGCTTTAAAAGTTTATAAAACTTTTCTCAAATCTCTTGCTTTAAAAGTTTATAAAACTTTTTATAAACACGAGCACAGACTCAATGGCTTGCTTTGAAATAAAAGCAGAACTGGAAGAACAGTGGATTCTTAAAAATCTAAATAGAACTTCAGGCTTAGTTTGTTTTGAAATAAAAACGGGAGCCTAGGCTTAACCGTTTGCTTTAAAACAAACATGGGAGCCTGGGCTCAACCGTGCACTAGTGGTTGATTTTTCAAAAATGTATAAAACATTCTTATAAATCATAAACCACTGGAAGTCTTTCCTGCTTGTTGTACCCTAGTGAACACGGGAGCCTGGGCATCGATCGTGCCAGTGGAAGGACCTGGGTCGCATCACCTAGGTGGAAGGGCCTTGGCCCGTCACCTTCAGAGTAAATATGGTGGAATTGACCTGGGTCTCCATCGCCATAATTTAGTTAGAGCTCCCAGCTCTTCACTCTCACTCGATCACGTGCCGATCTCCTTTAAATGCATGATGCATGAACTAAGTTTACCGACCAGGCAAATCTAAAATGCATGAATGATATCCTAACACCAGCGCACGTCACGAATACCTGGCCCAGTATGCTTGCTTAAGACTAGGGATTTTTGGTTAGGCCTATTTTACAAAATAGACTTGTGTTTGCTTGCTTGCTTGCTCTTTGAAATATGGTTTTACAATTCAAAACCAGTGCTTGCTTGCTTTTTTAAAAGTATGGTTGAATACATCAAAATCATTACTTATTTGCTTTTCACATATGGTTTAAATCAAAACCATTTTGTTTGCTTGCTAAATCTCATTGCTTGCTTGAACATGGTTTAACAATTCAAAACCATTAAATACCAGTGTAACACATTTTATAATAATAATACTCTAGTATTTGAAAAATAGGTTTAGAACACTCACCTCTTTGTTTCCCAAAACTTGAGCACAACTCCACTACTTTCCCGCCTTTGCTTTTAGCCTACACACTCAAATGAATATGGCTACGTATTAATCGCCTACGTATAGCGTAATATTTCACGTACTTCCTAGACTTAGTCACACTCAATGAATATTCGCTTCGCCGAGGTGGCGAGGTACGCTACGTTTTTCATTGAGTTCCAATCTTCTTTGAACCTCTTTTAATCATTCATTGAGGTTCCTATACTAACAGTGTATGATTTGAAACCTTATGCGAAATCGCATTCTACAGGCATTTTTGGACACTATGGTGCCGGTACCGCTGTTTGGTGCCGGTACTGGCAGTCCCTGTATGGTGAGTGCAGGTTCCGCATCGGTACCAATACCGCCGGTTTGTTGGGTGAGTACTGGGTACCACTCTGTTGTCTGGGAGTACCACTTCGTGGTTTGCCCGATTTTCTTCTTTTTCCCTCTTTTGGTACCATCTTTCCTCATACAACTTCTCCATTCCATTTTACCTCAATAATCAACATGGAATTCATCCAAAACCACTCCATAACACTTGTATTGGTGGTTTGGAACTCCATACAACAAAACCCTAGGTAAAAATCCTAAAAATTCAACTTAAGGTCCACGATTCCTTCGAGCTCATAGAATTATGATGGCTTCCATGTTTATTCTATACCAATTAGGATTTTTACCCACAAACTTCAAGAATTCTAGGGTTAGGATGATCTCTCCCCAAAACCCTAGACCAAGGAGCAACTAATCTCCATACCAAAACCTTAGGAATCCAAAATACACTTGATTTAAAAATGAAAACATACCTTTGTCTCCTTCTCCTTCCTCTTCTTCCTCCTCTTCCTCTTCTTTTCTCCTTTCTTCTCCTCTCCTACGGGTTGCCACATGGGATTTGAGACCAAAATAAGTTTTGGTTTTGTCTCACCTTTTATATTCTAATCTTTCCTTTAGTACAAAAATAGATCCTTGGTCTCTTTAATATTTGAAATCAACTTGTATTATTTATACTTTGGCATACTATCTTCTTTGATTATGCCCTTCATGTCCCATTTGATCAATTACAATTTTACCCTTGTACTAGTACAACAATTCCGGGTTCATCAATTTATCATTTCACAATTCATCTTGAATAACAACTCCCAAAAATATTACAATGAAACACTTGCGGTACTTGTATACGCCCCCCTACGATTCCATGTGCTGGCCACACTCTCGGGTGGGCGTTACATTCTGGCGAGCCTCGAATTGGAGCGCGCGACATTGCGAGAGCTGTCGCCACTGTTGATAGGTGGCATCTTACGCCTGTGCTCGGGAACCTCCACCTCGGGACATAGGCGGGATATTACGATTGACCATCCTGCGAGAGGGATACGGAGTCAATTACTTTCCCATCTGCGGCTCCGTGATCCAGCGCTCCAAGCCACTACGTTCAGCGGCATCCTCTGCACCTCTGGTACTCCGACCTCGTCGATTCAGTTTAGTACATTAGCGCCTCGCGACATATCTCATATCCACTTTCGGGATTTTGCCCAGCTATTATGAATCACGATCGCACGCTTCTTAACCGTAGCCAGACATCTTCCATTTGCCGTCTGACCTTAGTTGAGAGGATGACACACAGTACACCATCGCTCGGACCGCCTCGCCTTTACCTGAACCATACCATCTTAGGCGGTCGAGTCACACGGAGCTGCCTCCTATCTCTCCATCGGTACCTACCCGGGGCCTCTTGGATCATCCTCAGCGGCCAGCGGCTCGCGAGATTCTCCTCCCGGCTTCATCGCGCTCCTCGGCTTGCAGTGGGAGGATGACCTTCCTGTTGCTCACCGTTGAAAGAGTAACACTTTCCTCTCTGCTTTTGTCAGAGGCCCCATTGAGACAATGTGACATGTTGTTGGGGGGAGAGTTAGCGAAGAAAGTGGCTTTTACATTTATGTTTTATTCTTGTCCCGAAAGCAGTTTTGTAGTGAGAGGGAAGAAACTGAAGGAAACATTACACTTGTTATACCACCATTAATTGTAGTATGACTTGTTTGTTTGGTTGCTGTTTGTGTAGTTGTTTATTTTTGGTTGTGAAGCTTTTAGTTTTTTATGTAAGTTTGAAAATACTGCCGCCTCTTTTATATACCATCTGACTCACGCACGGAGTTTGCAAAATTACACCTTTTTTTTTGTGTTTTGCCTAACTTTGGGTTTGAAAAAGTGGCGCATTGTGTCAAATCATTTGATGAGTGGTCAGATGGAGTTCCATGTAATTAAGCGAATGATGGGTTAAATTCTTAGTGCTTTCAACCACTTTTTCTTCCACCTCTGGCTTACTACCTTTGTTGCTGCATAAGGTTTCAACACTAATTTCGAGAAAAGCACATACAGCCTCTAAATTTTACAAAGCCCTATCTAGTTTCATTTACTACCTTGATAGGTTAAAGAGACTACTGAAAGAAGGCCGAATGAGTCTTCCAAAATAAAAAGAAGAGAAAAAGAAAAAGAAAGAAAAAGAAAAAGAAAGAAAGAATTACAGTAGCTTTGCCTTGAAACCTTGAAACACGGTCAGGGAGTATCTTAGTAGTCTTTAAAAGCTAGGGTGCTTTTAAGCGGTAGTTTGGGAGCCCGCAAACTTAGTGCTCGCTACATGGGTGGATAGATGAGGTCTAACACAGGTTGTAGGTCTTTGGAGTCTCGAAGTCATTCGAAGTCAGGATTGAAACCTAAAGAGTTTGTGGTTGAAAAATCCTTATGACTTGATGCCCTAAAAGCCGCTAATTGGTTGGAATTAATTAGTAGATCCCAGATTACATGGACTTTGGTGAAAGTCAATTCCTCAACATTGCACCTACTGACACAAAAGAATTGTGAAATAAGAATGGATCTTGATCTATTTAGGTCGGTTAGTGTACTAGGTTGGGGCAATAGCTTGGTTTGGGGAGGGGGAGTGCGGTTTGGCGGGTTTATTGTTGGCTTAATCATATAAACACTTCAGATTTTTGTGGAAATTCTAGGTTGATTCTCTAGAAGGAAACTCTTTTTGATGCTAAATTTTTGTGCTATGGCATTCACTCTCGTGATGGTTATTGGGAAGATTTTAGTGATTCTCATTGAGGTTAGGCATTACTCGTAACATACTTTTGAAATACCATTTTGAGAACATAATTTTGTTATTATTTTGTTTGCTCTTTCTTTCTTTCTTTCATTGCTAAGGGACTAGCAATGTATCGATTGGGAGGAGTGATTAGTGACCAAAAAGTGCTATTTTGAGCCTTATTTTTGTAGGTTTTGAGCAATTTTTGTGTACTTGTGACGCCCCAAATTTCGGGGTTTTTTTTTTTTTTTTTTTATACAAGAGTTTAATGTACAACCCTTTTACATACCAAAATATATGAAACCACATTGTTCTAATATATTTGCAAAATATTTCTCAAGGCCCGCAACCCGGCCTTCTTCATGCTCACGACCTCGAGAAGGGTGATCTTCTTGTGTACTAAAGG
Source organism: Tetrastigma voinierianum (assembly GCA_016808115.1). Classification (NCBI taxonomy): domain Eukaryota; kingdom Viridiplantae; phylum Streptophyta; class Magnoliopsida; order Vitales; family Vitaceae; genus Tetrastigma; species Tetrastigma voinierianum. The sequence continues at coordinate 128,442 of JAEQBH010006724.1, read as the reverse complement.
GAGATTACACATTTGGGTGAGCAAAGCCCAGTAGTGATAATCTCCTACAAGGGTTACTCCCCACCTAAGTGCACATACAATGGTCATACCGTAAACACACATTCAAGTAAAATGTCTACATGAATGTCATATGTCATGCATGAAATGTCATATGTCATGCATGAAATGTCATCATGCCCATATCTCGAGTCACTCACCGACTCCCTCACACCTACCTATGCCAAGTGTGAAAAACCAATCGTCATTTTATTCCAGCAATGACCATTTTTTAAAACAAAAGTCTTTGTTTTTAAAATTTGTAACCCATTGGGAAAACCTCCAATGTTCATTTGATTTGATCAAATTTCGTGTGTTTATGTATTTGTGGGATTTCACCGCCGATTTCCGTGCACCTTTCCGACATTTTTGACGGGCTTTCACCGTCGGTGATCATGTCTAACTTGATAAAATTTGGTCTTTCGCGCAGGGGGATCTCCCCCGTCTTACTTTATGCCAACACGCTTATATTTATTTTTCATTTCTTTAAGCGTGGCTGACTCATTTGGAATTTGTCCTGCAGAGCCCACTAATCAACACCATACACAGTGTTGATCCGCAAATGTACCATGACACCCGTTGAACGCACAAACATAGTGCTGATCGACCATGCACTCACACCAGTATTAAATGCGATGTTTTTGTGCACGTGCAATGCTATTATGCCGAATGTATATATATAACCATCCATGCACACATACTCATGCATATTCATCCATGAATCATTTGGACATTTATATTCAAGTGCATACAAATTCCAAACCATTTTATTGACAAAAGTTAAAGCCGTTCCTCACGACATCTGATGGATAATTATAATTAATACATATAATTCTCCTTCGTACACAACCCATGTTAATATATCATGCGGCATACATTAACATGTCATATTACTTGCATGTTATTCACCTGACCATAACCACGTAACCTAATTGGCCAGCCACAACACCTTTAGATTATTTGTCCTCCATCTATGACCTTACCGGATAACCTACCTTACTTGCCGGACGCCCCGCCAGCCAGTGAAAGCCGCGCCCTCCCCAGGTCATCCATGCGGAAGCTTGACTAAATGGGCTTTCCATAGAGTCTAAGAACACTGAATGGGTTCCGGATGAGAAAGTTATGACCTTAAGTTGGAGTGCGTGTGACCTTACGGGACAGCCTACCTTACTTTTGAATGTCCTTCAGAAATGAAGCCCAGACATCCATCCCGGGGTGAACCGTCGAGGTGAACACGTCGGGGAGTGACCCCATCCCGGGAGCCGGCTAACCAATTTGGACAGCCCTTAGTCCAGGGTGAACCGTCCAGGGTGACCCCATCAGTAGAAATTTAACCCGTCAGACTGACCCTTTGTCGGGAGTGAACCGAAATTTGTGCCAGGCGAGATGAGGCCTTTAATGCGAGGTGAACCCATTCGGGGTGACCTGATACGATGCCTGATGGTGAGCTAAAATCATATAAAATTTATATACCTAAAAGCTCCTCCTGCTGCTTGTAGTCAAACTCTTGCAATTATAGTGGTCCTAGGGTGAACACGAGGATGGGTTTTTCATCCCCAGAATGATTTGCATAAGTCGCAAGAAGGTAAGGCTTTCTATTTGGACTTTTTGGATTTTGTTTCAAAGCAGTGGAAGTAGTTTAGCTATTTGAGAAATTGTAAGCGAAAGTGAAGTGTGAAAAAATTAACTTTGAAGATTTAGGCCACCTAACTTGATGTCATAGAGACAAACAAGTGTCCTCGAGGTTTTATCCTGCGCGTTATGACAAGCAGCCTATAGTCCAAACTGCTTAGGATAATAATTTAACTAGCAATATCACCACTAAAATCAACTCTATTTGAGTCAACACAGATAACATGCATCTATAGCCCTTTACGATTTGAGCCTAACCTTAAATATCATTTCGGTGGCTGTAAAGACCATCTAAAAACAAGTACATCTAGCAATAAGTAGCCTTTTGTATCCTAAAGCATGGTAGTATTATTGCGAATCAAGTAAGCATTGATGCTGTTCAACCCTATTTTTGAGAAGATAGGATTGCATAAACCACTGAGTACACAGCTTTTAACCTGAGAGACTGACACGCATATGCCCCACCACCAAGCTAGCTGCTGCTCTTCGAAAGAGCAGCCAAAGCATCTCTGCTTAGGTTGTCATCCTCGAAGAGGGGTGTTTAGCGACCGAAAAATAAGGGAAGAAGAAGGGAGAGAAGAGAAAAAACCAAAACCCCCAACTAAAGCTGCGAGATATTTACATAAAGGAAAAAATGTGCCAAAAGATTTCTCTCCTCAATTTGTTGCTTAGGGTTACAAAATGGGAGGGGGCTTATATGAAACTTGCCCTTAATGTAAATACCATAAAAGCCTAACAATTTGGCTAAATTTAGGAGACAGGAGTATCACTTAAAGTGAAGTCGGTTTGCATTAATTACAAAAGTGTGACAAAGGCGAGTGAATTCGCTAAGGCATACAAAATTTCGCTAATGACGAAAATTTCGCTAGTAGCGAAATCACCAAGAACTCAAGCAGGAAATTTCGACTAGGCTTGCTGTTTCCCTCTTTAATTTATTGCTTAATGAATTCTTGTGAGGTAAGCGGCATTAATTTCGTTGGGGGTGGTGCATATGAAAATTTTTGGTTCTCAGCGAAAAAAAAATTCACAATTTAAGCTAAGATTGTGAGACATTTCGCGTAATTTGAGATTTGCAATCGACCAGTTCGCGTGCTTGACGAAATTCCACGGAATTTATCGATTCTTCGCTGGCGGCTCTGTCCTCTACGTTAGTTTTCTTCAGCACTGCCTTCATTCTCTCTTGCGATTTTTGGTATGATTGATGATTTGACAATTGGGTTCGAAATCTTCATGATTCAAGCCGTATGTCACCGATATCGGGCTTACACGTCGTAAAAACACGCAAAGCGACCAAAAGCAACCTCTAGCGCTGGCGCCAAGTGAAGCTAAGAAGACTTGAGCGCTGGTGCCAAATGACGCTGTTAGTCTTGTAGCCACACTCGAAACCTATCTAATATGGGGTTGAAAATAGCACTTTTGGGCTTCTAATCGCTGACCGATCGACCGTTGGCTGAGCCTAGCCGACCAGTGAAGCCTTGACGGTAGGCGAAGTGGCGCTGACCGATGGCCAAAGTGGGCGCCCTGACCCGGTCGACAGAAGTGGCCTTGGCCGAGTCAGACCAAGAGTGGCCTGCTCAGCGAGCCCCGGAGTGACGCCAGCTTCCGTCGGCCCAGTGAAGCCTTAACCTGTAGGCCCAAATGGCCTTGACCCGGTGGCGGTGGCGCCGAAGCCCGGTGTAAGTGGCTGTTTGTTGGCAGTGGCCTTCACATTCAACACTGATTCGAAGGAGTAAACGAACCATGACTTGAGCCTCTGGGATCAGTTTGAGAAATTCAAAAGTCTAACATCAAGTTCACTGATGTGGCTACAATTTACTTGAAGGACTCACTACCAAAATCCCTTTATTTCCTACCCAAAAACTAGTTCTGAATTCCGGTTAATGTGTACTACCCTAATGTGGCAGCTTCTCATGGTTCAAAATACAACCAAACATTCCCCTTAGGGCTAAACAACCACCACACAACCCTTAGGGTAGAAAGTAACCAAAGTAGGAGAAGACCTACCTCTTGGAGTTTTTTCAAAGCCCAGCTTCGATCTCTATCTGAAAGCCCCTTCTTGGTGAGGATGAACTCGCTGCTCTTGCACCTTTATTCTTGGGTCCGGTCGTGTGGGAAAATTTAGGGAAGGTGGAGTCTCTCTCTCTAAAACTCTCACTTTTTCTTCTCTTTCAGCACTGCAACTCTCTTTTTGTTTTCTCTATCCACTATTTGGTGAAAGTGGGCCCAAGAGTATCCTCTCCTTGCCACATGTCCCAATTTTCATTGGCTCTTAAGATTTCACCTTATGTATCGTCTACCGTGGATTCCTCATCGCCATGATGCCACATGTCACCCATAGTGTTCCAGGCTCATTGTTTGTTATATGGATTGCGATGTCTAAATCTTGGTGCTCAGTGCTCCAGTGTCACACATACCCTGAAGGTCTTTCGAAAATGTAAAATTAGATTGTCTCGAGGTCGATGAGTCAGCAGTGGTATTATATTTCGCGAGACGATTCCACGGTGAAGTGGTTTCATCATCGAGATTTAGAAAAATTTCTAGTTTTCTTTGAAATTTCCTTTTACCTTACCTATAAATTAGAATTTTCTCAGGGTTTCTGAGTACTAATCAACGAATTAGCAATTTGCACATTAAGGTCTCATTTGTTATTCTCTTACGATGGCGTTTGTGACTAATTTTATAGTTTCTAAACTATTTATGCCAAATTTAATTCGATCCAAGCGAAGAATTGCGAGTCGAACTCGACATTGCAGTTAAATCGAAGGAAAGAAGAGTGAGGCGAGGAAAATGAAGAAATCTGAAATTTGGCGGTGTGAAAGCGAGGTCTGGATTATTTTCGCGAAGTACGAAAGATCCTTCTCTGTTTTGTTTCCTCAGTTATTTGCGTTGACTCCACTTTTCAGCGTTTTCCATTTTCTCCTTCATATAATATAGGTATTAAAGATGTACCTATTGTATTTGTTTCTCTGCTTCAGAAACAATATGTGAAATATCTGCCGATTTTCAACTGTGAATACATAGGCTGGCGTGGAGATTTCCACTTTTCTTCATACCGCTTCATTTTCTCTCCTTTTCTTCACTTTCGACTACGACACCCCTTGAGGATGACCTTTCGAGGATGGTTGACTAAACCCCCTCCATCCTTGAGAAGAGGAGAGACTCTTTGGGCAGGGTTTTGAGGTAAAGGTTAGTTCTCTTGTTTTTAATGCAAGCCGATTTGAGCCTGCGCATTATGTTTCCTATCTCTCATTACGGTTTAAATCTCTTAAATGTACCTTGATTAACACGTGTTGGCAAGCTTGCAGGGTTCGGTGGATACTTATTGCTAGATCCGGGATTCATTAGTTGCCTTCTATTGGATTGCGCTGAGGTAGATTTAAGGGATATACTTCACTATCGGGAGCATTAATGTCGATAAATTCTATATTTCAAAAGGAAAATTATTCGGATTCGAGTTTTCATGGCTGAAATATGAAAGATCAGGTTAGGGGAAATGACGCTATAAAGGTCATCCTCCCCAGCCTTGAGGAAAGGACGAGAACCTCTAATTATCTTAGGACCTCGGCCCGAGCGGCGATGCTTGAGGATTTCTTGCACCATGTTTTATTTCAGTTTATTTTCAGTTTGCAAACCATTCACCTCCACTGTTTTTACAACACCCCTAATCTAAAGTGAAATTCACCTTTTTGAGCCAACTGCAAATCATTTACATGAAGAAAACCCATCCCTGTGTTCAACCCTAGAGCCATCTTTGCAATATTTATCTTTGTAGGTAGGAGAATAGGTTATAAATTTTTGTTGATTATGGCCTGACCCTACCGCATCACGAATCAATAATTGATGGAGTCACTTAGGATGGTTGGCTAAAAATAGCGATGTCTCCTAATTAGCCATTGGATTTTTTTTTTTTTAATATCCCGGCTTGATGGGCTCCACAGACCTCTTCATGAACTTGCTTCATCACTTCCATACTACAGGAAGAGGATAGGCATCTAGCGGTAACTTTATCGAGGTCATTTTGCATGCGATTCCCCTTCCAGTGGGGCCAGTTCTATGATTGAACTTTCACTCTATGGGAGATATGCCTGTTAGGGTCTTCTAAATATTCTTTGATATTAATTCTCCAGTGTCCTTCCACATTTGCATTTGTACTAATGACTTCTAATCTGATCCCCCTTTCATAAATTGAGGGATGATTCTTCTTTCCTACCATAGTGAGCTTATGAGTCAATTCTTCGCTCATCTTCACACTTGAGGCTACTTGTGCTAGCTCATTCGCTTCCCAATTAGATTCCCTAAGAACGTATTCAAAATCCACGAGTGGAAAGAATCTAACAATTGAGTGGATGCAGTATAATAAAATTTATGATAAGTTATTGCATTTATATTCCTATATTGCCAGTCGAGCGCATTAGGAGTCCTAATGATATGTACCTTTTTATTGCTCCAAGTTCCAACACGATCTTCAAACCAATCACTAATCATATTTAGCAGTTGTTGGTACGCGAAAGCTGAGTTGAAAGATAGGGTAGTCTTTATCCCTCTTAGTGAGATGATTACTATCCCAGCTCCAGTGGAATTCTACGTCCTAGAACCATCAATCTTAAGAACCCAAGGTCGTCTTTCTACTTCATATATCCCTAATTCCATATCCTTTTATGGTTTGATTTCTAATGAAGGGTGATCAGCCAAAAAGTTAGCTAAAGTTTGCCCATTGACTGATTTTGGTGGAAAATAGACTAAGGTGAATTTTAATGAAACAGGGACCATTTCTCGATTAGTCGGGTGATTAAGGTCCGACTTAGCATGTATTTCATCAAGTTGTTTAGGAGACCACATACACTTGAGACTTGATCAAGTAATGTCTCAATTTCATACATACAAAGTATAGGGCCAAACATAACTTCTCAATCGGTGTATACCTTATTTATGTTGAATTTAGGAACCTACTCAAATAGTAAACAACCTGCTCATGGCTTTCAACATTATTTTGTGGCAGAAGACACCTTATAGACTTTTTTTTGCTGCTGATAGATAGAGTTTGAGTGGCCGAACCCTTAGAGGTGGCATTAAAACTGGGGGCTTAGAAAGGTAGCCTTTGATTCCATCAAAAGCCGCATGGTGTTGTTACTCTCATTTAAACTCTTCCACTTCTTTCAGTTTGATTAGGTTAGAGAATACCTTAGTCACAATATGGTCTTTCGAAGTGCCAGTAGGCTTAGAGCCATAGTTTGGTCTTTTGAAAGTGCTAACAGGCTTAGAGTCACAGTCTGGTCTTTTGAAAGTGCTAACGAACTTAGAGCGACATGCGGTCTTTTGAGTGCCGACCAAGCTTAGAGTCATAGTCGGGTCTTTAAAGTTCCGATGGAAGCTAGAGCCTGATCTAGTCTTTTAGAGTCTTGAAGCGAACAGAGCCACAATCTAGTCTTAAGAAGTGCCCGGGAGGCTTAGGCCGGTTGGTCTTTTGAGTGCCGACAAGCTTATAAGCCCACGTTTGGTCTTTGAGGAGTGCTAGCGGGCTTAGAGCCACGATGGTCTTTTGAGAGTGCTTAGAGCCCCAGTCTGGTCTGTTGAGAGTGCTAGTAGGCTTAGAGCCACAGTCTGGTCTTTTAAGAGTGCAAGTAGGTTTAGAGCCATAGTATTGTCTTTTTAGAGTGCGGTGAAACATAGCCCCACGATCACAGTGCTGAAGTGCCTAGAAGGCTTGAGCCTGATCTAGTCTTTTGAGGCGGGGAGCGGGTTGTAGTATTTCAAGAAGATGATCTTTATTGATAACAATACGTTTAAAGGAAATTTTATTGGTAATACCTCTTCAGATGCATGGCATTCCACATTATGGGGACTGGAGTCACGTCTAGCTTATTCAATGCGTATGATCAAGTTGCCCCAGCTCGGACTACCATGTAGGCCTTTTCGATTTAGTTTAGGAACTACGTCCTATTGGGTTGAGTGTTTTCAAGACTCCTCCTCAAGACTAAGTCTCACGATACCGAGAATGTACTTAGTTTTACACTTCTGTTTTACGGGTTTGTCAATCTTTGCTAGTATGATGTTGTAATGCCTGTTCACGGCTTTGTGGAGCTAAACCGCAGCTCATATCTAGGTCTTTAATGCTGGCCGGCATTAGCCTCTTCAAGAATTCTAGTGCGAAGTGTGGGCATCCCAATTTCTGTGGGGATTATAGCCTCCATCTACGTAAGTAAGGGCCAAGCAGCGACAACCCGGTTGGCTTAGATTGGTCATTCTATGAGCCATCAAAACTCGCGGTGGTTCATCTGCAGTTTTCCTTTAGTAGAATGCGAGACACTTTTCAAAATTTGTTAGGAGAGTCTTGTTAGATGATTATGCTTGGCCATTGCTTTGTGGGTACCGCGGGGTTGAATACAAGTTCTTAACTTTCAACTCCTTGCAAAAATTTCTGTATACTGCTATCAGCTGGCCCATTGTTAGTGCTTAAAATTACATTTCGTGTGCTGAAATTATTCAGCGTAGAACTAATGTCGTCGAACATTATAATGCGTAAGGGAGTCCGCAGGTCGACTTTCCACGAGGGGAGTAGTTTCAGAGGTGATCTTAGGGATTACTTTCGATGAATGTCTGCGATTAAAGTAAAATCTAAGGGTTGTGATTGAATGATTTATTAACCGATTGACTTAAACTATTGTAAAACTATAAGGGCGAATGATAGGATCCTTAGGTTTTACGCTCACCACCCGACTAGGTAACACCCACCTCTCACTTACAATCTCATCTAGGAGCCATTGATGAATGGTCTTCGATGGGGGATTTAACTTTAAAGGCTTATGTAAGACAAAGAATACTTGAACGATTTCAAACGCTTGCTCAGACGATTTGGTTGGACTCTTAGTTTGCAGGTGAGATCAAGCACAACGTGTACAAAGAATCTCTCATTCACACGTTGTGTGCCAAACTAAGGTTTTAGAAGAATTTTCACAGAGTGTTTGATATCATTACAAATCCCATTAAAGCCTGAAAAGGGATTGAGGTTCTTACCTTGAAGGGGTGAGTTTCCACCAGTTATAATCCCTATCATGGAGTTTAGAACTCCATTAAAGGCGAAATTGATTCATAATTATTTGGAACACTACGAGTAATTGAGAATTGAAAAATAACACTTGATAATTGAGGTTGAGATCTCTAAAAAACCTGAGTCTCTCAATAAACACGAGTTATATAATGGCCAAAGATTACAAATGCTTAAAGCTTCAAGATCGGGAAAAGCTAAGTCTTTACCTCTATGAAACGCTAGAAAAATATGAAAACCTCGAAAGGTTAGAGCCAAAACCCTAAGAATCGAACTCCTTTAATTTTTTCCCTCAAGTGGGCTTAAATACAATCTCATTAGTGGGGATCGAAAGGCAGTGCCCTTGCACCGGGTGAAATTACTGCTCAAATCCTGCGAAATTGCATCTTTGATGCCGGTACCAAAGTGCCTTTGGTACTCCAACAGCCTTAGAATGCAGGGTACCACTATATTTGGTATTGGTACCATTGCTTCACTACATGTGGGTACCAATACCAGTAAGTGTAGTACCAGTACCCTTGCCTCCTGTGGTTGGTCCTCTTCACTTTAGAACTGTCCAGTTGCCTCCCGGCCGGTAGTGCATGTCGACGATGATGATCTGAGTTGTTCCTCTGGAACCAAACCGCTATGAAAATGTACAAGGACATAGAAAAACCTCCACACGCATAAAATGGTAGAAAAGGTCAAAAGCACCTATTATACACAAAATGAAAGCAAAACATAAGCTGAGGGCTTAAAACCACATATAAATGTCTTGCGTTATGTATCCAGCAGTTAGTCACTATCATTTGTGGTATTGTTAGAACCAGCGAGCGATGTTCTTCCATATAAATTGGATGACATCTTTGTCTTTGATGGAGGCGAAGGCTTCAGCTTCTACCCATTTGATAAAATAGTGCATTTGCTACGATAATAAACTTTTACGTCTTGAAAATTGTGGTGTGAATCGACTATATCAATTCCCTCTTGAGTGAAGGGCACGGGGCTAAGCGTAGTCGTCGGATTTGAGCGGGTACCCTTAAGATAGAGCTTCCGGATTTAGCTTAAGCGATCACTTCTTGATAAGAACTGCTACATACGCCCTCATGGTTGTGATGTAGCCCAGGTATAGGCCTTGTGCTCCAAAGTTCGGTCGCCTGGATGGTTTCCGCATATTCCTTTGTAGATTCGCCAATGCACGCTACCTATTTGGGTGGTAGAGGCATTTAAGATCTGAACCGCTATGGCTTGTTTATACAGCTTTGCACTGTTCCGCAGAGAATCGAGATGTCTGAATCCCGAATCTTGTGGGCTGACCCCTCTTATCGAGAGTTCTCAGTAACAGGCTATTGGAGTCATCAAAGAGGGATATGCTTCTTTTATCTCATTTACCCTGTTGGCAGCAATTGATGACTCCAGCTGGTAATAGATAGGGAGGAGCATTGTTTCTTTGGTTAGTAGGGATCGGTCACTGCTGCTAAAGCATCGACCTTTTCATTTGAACCTCTTGGGATATGCTCAAGCTTCCAAGCCATGAAGCTCTCCAGTCGGAACTTAACCAGGCACACATACTTGCCAAGAAGCGCCATTCACATTAAGGATCCACCAGTTGGAGTTACCCGGGTTCACAACCTGTTGGGGGAACTTTGCTAAAAAGTCTGCTAATATATGTCCCTTTATTGCTAAGCGGGGTTTATCTTGGATACAAGACTAAGCAGCTAAATAGCCCATCGTCTTTATCATACGACATGTCGGTTTATGTATGGTGCCATAGAAAGATTGGTCGGCCGTAGGGTGTGCTTGGAAGTAAGAGTAGATCCTCAATTTTTTCCCTCAACACTTACATTTTATCCCCACATGGGTGTCACATCACCTATCGTTCTCATATGGCAGATTAGAGCCCCAGTTTAACCTTAATTAAGTTTGAGCCTGAAGTGAGCGTATGGTCCATTGAGTGCGTATGTAGTTCACTTTAGAGTGTCATCGTGGCGATTTTTTTTATTGCCATTGATGAGTGCCTAAAACACTCAGATTATACTCGCGTCGTTCTTACGTTTTCGCGTTTTTTATATATTTAAATCATTAGTTTTTTTGTGGTACGGATGATTTGGTGAATGGTGTGTATGCGGGTGCAATTGAATGCGAGGGCGGCTTTTGGAAGTAATTTTGGAGGCGGCGAGAAGGCGATTGCATAAGGATGGGGGCGTCGTGGCGTCAGCGTCGCGACTTCAAACTCCCGGCGTCCCAGTCGCGGCGTTGAAGTCGACATATCAAGAAGTCAGCGGCGTAGCGTCTCGGTGGCGCTCCGACATCGCGATGTCCCGGCGTCGCGATGTTGCCAGCATCGCTGGCGTCGGTAGCGGATTCTCACTCTCCCGATCATTAAAGGCAAATGGGAGCGGGTCGAGGGGGATCGGAGGTGGGAATCGTGCGAACCCGGTAGCGGAATTCGAGAGAAGCGATGACATCGATCTTGAAGAAGAGCGAGTGATTTGTATTTTCTTTGTTTTGGATATTAGAAGCTGATGTTTTATATATAAACGTGAGTACTTTCTTATTCATTATATTCTAGATCTATACCTAGGGTATTGTTGAACCACATCATAGATTTGAATGGATTAAAAAGTTTATTAATTTATATTATTCATTGATTTATGATTCATTATCATCTTCTTTACATCGTGGATCGATTACATGGTAATGTTTGGCGGTATTAGTATGATCATACTAGAGATCAGAGATTCGAGATGAGGATACCTAGGGATATTAGACGACCTTTGGTTGATTCGGTAAATAGAGATGTTTTAGATCCAGAAGGTGGAAATTAAGGTTAGAACATTTAAGCATTTCGGTCACAGGGTTAGGGTAGAGATACACTCAATTCTACTACTAAGCGAGATAAGCGAATACACACCTCGAGAGAAATTATCGTAAGTAAGATCACCTTGCCATTAATAAATCATAAAATAGGCTGAATAATATCACCTTTAAAGAAATAATCCATTGAAAGTGGCGGGGGAGGCATGACCCTAGTCCCATTAAATAGTAGTCGTTCAATTCGGTAGTTTAGTTTACATTAGTGCTAAATACCTTTCACACATTACGTATATCTAGATAATATTTAGAAAAGCAAATCTACGTAGTCCAACACACTACCCAGTGGATCGATATCAGGTACCATTGGTACACTATATATTACTTGGGGCGCACGTGCACTTGCGCACATAGGCGTACATTTTACACACACCACGTTTCGGCTGTCAGGTTTTAGGCGTTCTTAGGGATAGGTTTAAATTGATATAGAGAGAATAAAAAGCAATTAGATATTACTCACGGAATTTTGTTTTATTTAGTAACATTACAAGTCTTTGGTAATTTGGTCTCATTGTTTCGTGTGTGATTGCGGTTTAGATTCGGTGAGTCATTCTGCAAACCAGTCAGTTGACCGACACTCGTGTTTGATCTGAGATCGAAAGAACTTTGCGAGAACACTTGCCGGGAAACGGGGAAGAGCGGGAGCCGGCTCGGAAATTTAGCAAATATGGAGAGCCGATGAAGAGCGGGATCTTGGCATTGAAGCCCAGCTTAGGCATAGAGAGGCGAAATAGAATAACGGAAGAATCGCGAAGCACCCGGGCCGTTTATACGACGGATGATCCATTAAATTGCTGCTAAAAGGAGTTTACCTTACCACCTCGCATTTGTTCGAAACGACTATAAGAAGGCCAGGTCGAGCGAAACAACTTCGAGTTGAAGTCAGTTACTTTACAGATGCTTTAGAACATCTTGTTCCACGGGTTGCTTAATGAGAATCCAAACATGCATTTGACCAACTTCCTTGAAGTCTGCGATACGATCAAGTACAATGGAGTTACTAAAGAATCACTCAGGTTGAGACTGTTTCCACTCTCACTAGGTGATAGAGCCAAGCATTGGTTAACAAATCCCGACCACGGATTCCATTACCTCATGGAGCGATTTGGTGCAAAAATTCGGGCCAAATTCTTCCACCTTGAAAATTGCTGACTTGTGCAAGAGATCAATACTTTTAGGCAGCGGGGGAGAACTTTGGCGGAGGCATGGGACGATTTCACGAACTGCGAGAAAGTGCCCACATCACGGGGTAACCCGGATGGATGCGAGGTCTGCGCTCTATAATATGGTGGGAATGCAGCTAGAGCGATTGATGCCACTCATGCAGGAGCAACAATGAAAACCATGGGCCGAAACGCAGAGTGCAGGAAGATCTTCTTGATAACACAAATCAATGGCACAGGGAGAAGAATACGCACATGAAAGCCATGGGTGAAACCACGGATAATGAGGTTCTCAATAATCGAGTTTAATCACATGTTGCCTGACTTACTAAGGGTGACTAGACGGCAAAATTTGCGAATGCCACTCTGAGGCTGACCCGTGGGAGTTGTGTGAGTCCTGTGGAGGGCAGGCACATGCTTAGAGTGTGGTCGGGAAACCAAGCGGTAGACGAAGCCCGATTATGTGAGGTTGATGAGTCAATCACGCGAGCAGAGACGGTATGAAACATTATCGGAATCAAAATCGAAGCGGGTGGGCGTAATAATCGGAATCGAGCAGTAAAAACAATCAGGTATAGATGGAGGGAACAATCGAGCAATATGCCATAACCAAAAGCCCAGGAGTTAGTGAACCACCTCGAGAAAAAGGTGGATTTAGAGACAAGCGCACTGAATGCGGCCTCACATACGCTTTGCATGTTGAGATGGAGACCAAGGCGAATATGCGGGAGCAGGACCACTCGATTGAACAATCGAAGCCGCACAATTGCGAAACTTGGAAGTGCGGATGGGCTGTGGCTAATCTTGACCAGAAGGCAACCGGGTTCATACTAAGCAATTCGAGGAAGTAAACCCAAAAGAGATGGGGAATGAACACGATTAAGCGATCATGTTTGAGAAGTGGTAAGGAGTGGAAACAGGCCTGACCCAGGTTGTAGGAGGTAGGGCCGAAGGGTCATCGACCAGTCCAAATGATCATGCGGAGAAAGGCAGGCTGGGAGAAGCGGTCACAGTAAAAACACTCTGACAAAGGATAACCCTTTAATTCATATCCCTGATGCCTAAAGAAGCATAAGCTGGATAAACAATTCACTAAATTCATGGAAGTGTTTAAAAAGTTACACATCAATATCCCATTTGCTGATGCCACAGACGGATACTTGACTATGTGAAATTTATGAAAGGCATTACGTCTCGAGAAGAAGATTAATTTGATTTTAAAATAATTAACTTAAGCGAAGGGAATGTAGTGCATACTTGGAGGAAGTTATAGCAAAGACCCGAGGCGGTTTCACTATTCCATGCCATTGGAAATCTGTCCTTTTAGAGAGCTCTACGTGATTTGGGTGCCGGCATTAATCTCATGCCCTTATCCATTTTTAAACGTTTGGGATTAGGTGAGTGATCCGACTCTGGATCACACTTAGGCTGTAAAATGAATCTTTGGAAACATCAGAGAGGGAGTAATAGAAGATGTCTTGACAAAGGTTGACAAGTTTATCTTCCGATGGAATTTCATGTATTAGATATGGAAGAAGATAAAGAAATACCCATAATCTTGGGTGAAGCTAGTTTTCTTGCAGCGCGACGATGATTGATGTTCGGAGGGAGAACTGAAATTGAGGTCTTGGGGAGAGGGCGAAAGTCGAGTTCAGCATCTTTGAAGATTTGTGAGACATCAGGCGGGGAAAGTGATGTTCTTCATGGCATAAACCAGTAGAGGCTATAGTGTCTGGCCAAAGTGGTCTCAACCCGACCCTTTGGGCTGGCCTGGTAGAGGAATGATTGCGAGGAACATGAGCGAAGAGCGAAGATATGTAAAATGGATGGATTCTTTCGGATGATAGGAGGGAAGCTTCGAATCTCTAGGTGAAGGAGCTAAGACGCCGGTGCCATTGGTTGAACAACCACCCAAGATGGAACAAAAACCTCTACCTAGCCATTTGAAGTATGCATATATAGAGGAAGCATCTACCTTACAGGTGAATCATCTATTAGCAGGCGGAACTAGGAGGAGAAGTTATTGAGGGTCCTTAGAGACCATAAAAATGCCCTTGGGTGGTCTCTAGCCGATTTAAAAGGGATTCGCCCTTCCATGTGCATGCATCATATTTTGCTAGAAGATGGGCATAAACCTTCAGTGGAAGCGCAGAGGAGGCTGAATCCAACGATGAAAGAAGTCGTCGAGAGGAAGTATTGAAATGGTTGGATCACGGGAGTAATTTATCCTATTCACGGATAGTGCATGGGTAGAAGTCCCGGTTCAAGTAGTACCTAAGAAGGGGCGGAACCGTCATAAGGCGAGAATAACCTTCACTTGCCTTCTCTCGAAACGAGTTACGGTGGAGGATTTGTATTGATTATCGGAGCGAACAAAGCCACTCGAAAGATCATTTCGGATTCTTAGTTTCTAGATCGGATGCTGGATGATTGGCGGTCATGAATATTGTTGCTTTTGGATGGATATTAGGCTACAATCAAATCAGCTACTATAGCCGAATCGGGGAGAAGGCGACATTCACATGTCCACATGGGACATTCGCGTCGAGCGGATCCCTTTGGATGCAATGGTAGGGCACCTTTCATGATGTATGATGGCCATTTTCTCAGAGCATGGTTGAGAAGGCAATCGAAATCTTCATGGATGATTTTGGTATTGGGTAATTCATTTGATAAGCTACATTTGCAGAAAATTTGAGGTCGGTGTTGATAAGATGTGGGGAGACCCAGCTTAGTACTTTCGATTGGGAGAAGTGCCATTTTATGAGTACGAGAGGGTATTGTACTCGGACGCCAGTTTGTGAGAGGAATAGAGAGGTAGACGGAGCGAAGGTGAAGCAATTGAAAAATTTACCTCCACCCTCATCGGTAAAAGGAGTTCGAGTTTTTAGGCCACGCTGGATTCTATAGGCGCTTCATCAAAGACTTCTCTCAGTTAAGCGGATTTGTCTAATCTCTGGTTCGAGGGATCCCATTTAGGTTACGACTCGCGGTGTTTGCATGCATTTCGGTGTTGAAGGATAAGTTGGTATCGGCTCATTAGCCATTGGCTCCGGATTGGTCACTCCATTTGAACTTATGTGTGATGCAAGCGATTTTGCGGTGGGGCGGTGTTGGGCGAAGCAGAGAAATTTTCGGGTAATCTATCTGACAGAACTTTGAATGATGCTTAGTTGAATTATACCTTCTGAGAAAGAAATTTTGGCTATTGTCTTTGCTTTGACTAAGGTCGAGGCCTTATTTGATTGGTAACAAGGTAGTAGTCCACACTGATCATTCTACCATTAAATACTTGATGACTAAAAAAGATGCCAAACCTCGATTAATCCGGTGTGTTCTTTTGCTGCAAGAATTCGATGTTGAGATTAAAGATAAGAAAGACACTGAGAACCTTGTGGTAGATCATCTTTCACGATTGGAAGGGGCAAGTGATGATGTTCCAGTGAATGACGAATTTCCAGATGAGAAACTCTTAGCTATTGAAGACAAGAGGGCAGTTCCATGGTTTGCAGATTATGTGAATTATTTGGTGGCCCAGGTAGTTCCTCCGGAGTTTAACTATCAACAGAAAAAACGGTTTTTCGCACATTTGAAACACTATTGGGAGGAGCCAATTCTTTACAGACACTGGCTGATCGGGTGTCCGGGAGATGTGTGCCGAAGATGAAATGAGCAATTATCTTTGAACCCACTTTGCCACTCTCTACCATGTGGTGGACATTTTAGTGACGGAAGAACGGCAGCCAAGGTACTTGATCAGGCTTCTATTGAAGGCTTTGTTAAAGATGCGCATCATTTAGTATCCATGTGACAAATGTCAACGAATGGGGAGTATTTCTAGAAAGGATGAACCACCCATGCACCCCGATGGAAGTAGAACTATTCGACCCTGGGGATGGAATTTCGCGGGACCATTTCCCCATCTTATAACAACCTGTACATCTTCTTTGGCGGTATACTATGTTTGAAGTGGGTTGAGCGATTAGGCAGCACCAACGTGCCAAGGCTCGAGTTTCTTAGCGACCACATATTCTCACGATTTGCAGACCCCTCGAGGCACTAATCTGAGATAATGGTACTCATTTATGATAAGGTGATTGACAAAGTTTTGCAAAAGTATGAAGTGCGTCATAGTACATCCCTTACATATCACCTGAGTCAAATGGATCAGCGAGTATCAATCGGGGAAATTAAGTCCATCACAGAAGCCAGTTAACGACTCGGGAAGGATTGGTCTAAAAAGATTGAAGATGCACTCTGGGCATACCGCACAGCATTTAAAACTCCCTTGGGTATGTCGCCGTTCAGACTTGTGTATGGTAAAGCATGCCATCTTCTAGTGGAATTGGAGCATCGAGCCTACTGGGCAACTCGGCAGTTGAACATGGACAGTGCACTAACCGGTGAGAAGCGACTGCTACAACTCAATGAACTAGATGAATTTAGGAACGAAGCTTATGAAAATGCCCGTATTTACAAGGAAAAGACAAAAGCCTGGCATGATAAACACATCACCAGGAAGGAATTCAAGGCGGGACAACAAGTTCTATTGTTTAATTCACATCTAAACTCTTTAAGGAAAATTGAAGTCTAGATGGTCTAGGGCCATGCCACCATTGACCCAAAGTCTTTTCACATGGCTGGGGCGGAGATTACACATCACGAAAGAACATTCTGATCACCACCAGCGGTTGAAGCCATACTTGGAGGTGAATTCCATGCGAGATAGCGAGATCATTCCCTTTGACCACATCGAATGCGATGCAGTAAGAGGTCATAAGAGCTCGAGTCCCCGAGCACATTAAGATTCAGGGCCGTCGAGCTAACGACATTAAACATAGCAGCTTCTTGGGAGCCTTGAGTTTTCAACGCGATTTTACTTTCTCTGGTTTAAATTTCATTATCGGCTTTACGTATGTTGGTTTGTTGTTCCTGTCCGTAATTGCAATCCCTTGTTGGATGTCTGCTTTCAGGGCCCGCAGTCGAAGGTATAGGGAGGAATCAGATCGCCGAGTTAGGGAGAGTCCTGATTGAATGAGGGAGTTCCTTTTATCTTGAACCTTTGTTGAATTTTTGTGCATTTTGAGCCTTCTCTGTAACGTCGCGACGTTGAAACCTCGCCCAGCGTCGCGGCGTCGTTTACCTCCTCACCAGAGCGTCGCGGCGTGAGATTCCAGCGTCGCTGGCGTCGATTTTGAATGCCTGCGGAGCGTCGGCGGCGTGAGATTCTGACCATAGCGTTGATTTTTAGCATTCTACCGGAGCGTCAGCGGCGTTGGAAATTATCTCGCAGGCGTCGTGGCGTTGGAAATTGCATCCTCTCTAGAGCGTGTGACGCGTTGCCCGACGATCGCGGCGTTGCGACGTCGCGACGTTGCCGGCTTGTCAGCGTTGCCCGCGGCGTCAGCGGCGTTGCTGCGTTTTAAGGCGAAACACCTCACATTTTGATGTTCTTACCTTGCCTCATCCTTCCCACTGAACCACAGCCCCCACTTTGCGATCCACAACCCTTGGGAGTCAACCTTCTCGTGGTCGGAGGCCATTCTATTGCCCTCAACGCCTCCTCCCTCATTTTGCCACCATCTTCTCACCACTCACATCCTGCTCACAAGCTACCACACTCCGGCACTTATTGCTCACGGTCTAGTCATCCACCTTAGGTCTAGGAGTTCACGTTATAGCCACTTTAGAGTCCATTGGGTCTATTTCGGGTTGGTATGATCATTTAGGGTCGGGAGTGCACTTTCGGTTAGTCTTTGTTTTTCCTAGGTACTCTAGGTGTTTGTCGTATTGTCTAGGCCAGTTGGGTGTGCCACCTTGGTGCCATTCCATACATTCCCAAGGAGTTAGGTCATTCTTCCAATGTACGGAAGGCGAGAAGTTGCCAACGGCGGGGTCGGGCAGTGAGACCCAGGCCAATTACGATAATCACCTTGATTCGTGAGCAGGTCTGCATGGATCGGTTCGGCACCGTCTGCAAACGGATCGTTTATAAAGGAAAAGGGTTTTCATCACCACGACAGCTTTTCGCCAAAAATAATGCTGACTAAGGGATGGCGAAACGCCGTAACCACACCTCATCCGGCTGCGATGAGTGTGGTGCGAGAATTTTCGCCAATCGCCTCCCGCGTCGTCGAAAGTTCAGTGAGGGAGTATGGGTGGAAGCTTCGGTCTCGGGTCGATCAATGCTATTATGATCTTGCCCATGTCCCTCGGGCTGGTTTGATCGGCTTCACAGGCACCCAGGCTACCACAGGGTCATTCGGGTCTTGACTAATGTCGAAGGTGAGTGGAAACTTCAGCGATGAGGGCCGTGCGCGCTTCCCAGCTTCAAGGCGAACGTTTAGCCTTTATCCCAGTGCGGCACCACTAAATCGCGTCGGCGTCTCATTGGGCGGCGAAACGTAACATGGTCTTTGGCGTCTTACTCCATTATGCCATGTTGAGATCTCCACCGATCGTTTGTGGTTATGAAGGTATCTCACGCGGGCGCCGTTGATTTGAACTTTGCTACTGGCGACGCTGACGGCGGGGTTATCGGGGTGGTATGAAACGTTTTGCTCGAAGCCACTGGTCGGGTTGGCGGTTGCCGACGCGAGGGGTCTCTGATTAGGCACCGTGCCATTCAGGCGAAGGCGACTGGTCTCGGGGCTGTTACGGTTGAAAGCCCGGGCAGCCGGTGACTCTGTACCCTCCGCACACGGCGGCGGGCGACCACTAGATCTCACGGGCTCTGGGGACGGGTGCCGCTGCGGCGCGGTGCTGGTTGAACGAGGGCGCATCAGTCTCTGCGGTTATGTTTTTCGGTGTTCGCCATGCGGTTGGCTGGCGACGGTGCGTTCTTGGCGGCGTGAATCCTCCGGGCGCGCTCGACTCGGCATTCTGGTATACGCGCCACGCGGTGACTTTATGATCCACGGGTTCTCTTTACCATTGTATTGTGGGATTTGTTTATTGGAAGTGTGACGACGTTAAGTTGTTCGTTCAATAATGTTTGGTGATTTTATTGTGTGTTCGTGATTATTGTTCATGTGTTGGTTTACATTTACCGCGTAATTGATTCACGATTGCTCATCTGGATATTGAGTTTTGTGTTTAGTCATGTTTGTGTTTTAGGTAGTTCATATACATATGTAGTGGTGTAGGTGTCTGAGAGGAGCTGCGTATGTGATGCCATGCTTTAAGTAGGGGATCAAATTTTTAGCGAACCCACTTGTGTGATAAAGAAATGTTGCATTGGTCAGTTTACAGATGTTCGGAATTAGGTTGAATAGGAGGGAGGCATAGTGAATCACTTAGGTTATTCAGAAACCATTTCTCAATGGGCTTTATCACACTCACACACAAATGATCTCTAGGTTATGCATAGGTCTGCGAGCCCCGACTACTGGAGTTCAGCAGGCCACCGGGAGTCTCACAAATACCAAGAGATGGAACAGTGAATAAAGAGGATTGCCTTCGAGCCCCAAAATGAAAAAAAAAAAAAAAGAAAAAAAGAAAAAAAAAGAAAGAGTTATGACTATTTAGGCATAGAATAAGTGGGAGCTTCTAATCGGAATCCCGGGCATAGTCCGAGGGGCATTTCAAAACCCAATGCCTTTGAGCCAGGCGTAGGGAGTCGTGTTCATTGCCCGTTACGGGACCCGAGAAGATGAAGTTTCCACAGCTTAGGGCCAGGTTTAGTTGAGTGTTCGGGGTGACGTTCGAGGGCAACTGAATGCCCGGTGCCCTTAACCAAGCTGTTGGGAGTCGCAGCTAATCCAGCTACGGACACTTAACATAAACTTATGGGCACTAGTTTGTTCTATGTAGTAATTAGATATATTAGATATTGCAAAGCGTGCGTTCTTATCCTTTTGTAGTTAGATTTTCCCGATTAGGCGAGTTGAACTCAAAGTTTGGGGCGTCGGAGCAAGTATACACTAGAAGGTCATTTCTTTATACGCATGGATCATTAGGAAGGCCATTGAATATATTAGAGGCTGAGACACTTGGCGACTTCACCTAGTTCAACCTAGTTCTTTCGAAATTCGAACACATTTGCGAATCCTATGAACTTCAGATATAACGGTAGAGGTGCGAGTTGGTCTAATTTGATCCTCTCTCTATCAGCATTGGCAACATGATCTTCGTATTAGATTATAGTACACATAGTGTGTGTTAGGTTTAGAGTCAGTTCTTGCTTGGGAATGACGAAACTAGGGTTTGGGGAGGTGTGATGAGTGCAAAACACTCGGATTATACTGCGTTGTTCTTCACGTTTTGGCGTTTTTATATTCATCGTAGTTTTTATTGTTTGGATACCTGATTTGGTGAATGGTGCGTGTATCTGCGGATGCAATTGGTCTGCAAGAGGGTAGCTTTTTGGAAGCAATTTTTGGGCCGGCGGAGAGTGCATAAGGATGCCATTTGGGCTTGTCAGCCGACGATTGGGTTGAGTCAACATTAAAGAGAGTCAATAAGCGACAGCGTCGCGACGTACTCCAGCGTCGCTGACGTCATTGCTTTCTCCTCTCAATCATTAAAGGCAAATGGGAGCAGGTCGAGGGGATCGAGATTGGGAATCGTGCGAACCCGGGGCGCGGATTGAGCAACGATGACATCGATCTTGAAGAAGAGCGAGTGATTTGTATTTTCTTTTTTGGATATTAGAATTGATGTTTTATATATTTAGCCCCATTGGTACTTTCTTATTCATTATGTTCTAAGATCTATACCTAGGGTATTGTTGAACCACTTATCACGTTGAATGGATTTAGAGTTATCAATTTATATTATTCATTGATTTATGATTCATTATCTTATTACTTTACATCGTGGATCAATTACATGGTAATGTTTGTGACATTAGTATGATCATACTAAGAGATCAGAGATTCGAGAGATGAGGATACCTAGGGATCTGAGTAAAAGCGACGCTTTGGTTGATTGGAACAAATCAGAATAATTCTCAGATCTAGAAGGTGGCAATTAAGGTTAGAACATTTAAGCATTTCGAGATCTAAGAGTTAGGGTAAAGAGAATACTCAATTCTGCGAGATAGGCTAATACACCTCGAGAGGGTATCACCGTAAAGAATCACCTTGCCATTAATAATCATAAATAGGCGAATAATATCACCTTTGAAATAATCATTGAAAGTGGCGGGGAGACATGGCCACTAGTCCCGTTAAATAGTAATTCGTTCGGTCGATAGTTTAGTTTACATTAGGATACTGCGTACCCTTTCACACATTACGCGTATCCGGATAATATTTTGAAAAGCAAATCTACGTAGTCAAACAAAACCTTCCCGCGTGGATTGATGCTCCAGGTACCACATTGTTTTTATATTGCCGGGGTGACCGCGTGCACTTCACGCACATAGGCGTACATTTTACACCGCGTTTTTCGAGCTTTGTCGAACATCGTGCCGCGGGAAGAAAGTGGGGCCCCAGGGTTTTAGCTGATAGGGTTGACTAGATTCATGTCAAGTCAGACGCGAGCGTTTGATCGTATCTCAGCAATAGAACTTGGAATCATGCACCATTTGTTTTTTTGGATTCCTTATTCGCCAAGGAGGTTTTTGTTAAAAATTCATAATTTTTTTCAACCATTTTTACCAATCGGTTTGACTGGTTCATGGGGCAGTATGTATACAACACTACTTTTTGAGTGATTTTGGCGAGCACTCCTCCTTGTTTCGATCTTATCTCCCTCATCCGAACTTGGAATTATGCACCAGTTTTTTTGTTGGTCTCCTTACTTTTTCAGGGAACATTTTGAAAATTTTCATAATTTTCCTCAATTGGCTCAACCAGTTGGCATCCGGTTCAACCGGTTCGGCAAGCCAGCTTGTGTGGAGAGATATTTTTTGTGCTTTTGGAGCCCAAATCCCATATGGTTCATGCCCATATGCTCCAGATCAGTCTTGGGTAGTATTTTGGGTCCATTTTGGGCTTTGGCTTGAGTTACATGCAGCCCACCATGAATCCATGTGGATACTTGGTGGTGAAGCAAGCTGAAAACTTAAGAGAGTCAACTTGCATGGGGAATTGGTGAGGGGAGTTATTGGGGAGTGTGGTTTCAAGTCTAATGGAGATTGAAGGTGGGAAACACCAGGTGGACTCAGAGGCTGAGGTGGGAATCAGTATAAAAGGAGAGAAAGATCAGAGTATAAGGGACCTTTAGCACTTTTTCCGGGATCGGATGCACATTTTCTGATTTTTTTTGGAAGCTTAGCTTGGATTTTTTTTCTGTGTTTTGTGGAAGAGGTAAGAACTAGACCCTTGCTCCACTCTATTTCATATCTTCTTCCCTTTGCTCTGATCCTTGATCTTTTTTCTTGGCTAGCCCAAGCACAGTTTGTTAAGTAAGGCAATGGTCCATGGGGCTAAGTTTTCGGTTTGGTAGGAAGGCTCATTGGCCTTATGTGCATATTTCATTTTGATTATCTCAAGAGAAATTCAAGGTCTGCAAAGTGACTATGACTATGGAAACTTCCATTGGTGTCATTCCTTTGAATTGAATGGTCGGTGTTCATGCTCATACGTGGGAACCGGTTCAATAGTTTCTACTGAGCAACCTTGGTTTTAGAAAACACAACGGTTTGTTTCAGTTGGTTCTCACTCATCTGAGCTGAGAATCTTGCATTGTTTGTTTTTTTAGTTTCCTTATTCTTTAATAAATTTTTTGATCAAATTTGAGGATTTTCCTCAACCATTTAGACCGGTTTTCACTCTCATACGTGGGAGTCGGTTCAATAGTTTATGCTGGGTAGCCTTGATTTTAGAAAACACAATGGTTTGTTCCAGTTGGTTCTCACTCATCCGAGCTGAGAATCATGAACCGTTTGGTTTTTTAGTTTCCTTATTTTGTAAGGAATTTTCTGACCAAATTTTAGGTTTTTCCTCAACCAGCTGAACTAGTTGGGAAACCGGACTAGCCAGTTCATTAGGTTCGGTTTTCCGAAATAGCAGTTTGGGTACTTTGCTTTGTTTATGTCAATTCTCACTCATTCAGAGTCAGAATTGCACTCCGTTTATTTTTTTTGGATTCATGACTCTATGAGGAAGGTCCTAACAAATTTTGAGAACTTCTCTCAACCGGCTAAACCGGTTGGGAAACCGGAGCAGCCGGTTCATTAGATTGATTTTAAAACAGCCGACTTGGAGTTGTGTATTGAGTTGGATGAGCTTGGGTTCCCGAGTTATTAGCTTAATGGTGTGTGATTGCAAGGTTATCTTGCCTCGGGGATTGGTTTGAGCCTTTGGCATTGCATCTGCGAATGGTTACTTGGGTTCATTGCCAGAAATTTGTGTTGGGACGTTTTGTGAATGGCATGACTTTATAGGAATAGTGGCTGTATGTGGAGGCTTTATGTAGTTGAATTTGCAGCTAGGTTCATGGGATTTAGGTAGCTGAATTTAAGTTTGGTTTTAGGGATCTAGGTGGCTACATTGCTTGTAAATTAGTGAATCACATGGTCTTCATTTTAATAAAATGGGGGTAGCTTGGTTGCAGCCCTGTTTTAGAACACTTTGTCGTGTTTCGGTTGGTTCTCACTCATCCGGGCTCGAAATCATGCATCGTTTGTTTTGTTAGATTCCTTACTGTATGAGGAATTTTCTTAGAAAGTTTAAGAATTTTTCTCAATCGTTTAGACTTGTTGAGAACCAGTCCAACCGGTTGTGTACCAAGGCATTTCGTAGGCGGCCCTATTTTATCATGTTTTGGCTTCAGATCTATTATGGCGTGCTCCCGATTTTCTCAAAGGAACACATGGGCCTTTAGAGTGCGAGTTCGGTTCGGTTTGAACAAAGGTGGGGTAGTGGGCAATGTGGGATTGGTAAAGTGATATGGTTTGGTTTGTGGGATTTTAAAGAAATGTGTGCTTCATGAAACAAACCACTTACCTCGTTTACGACTTGCTTCCTTCTTTAGGTATGGGATCAGATATTTGGTTTTAAATGCATGATGTATGATGTATTGTTGCCTACCTATTCCTGGCGCGCATGGTTAAGGACCTTGAAGTGCGTGCTTGGGCATTGGTGTTGTATTCATATGCGGTACATGGTGTTTGGATTTTGACATTTGTGATGCATTTGGAGTTTGTTGGTGACCTCTTATCACGGCGCTTGGCTAGGGACCACGGGTACACCCGTTGTTTTGATTGGTTGAGGAGTGTTTATATTTAGATATTGAGTAGGTTGGTGTGATTTAGTCATCTGTAGCCTAGGAGATTTGTTTGATCTTTGACCCTTATGCTCCACATGCCAGTTCACTAGTATAGACCCGGAGTTTGGACACAGAGAGTCTTGCCTCGCATGAAGTGCCTTCCCCGATAGTGGCAGTGCAGACCGAAATCTAGTTTTGTGGATTGCTTTTCTTTGTATTTAGAATTGATAGGCATAAAGCGTGAATTGTAATATAAATGCGCCTATGTGCGCAAGTGCCTGTCGCCCAGTAATATAGTGTACCAATGGTGCGGATGTATCGATCCACGGGAGACAGGTGTGTTGAATCTGAAAGGTTTGCTTTAGATAATATAAAATAAACGTATTGTAAGAAAGAAATTGAGTGTGTAAATTCCAGCTAAGCTATTGGTTCACAATGAATTCTTTGGTATTGAAGACTAGAGGATATATCTACCTGTCACTTTACGTGGATTATTACTTAAAGATGCTATTATTCAATGTATTTATAATTTGTTGATGGCGAGTGATCTTACTTCACGAGATATCCTCTCTCAGTATATCACAGTCTATCTCGTGAATAGAGTTGAGTATATCTCTATCCCAACTCAGTATTTCGAAATGCTTAAATGTTCTAACCTCAAGTGCCACCTTCAGGATCGGAATATCTCTATTTACCGAATCAACTAAAGGCTGCTCTACTCAGATCTCTGGATATCCTCATCTCTCGAATCTCGAATCTCTAGTATGGTTATGCTAATGTTGGCCAGACATCACCATATAATTGAATTATAGATATAAAGCGGGAAGCGAAACAATTTTATAAACCAATGAATAATATAAATTCTTGATCTTTAATCCATGAACGTGTAGCGAAGTCAGCGACACCACAGATATAGATCTAAAACATCTTGTATACGGAAATTATCGATATTAAATATGTAAAACATCATTCTATTATCCAAATGGGAAAAGCAATACAAATCTTAGACTCAACTGTAGCCGAGATCGATGCCATTTGTTGCTGCGGATTTCCGTTACTTACTGATCCGTGCGTCTCCGTGCCTCGAATTCTCAACCCTTGGTGCTTTTAATGATGGAGGGCAAATCTCGCGCTGATGTCACGACGTTGCAACGTCGCGACGTTGCTGCTTGTTGACTTTTTTCATTGGTTGACCCAACGTCGCGACGTTGGGGCGTCCGCGGCGATGGGGGCGCGTCCGCGGCGTGGGGGCGTCAGCGGCGTTGGAGCGTCGTGGCGGCTCGATACTAAATGCATTGCTTTCCACTTTATACAATTTGCTTCCAAAGTTTGCTCTTTGCCTCATTTGCATGCATTCCACGAACTTGCCATACTCAGGTATCAAGCTATAAAAATACATATTTAAACGTAAAATAACGCTAAAAACCTAAGATAGGCGAAAGTATACTCTGAGTGTTTTAGGCACTCATCACACCCCAAAACTTAATTTCTTGCTTGTCCCCAAGCAAGAATGGACTCTAAACAGGACACACACTCGACATGCGAAAGTGCAACACTAAAATGGTGATGCACATGCGATAGAAGTAGGGGATCAAATTAGACCGACTCATGTTGCTGCTGTGTTGTTCGAAGTTCACAGGATGCATACAGGTGTTTGACTTTCGGAAAAACTCGGTTGAAATAGGTAAAAGTGACTAGTGCCTCAAATTTCTTGGTATTCAATAACCTTTCCCAAGGACCCTATGTGCGTCGAATGAATGACCTCTAGTGTATACCCTAGGTTGAGCACTGAGCAGACTCGACTCACTGTTGGAAGAAGCTAACTAAGAAGGATAAGAGCGCTGCCTTGCCTTTTTATTCATACCAAAATATCAAAATACTTCCTCAATACCTAAAAAAAAGAAGACCTAGTGCCAAGAAGTTTTAGATGAGTGTTCCTGTAGCGGGGGTCCATTGGTGACTCCCCACCTATTGATTAAGGGCACCAGGCATTAAATTCCCCTTCAGAGCTTGCCCAGACCTCAACGAGCTCAAGGCCCTAGGTTGTGGGAATGATCCATCTTACGTCCCATGTAGCGGTGACGGTGATCAATGACTCCAAGCCCGAGTTGGCAGGCATTAGGCTTTGAAAGGCCCCTCGAGAACTGTGCGGGATTAGGTGGATGGCCCTTATTAATTCACAAAAACTATATATATATATATATATATATATATATATATATATATATATATATATAAAATTTTTTTTTCTTTTTCTATTGTTTTTGTTTTTGTTTTTGTTTTTTTTGTTTTTTTTTTTTAAGTTGGGGCTCAATGGCAATCCTCTTTTGATTGGGTGTCCCATCACTTAGATGGTTAGAGACTCCCAAGGTTTGTCGAGCTTTAGTAGTTGGTCTCGGCACCTATGCATACCCTGAAGGTCATTAGTGTGTGAGTGTGATAGGGTCATTGAGAATTAGTTTCTTGACTACTCGGAATTGGTTCACTAAGCCTCCCACCTATTAACTGATCTTAGGAGCATCAAACCTCCATATCCTTATGTTCTTCCATGTCAATAGTGAATTCGGTCCAAAAGCGATCTTCGACTCTCAACATGGCGCAGCACACAGGACTATGCACACATGAAACTACTCACGTATAAGGAATGACTAACACCGCATGAGCAAAGCTAACACATGACTCATCGGAATTAAATTGAAAAGTAAGCTGAACTAAGCGGAAACCTGACTAACATGTTTTAAGCGAAGAAAAATACTACACAAATACGAAAATCAAAACCTGACTAAACAAATCTAACCCAGCTTCAGATCCTTTCGATCACACTTTACCCAGGCAAAATATCCGGTGTCCTCAGCAGCGATAAAAACGAGAAGAGGGTGAAGAGTACTCCCTTGGTGATGTTGGGTCCTTTATAGGTGGTGGCGGTGGCGACCGGATGATGGAGAGGCGAGGAGTTGGCTTGGTGAGCACGGAGGATTCTTCTTCTTGAAGAATAGTGGCACAGTTGTGTAGCTGTATGCACATCGGCGCGAAGGCGCCTCCATATCTGTGTGAGGAGGACTCGGTGCTCCGGATCATAATCTGAGAAAGCATAAAGAAGTGTCGATGAGTGAGCAGGGTCCTCAAGATGGGGAGGGACTGAGGCTGCCTCGGGTGAGACAGCGTGGTGGTGGTGGTGGTGCTGGGACGGGGGCCTTGATGTCTACAGGGATCGCCCGGGGAGTCAGCGAGCGATGTCGTGGAGCTCGTCTCGTCCCGAGGCTCATGTGAGCATCATTAAGAGGCCCCCTCAATTCGTGGCACACAGGTTTGTCTCTCTTGATGATATGGCAATGGGGTGTAGCCACGCATCTGTGATGTCGTCGAGGGCACCACAGGCTCGTTTGCATAATCCAATGTGGGAAAGGGTGCCCCAGTTCATTTTAGGCGTCCGATTATGGGGATGGCATCTCTATAACTTTTTTGATATCAGTATATCTGTATGATGGCATAGTTGCGAGGCACGCTTGGGTGTCACTTCACACGCGTTCGTGTTATTCAGATAGGCGCGGCGTGATGAAGTGATACCGGACCTTAGAGTATAAAGGCCCGAATATTTGGCGCAGGGAAATGGGCCCTGCATGGCCCTCACTATTAAGCTTCAGCTCTTGCGACCATTGGTGATACCGAATGACCTCGGGGTAGTCGGTCTTTGTGCCGATCAATGACTCGAGAGGGACATGATCTAGACTATAACTATTGATCGGCTCCCGCGCAGTGGGCCGATACTCCCACTTTGCCGGGAACAGCGGGATCAGCGGGACGGACAGTAGAATTCCAACCCCACAACTGCCTCATCATGTTGGGCGGTGGTTAGCAAGTTTGCCATCCGCTTAAGCAATCGTCTTGCGGAAAAAGTCATCAGGGTGGTGAAAACCCTTCTCCCCGCCGACCAATGACGGTTCTTGCAAATGGTGGCCATTCAGTGACACCTCATTCCTGGCAGGTGTGACATCATAAGTCGGGATACGATCCTCATGGGACCGACCAGCGCAGTAAACAATTTACGCCGTTTGCAGGACATTAGAGCGGGGCCAGAGATTTCAAGTGGGGTAATGCAATGGTGATGACACCAAATTGGCTCATGGCCGACTGCTCGCTACGAGCATTTTAAAGTGCACTAGGAAAAAGAAACGCTAAGTGTCCTGTGACCTAGAAAATGAGACTCAAACACCTAAAATAAACCTAATATGACCCTAGTGTGAACCTAAAAGACTCGAGGCCGTGTGGATGATTGTAATGTGAGGCTAAGTGCGGTGTAGTGTGAATACCGATGGTAATGATGGGCGGTGTGTGATGATAGCGGTGATGTGTGCAAAGGGAAGGTCGGAGGGGAACGTGCCATGAACCTCAGGCCCAGGTGTGGTATGAAGCTCGTGAGAAGCAGGTCTTGATGGTGGGCGAGGAAGAGGCTAGGGTTCAGGCAGAGTGGATATAGGGTGAGAAGGGCAAAAATGGGCTGTGTGTGGCCTTAAAATAGAGGCTGACGTCGCGGCGTTCGAGTGACATCAGCGGCGTTCTGAGAGGGGATATATACGACGTCATTGACGTTCGAACAGCGTGCGACGTTCAGGCTGGTACTAAACAGCGTCGCGTGTTGGATATCGCGTCTGCCCCTACCACCTGCGCCAGCGGTTTCGAGACACTCAAATCAATGTCGCGGCGATTTGCGTCTCACGTTAAACGTTCGAAGAAGGGTAAAATTGGCGTCGCGGCGTGTCGCGGCGTTCTGACAACGTCAGCGGCGTTCTGAAGAAGGCTTCAAAAAATTTGCACATTAAGTAGCCTATTTCTAAGGGACCTTCCCCTCTTGTAAATGTGACTCTCTGGACTTTTAATGATCTACATAAATGGATCCTCCCGGTACCTGTTGTGATCACAGTAAACAACGAAGAATCTGGGTCTGAATGAAAACCCGACAACTTGATAACACGAAACAAACATTAAAATGTCAGAGAAAGGAAAAGTCACGAAAAACTTGGGTTGCCTCCCCGAAGCGTAGCATGTTTAATGTCGTTAGCTGGCGACCGCCAATCTCAATAATAACAGAACTTCGAGTTCTTATGATTGCCGCTTGATACGTCGGTTAAAGGAATGATTTGCTTGTGCGCGAAACTAAGCCTCGAATACGGCTTCAGATTGGGTGGTGTGTGAATGTGCACTCTGCCGAGGATGTGTGACCTCTACCCCACCATGTGAAAAGACCTTGGTCACTGTGAAAGGCCCGGACCATCTAGACTTCAATTTCCCCGGAAAGAGCTTTAGGCGAGAATTGAACAAAAGAACTTGTTGTCCTGCTGTGAACTCTTTTCTGGTAATGTGTTTATCGTGCCAGGCTTTTGTCTTTTCCTTGTAAATGTGGGCGTTTTCATAAGCTTCGTTCAGCCGTCCTAGTTCCTTTGAAATTTTATGCCCGATCGCTTCTCCCTGCTTTAGTGTCTTGTCCATATTCAGCTGTCG
Organism: Tetrastigma voinierianum; assembly: GCA_016808115.1. Classification (NCBI taxonomy): domain Eukaryota; kingdom Viridiplantae; phylum Streptophyta; class Magnoliopsida; order Vitales; family Vitaceae; genus Tetrastigma; species Tetrastigma voinierianum. The sequence goes on along the minus strand of JAEQBH010006724.1, from coordinate 98,058 downwards.
AGTTGCCCAGTGTTTCGATGCTCGATTCAGTGCGGAAGATGGCATGCTTTGCCATCTGTGAGTCTGAATGACATACCCTGAAAGGTTTTAAAGGCAATGCGGTACGCCCGGGAGTGCATCCTCGATCTTTTAGACCCGATCCTTCTTTTGGAGGCGTTAACGGTCTTCTCTAGAATAGACTTAATTTCTCGATTTGACACCTCTGCTGCCCATTTTGATGCGAGTGGTATGTAAGAGATGTGCGATAGCGCACCCATATTTTTCAAAACCTTGTCAATTACCTTATTGCAAAAATGAGTACCATTATCTGTGATCAGTGCTCGAGGGGTTCGAAATCGGGAGAATATGTTGTTGCGAAGAAATTGAGCCACGACAGGCATCGTTGGTGCGGGTCGAATTGCTTCCACCATGACCATAGTCATGTCAAGAATGTCTGAGGTTGTTATAGGATGAAATGGTCCATGAAATCCATCCCCGTAAGTCGAATAGCTCTGCTTCGGAATGCAGTTATGGGTGGTTCATCCTTTCTAGAAATACATCCCATTCTTTGACATTTGTCACATGTGGATACGAAATGATGAGCATCTTTGAATAAGGTAGGCCAGTAGAAGCTTGATTGAAGTACCTTGGCGGCAGTTCTCTGGCCACCAAAATGTCCACCACATGGTAGAGAGTGGCGGTGGATTCGATGTCTTTATTCATTTTCATATTCGGGCACACATCTCGGATCTTTGTCACGAGCCTCTGATGTCATGTGAAATTGGCTCTCCAATAGTAGTGTTTGAATGTGCGGAAAACGTTTTTAATTGATAGTTAAGTGCGGAGGGACTACCTTGGCTACTAAATAATTCCACGTGTCACCGCGAGCCATGGAGCGCCCTCTTGTCTTCAATAGCTAAGATTCGCTCATCACAGGGAGAGTCGTCGATTCACACGAATATCATTGCTTGCCCTCTGATCGTGAAAGATGATGCGCCACTGGTTTCACGGTGCTTACTTCTTGTCTTTAATCTCAACATCAAATTCTTGCGTAGAACCCACCGGGTCGCGGGGTTTGGCATCTTTTTAGTCATCGAGTACTTAATGGCAGAATGATCAATGTGCACCACGACCTTATTGCCAATCAAATGTGGCCTGAATTTAGCCGAAAGCGAAGCTGATAGCGATGGACCTTTCTCTGTAGTGGCATAATTCGGTGAGCATCATTCGGGTTCCCTACTTGCATAGTAAATTACTTTGAGAAAGATTTTCTCTTGTTTACGCTGACCTTTGTCCTTAAAATCGCTTGCGTCACACATAAGTTCAAATGGAAAGGACCAATCGAGACCCGCGACAATAGGGCTGATACCTTATCCTTCATTTGAAAATGCATGCAGCATTATTGAATCAAACTCGGAATGCGGTCCCTTGGACTAGAAGGTTGAACAATGGTTTGCGTCTGCGAAAATCCTTGATGGCGCCTATAAAAATCCGGTAGTGGCGCAAAGCACAAATTCTTTTCTGGGTAGAGGTGAAGGCAACTTTTCAATTGCCGATCTTTGCCTATCTACCTCTTATCCCTCTTTGCTAAAAATCCAGGTGTCAGGGACAATACCCTCTTATTGCCATAAAATGGCACTTTTCCCCGATTAGTACTAAGTTGGTCTCCTCACATCTTGCCGATGGCTCTCAAGTTTTCCAAGCGGGTTTGTCAAATGAGTACCCGATACTAAAATCTCGTCCATGAAGATCTCAATTGTCTTTTCCAACCATGTCGAGAGAATATGGCCATCATAGATCGTTGAAAAATTGCAGGCGCATTACTGCGACCAAAGGGCATCATGCTAAATGCGAATGTTCCATAAGGACCAGTGAATATCGTCTTCTCTTTGATCTTCGGGAGCTATAGCAATTGATTATGCCGTAGGAATATCCATCAGCAATAGTATTCATGGCCAAGCCCTGTCGATCCGACCATTTGATCCCCAAAGCGGCAATGAAATGATCTTTCAGTGGCTTTGTTCAGTTCAGATAATCAATACAAATCCTCACCGGGTAACTATTCGAAGCGATAAGATGTTATTTTCGATTCGATGTGATTTCGTTCCCTCCACTTTTGGTACTACTTGAAGCTGAGACTTACCGTACCTTTATCTGAAATGGGACAAATCACCCAAAATGTCTAGCCATTTAAAACTTCCTTTTGACTACCTCTTTCATTGTAAATTATTCAGCCTCCTCTGTGCTTCCAACGAAGGTTTATGCCCGTCTTAGGCAAATACGATGCATGCACATGGAAGGCGAATCCGCTTTCAAATCGGCTAGAGACCATCCGGCTTTATTTTATGGTCTCTAAGGACCTCAATAACTTCTCCTCTCAATTACATCGAGGATCTTTGAGATGATAAGCGGTAAAGTGGATGCTACCCAGGTATGCATACTTCAAATGGATAGGTAGGGGTTTTGTTCCATCTTGGGTGGTTGTTCACAGATGGCATTAGCGTTTAGCTCGGCTTCACCTAGAGATTCAAAGTATTTCCTCCTATTAGATTAGGAAGGAATCCATCCATTTAACATATTCCTGCGCCTCTTGACATATTCTCGAGAATCATTCTCCCGCTAGGCTAGCCTCAAGGTCGGTGAGACCACTTTGGCTGGGCATACTATAAACCTCTACTATCTCTGCCATGAAGCAAGTATCACTCTCTGTGGATCACAGCTGGCTTACGTTGAACCCGGTACTCGTCGTCACCAGCTCTTAATTTCAATTCTCTCCTCACGAACATCAATCATTGCCACAGTTCTGAAAGTAGTCTACCCGAGATTATAGATATTTTCTTTATCTTCTTCCATATCTAATACAATGAATCTGCTGGAAGATAAACTTGTCAACCTTTGCCAGACATACATTACCCCTCTTGGATGCTTCAAAAGATCTATCGACAAGTGAAGTGTATTTGTGGTTAATCACGCTTCCCGATCCCGGTCGGGCAGATTAGGCGAATCGAGAAAAGCGGGTTTCGGGTCTTGAGCTCCATATCTTGGGACTCCTTATTTTATTTATTTTTCGAGTTGAACTTATATCGTGGTATATAAACAATTTTTTGTAATAATATGATCATTTACATTTACAAATGAACTACCAGGAGTGGTATATATTAAAATTTATACACATATACCAGTCCATTCTATGCAAATACACTTCACATATACATATCTAATACAACATCGAGATCGTGAGCAGTCTTGGTGAACTTTTGTCTCTGAGATGTAAATCTGTTGGTGTGGAATGTCTGTCCTCTTTATCTCGCTTCGATTGCCTACACTGGATTAAGACACAGTACTAAGCTTTACGCTTAGTGGGAACATATAGTATGACCCGATAACAATATCGCCGTCACTATCTGTTTACATTTGCTATTACTTATGCATATAACGAAGTCTATTCTTATGTGACTTCTAACTCATATCATATTATACATGTAGATTTTAATTCTGTTCAAATTCCTATCATCATCTTGTTCATATTACTTCCCTGTGTCATGTCTTTTACAGGTTGTAACTCATATCTACTACATGTATATCGAGATCAAATCGTATTCGATAACTTATACGTATACGATAGCGATTGAGAACAAATCCGTCATATCGATTTCCTCCCGAGTTCAAGTCGGACTAATACCAATACATATTGTGACTTTTATCACTATCACGACCGAAGCCATTAATCAACTCCCTTTAGCAATTACGTTTCATGATCCGGGATGCCCGTTTAAAAACATTTTTGTTTCAAGAGTATTAAATTTTCACTTCAAAGTGTCGCGACCCGAATCCTCGACTTCGACCTCGGGATACGGATCCAAGTCGAGCCCGGTTTATTCCGACAAAGCTTATTAAAACATTTATTTTGTTTTATTAAATTTTTATTTTCAAAGTGTCACACCGACCCTCCGACTTGACCTTGCTGGCGGATCCAAGTCGAGCCCTGCCATTCGACATTTCAATTATCTTTCAAAACATGTCGCTTATGTTCTTCCATTTTGTGACCTTTTAATTAAACGAAGAACTTCTTTCCGGGCAATCCCATGACATTTACAAATTCAAAAGACCCATAACATTCACACTTAATAACATGCATTTACAAAATAATGCCTTTTTATCCACATAAACTCATGCTATTCATTTTCGCATGCTTTCATTTTACACATCATTTATCATATCACAACATGCATTTTCAATGCAATAATTCAATTCACAATTCAATTTATGGGATTTAAGCATACAAATAAAAATCCCATTTACTCGTCATTGCTGGTTGGTTTCACTTTGACTATTTAATTCATTTCACGGACTCGCTAATGAATCTCTCGCCTTTATCATCTCTAATGTGCATACACATTTTCCACCTGTCTCCCATCACGACGGACGCTTGGTGCACCCCGACATATGGTATTATTTATTCGGTTCTCCCATCACATTGATGCCGCTTTGCGCATCCCGACACGTAATACTTATTCGTTCTTCCCATCATGACGTGATGCCGCTTTGGTGCATCCCGGATCGCGGTATCACTTAAATGCCATACCCCATCAAGACGGATCGATCGTGCATCCCGCCTGCTGACATTTCTTCAATGCCATATACCATCATGGACGATGCCGATTGGTGCATCCCGCCAAGTGGGACATTGAAAATTTCGGTGCCTTCACGCACGGATGCCGACCGTGTATCCCGTCAAAGCGCTCATTCGATATATCAATTACTCACATCTACGACGATTCCGTTTAATGAATCCTGCCTTTATCATCATTCATATTCATTCGATTTTCAAAATCACATTTCGGGGCCCCAATTTCACTTTCGTGGATATCTTTCAAAGATATACTCAATCTATGTACTTATTTCATATGCTCATTCATAAATTCATTTACGTATACTCATTCACGTATACTCATTCATACACTCATTCATAAATTCATTTACGTATACTCATTCACGTATACTCATTCATACACTCATTCATAAATTCATTCATGTATACTCATTCATAAATTCATTTACGTATACTTATTCATGTATACTCATTCATACACTCATTCACATATTCATTCATGTATACTCATTCATGTATACTCATACATAAATTCATTTACGTATCCTTATTCACGTATACTCATTCATACACTCATTCACATATTCATTCATGTATACTCATTCATAAATTCATTTACGTATACTTATTCACGTATACTCATTCATACACTCATTCACATATTCATTTACGTATACTCATTCACGTATACTCATTCATACACTCATTCATGTATACTCATTCATAAATTCATTTACGTATACTTATTCACGTATACTCATTCATGCACTCATTCACATATTCATTCATGTATACTCATTCATAAATTCATTTACGTATACTTATTCACGTATACTCATTCATACACTCATTCACATATTCATTTACGTATACTCATTCACGAATACTCATTCATACACTCATTCATAAATTCATTCATGTATACCCATTCATAAATTCATTTACCTATACTTATTCACGTATACTCATTCATATATTCCTATCATTTGTTATCATTTTCTGGTTATATGTGATAATAATCATATATCACTTAACCACATTATGTGTTCATGACATATTGCCATTCATGTTTCAATTCGTTTTCATTTTCATTTTCCATATCATTTTCTATGTTTCATGAACACATCTATACATTTTTCATTTTCTACATTTTCCTTGTTTCAAGCCTACACATGGAACTTCATTCTTGTGAAGTATGATGTCTATGAAATCACACCTCATTCTTATATTCTTATTCCTCTATGAATCTACTTTACTTAGGAATTGGAATCAATCCAATCGGATCATCCAAACTAAAGTTATGGCATTTTCATGCCAAACTAGTCGGTTTACCCGGATTACACTAGAACAGTTTGTATTACTAATTTTTCCGGGGTCCTAACTTCATATTTGACATGAGGTCTTTGTACTCATTTAAATCTAAGGTGCTAAGGGTTCTATTCCACTGACCACCTAATTCGGAGCACCGAACCTCCGTTATGTCCGAAACAACCCGACTACTCTATGTTCAAAGCTGGAACCAGAATTTGGCTGCACATGGCCCCACTTTGGAGGAATTGTTAGCCACTTAGATAAGAATTTGGTGATGCCTATTCTTTAGGTTTTGTTCTTGAAGTCTATTTTACGTAGCCACTTTAATCACCTAAATCGGATAAGAAATGAGCAAGTTATATTAAAATACGACAACTGGTCGAAATCGGGAACAGAGCAAAGAAAAAATTTAAGACACTTTCTAGCGCTGCATCTGTACACTTTGGCCAAAAATGACCAAAACGAAAGTGTACCGGTGCCAAGTCACCCGAAATGCCCTAAATGTGTGTTTTCACATTTTTCCATATGTTTCCAACCCCAATCAACTCTATACTCCATATACACCTCAAAACCATTTCAAATTCACCTTGTAAACTCTTTTCTACACAATTCATCTTTCAATTAGATACCTTTCTTCAAAATTCTTTCATGAATTTCTTTCTAAAACCTCTTCAATATGGGTTATGACCCATCCTCAACAAAAACATGAATTAGCACTCTAGGCTTACTTCCTTAAACCCTAACTCATTTACTTTCTAACAACTTCAAGAACCCAACTTAAGAGAGGATTCTACAACTATCTTGCGGCTATTTGCAGTTTTAACAACCCTAATTTCAATACATCTTGGTAAGGATTTCATCCTAACAAAACCCTAGGTTTTGGACAAGATAATAATCACAAGAAAAACCAAAGATCCATACACAAATCCAAAGTTCCATATCATGTTAGTAGTTCCATACCTTTGCTCGAGCTCCTCCTCTCTTTCTTCCTCTCTTCCTCTTCTCTTCTTCTCCTTCTCCCCTTCTCCCTCTCTTTCATTCCCTGCTGCTCTCCAAATGAGACCAAATTGGTCTTAAATCCCTTTTTTAAGTTAAGGCCATGTTTGGCCAAGTCAAAACTCATTTTTTTGCTTTTAAGTTTCTCTAATTGCATCTTGGTCCCCCCAATTCTCTCTTATTTCTATTCCATCTTTTTCTCTAATTGCCTTAAATCCCATAACTTCTTCTATTTACATTTCATTTTTCTCAAATTCCATATTGGCATATAAATTTATGGTTTTATGCCTTTCTTTATATCCTCAAGTGGTAAATGACCAATTTACTCAAGCTTTATGATTAATTTTTGGGTCTATCGTTTTATTCCCCGAAAATTCCTATTTAGCTTTTAATATACCCTAAACAAGTTCGAAAACTGCTAGGGTATATTTCGGGGTGTTACAGTAGTCGGGCGGGCCTCACCTAATCCCAAACGTTTGAAAATGGATAAGGGAATAAGATTAATGCTGGCACCCAAATCACATAGGGCCCTCTCAAAGATAGCATTTCCAATAGGTGCACTGATAGTGAAACCGCTCCGGGTCCTGCTTTTATGCAAATTTTCTCTCAAGTATGGCACTACATTCTTCGCTTAAGTTAACTGTTTCGAAATCAGTCAATCTTCTCTTCTGGGACAGAATGTCTTTCATAATATATAACTGGCATCTCGCTCTGCGGCACGCGAAACGGGATATCGATGTGTAACTTCTTTTTGAACACGTCCATGAATTTTAGTGAACTCGCGCATCTGAGCCTTATGTTTCTTTGCACGTCAGGGGTAAAGTGAACCGCAGCCGGCCTCGCTTCATTAGGAGTTCTCGCTGATCGCTTTCTCATTGCCGCTCCTTATCCGCATCACTCGACCGGGCCGACGACTTTCTCGCCCACCCTCTATAATCGATCGCCTCGTCTCCAATTCTTTTACCACTTCGTAATCGCTTTCTTGACATGTTCATTCCCATCTCTTCTCAAGTTTACTTATGAATTGCTTCGTAAAGAACCCGTTGTCTTTCACAATAAGTTCGCCATTCAATCTACTCCAGATTCCAAATCCCTCACCGTGGCCGCTTGATCACTCAACCCAGGTTGCCTCGCCGCATATCGCCGGGTCTCATTCATGAAAGCAGAGCGGAGGTTAGCATCCGCAGCGGCTCGTCAAGTCCACTTTTTCTCAGAGGTGGTTCACTAACTCCTGTCAATGCAGGCATATCGCTTCCGATTATTCCTCCATCCATACCTCGATTGCTCGATCGTTTCCGATTATTACGCCAAATTCGCCTTGATTTCGACTCGATAATTGTTTCCATACCGTCCTTACGCCGTGGATTGATTCTCAATAACTCGATACATATCGGGCCTCGGCCATCGCTGGGTTTCCTCGACCGACATTCTCGTGCTATCATGGCCGCCCTCCACATAATTCACAACTCCCGGTGGGCCGGGTCTCGTATGGCATTCGCGCTCCTTGCCGTCTATTTAATCGCTTAGTCACCGCTTACATGATTAATCAGATTGCTGAGGACTCATTATTCAGGCCACTCCACCGCTTACCGGTGTAACCCTTCTTCGGCCATTGATTTGTATTGTCAAGAAAGATCTTCTAAGATTTCATAAGCTTCGTCTCAGGGTTTTCTTCATCGTGGATCCTCCAAATGAGGCGCTAATCACGTTTCTAGTCGCATTCCTCAAACCATTATAAAAAGTGTGAACCCGCATCCATCCGTCGCCGGTGGTGTGGGCATTTTCTCTCACCGCCGGAATCTATCCCACGCCCGCCTGCCTCCCCACCGTCTAAACGTATCGGGACCGCACAAGTCAGGCAATTTTCAAGGCGGGAAAACTTAGTCGTAAATTTCTCGCACCTAAACTGCTCCATGAAGTAACGGAATCCTGGTCGACTAAGAATAATGCTTCGTCTCTATCACCAAAGGAGAGCGGAATAATCTCAACCTAAGTGCTTCTTCAAGAACCCCATCAGATCGATCGTGATCGCAAACCTACAAGGAAGTCGGGTCAAATGCATATCCGGTTCTCACGGGTACCATGAAACAAGACGCGAAGATCCTGTAATGTTACTAACTTCAGCTCGGGTCATTTCGCCTCTGAATTGGTGGTCGTCTGATAGCCGTCTCAACGACCGCAGGAAGTGCAAACTCCTCTAGTACAGAATGGATCATCCGGGCCGGCAACCGCTCGTGCGTGAGTCCCCGCTGAGCCCATTTACCGTGGTTCATTCGCCAATGCCAAGATTCTCGCTTCTTCGTTGTTTTCCATGATTGCTAGATTTCTAATCAATTCGCTTCGTCACAGATTTCGTAAAGTTCTTCCGCTCAGATCAAACAGATGTCGTCAACTCGACCCGACGTCGATATACTTATCGAAATCTAAATCAAGTAATCACACACGAACCAACAATACAAAATTACAAGCACTTGTAAAAAAACAAATAAAAACAAAATTTTCAGAGTAATATCTAATTGCTTTATTCTCTATATCAATCTAAATCTGTCCCCAGCAACGGCGCCAAAAACTTGATAGGCATAAAGCGTGGTGTGTATAAATGTACGCCTATGTGCGCAAGTGCACGCGTCGCCCCAAGTAATATAGTACCAATACCATTTTATATCGATCCACTCAGGACAGTGTTGACACAAAGGTTTTTTCTTTTTAGATAATATCCGAATAAACGTATTGTAAGAAAAGAAATTGAGTGTGTAAATTTCCAACTAAGCTTATTGGTTCTAATGAATTACTCGGTATTAAGATTAGAGTTGAGGTCTCCCCGTCACTTTCGATGGATTACTTAAAGATGCTATTATTCAATGTATTTATAATTTGTCACGGCGAGGTGATCTATTTCATTTAGATATCCTCTCTCGAGGTATATCCGTCTTATCTCATGAATAGAGTTGAGCATATCTCTATCCCAACTCAAAAGATTTAAATGCTTAAAATGTTCTAACCTCAAGTGCCACCTTCAGATCTAATATCTCTATTTACCGAATCAACTAAAGGTCGCTTCACTGTATCTCTCCTCGATATCCTCATCTCTAATCTCTGATCTCTAGTATGGTTATGCTAATGTCAGTCAGACATCACCATATAATTGAATTCATAGATATAAAGGTGATAAACAATTTTATAAACCAATGAATAATATAAATTACCGATCTTTAATCCATGAACATGTATAGGTCAATAAAGACTCTAGATAGATCTAAAACATAATCAGATAATGAAATTATCGATATTAAATATGTAAAACATCATTCTATTATCCAAAATGGGAAAACAATACAAATCACGCTCTTCGATCGACGTCATTGCCGCTTCCTGGATTCGTGCCCTAAATCTCGCACGCCTCCCGATTACGCCCGAATTCTCAACCCTTGGTGGTTTTAATGATGGAGGGCAAATCTCAAGGCCGACAAGTCACGAATGCTGTCGCTATCGAATTTTTCATTGGCGCACCCAACGTCGCTGACGCCGGACGCCACGACGCTGGGATCGCCAGCGACGCCGGACCGCCGCGACGCCCGTACCCACTTTCTCTACATCGCTTTCCACGCCTAATTTGTCTGTGTTTGCTCTTTCACCCTCATTTGCACCGCACTACGTAATTTGCCATACTCGTGCATCAAGCTATAAAAATACATATTTAAACGTAAAATAACGCTTAAAAACCTAAGATAGCAGATACTCGAGCGTTGTGCACTCATCAAGAATCAATGAGGGTTTTTGTTCTTGATTTTCCCCTGCACAAATAAAATAAAAGCAAGTGGCGACTCCAAACACAACTGCCTCATGGGGATCTGATTTTCAGCTACCTAAATCAACCCACATTTTCTTTTTCATTTTAAAGCCAGTCACGCAGCCCGCGGACTGCAGTGGTCCACAATCAAGCGACTACTGGGATCGAACAAATAATCTCCTCCGGTTTCATAAGACATCAAGCTTCAACTTGAGTTTGGTATATTAGAGCACATGGTTCTCTGACCAGCTGACTCTTAGGCTATAGATAAATGATCGAGGACCACTTTACCAGTCAGACATTCGATACACTCGTGGTTTGCTCAGGCCAGGTGTTCACCGTTGATTCTAAAGACGCCATTTCAGCGGTTGATTTGGTACCTAGCTATATGTTTCTGATTGGCATAGATGGTTAGTTTGTGTGTATATTCTGTGGTAGGCTTGCTCTTTGCGCATGACTGTTTGCTGCATGACTACCCTCTCTCTTGCATGACTACTTGATTTCTTCAGGTTCGCGGCTACTCGTTAAGGACCATTACCCGATCCACTGCCGGCGCCACTCGCTTTAAATGGAAGGAAAATGTAAAAAAATGAAAAGAAAATGTGGGTCGATTTTCGAAGCTTGAAAAAATCATTCCCGGCGAGACAATTTTCTTCGAAATCGCTTACTTACTTACGTTATTTTATAGCCGGAAAACCAAGTGCGAACAAAAACCCCAATGACTCCAAAGATGGAAAGCTGTCCATGGAAAAACTAGATTTCTAGGTCCGGGGATCAGATTAACTATCGGGAAGGTACCTCATATGAGGTGAAGCACCCCTTCAGGCCCTAACTCGGTCTCTACTAGTGAATCGTACGTAGGAGCATACGGGTCACGTATCGTATAAAGCCCCAAAGCAAACATACAACTTAATCGACCACCACCGTATCTAGCATGCTTAAAAACACTCAACCAAAAGGGCAAAGAAGGTGGTACCAAGTGTCACATCCTTACCTCTTCTTTTGTAGGTCAGGATCGCGCTTGTGGAACGGGTAGGCTTAAGTGCCACCAAAACCCGTGAGTGTTTAAGTCCCATAATTTCTACCAAAATTCAAGACTCTTATTCGCTTATAACAAATGATAGATCCCGTTATTCGGGCAATATCAATCTAAAATCTACTAATAATTAACTCAAAATCTCATATCATGATATTATTCCTCAAATAACATAACAAAATAGACCTCCGTGGTCATCCACTAACAAAAACGACCTCAACGGTCTCATCAAAATATCAATAAGGTTTCATCAAAGCAAAATTTATCCAACTCAACTATTCAAAATTTATCGATTTAACCAAATAATTAACCCAATAACCAAGTTAATTCACCATGGAGCCTCTCCCGGAAACTTAGACTCTCATTCACCAAATAAAACAAAATAATAATCCATTACATGTTTCAAATAGAATCCAAGGGTCAAGAAATGCCCTGATTCTCCTTTCTCTCGCTACCCTTAAAAGGAGGAAATCAACGGGGGGATAACTCGTGAGTAAAATATATCACCATACTTGTGAGGCCAGGGTACTCAAGGCTACCACAAGGATGTGGTTACGCCAATCAATCAATCACCGCACATAGGTTATGCAACAAATGAGGCAATAAGAACAACAATATCAAAAGATTTAGAGGTTTGAAACACGTAAATATAGTTTACCATCTTCGTGAACCCATTCCTTTACCTTATACCGGAATCCGCATTCCAACCACAAAGATCCGTGAGAACTGCCTGCCCCACGCCAGAGTTTCACCACCTCTCTAGGAAGGCACTGCTTTCGTCGCACTGCAGGTACCACAAGCACATAGCCCGATGACCTCCCCACGCTAGCTTCGTGACCATACCATCAAATGACACACTTCCTCCAGCCTCTCTCTCTCCTCTCTCAACGATTTACAAGTTATAGTCGACCGTATTCGCATGCAACAAGAGATAACACCTCAAATACAATATATAGTCGGACCGTGCTCAACATGAATATTCATCAGGACACGTGACTTGTGGCATATGACAAATCCAATTCAATGAATGCTCAAGAATAAGGGTCTTAATCATAGTCAATTACTACGATCAAGTCAAACAATGAAAACACCGCTATACATTTCGAAGGTGCACGATGATATAAATTTACTCACTTCCCTATTAGTCCGTGCTCACTAGGTTATTCAATTAACGTGTGAGCCTTCCCCAACTCTCGCTTTGTTATACCAATATTCATGCAAGAAAAAGAAATATAAAGATAACGCCAAAATCATAATGAGTCACAATTGCTATTCACCACTCACCAGTCATGCACTGCTTATTTAATCGCCTAGCTCGAGCTTTTTAAATAATAATTTTTTTAAATCCCCTTTACTTTCCTTACCTTCAACATTCATTTTAACATCTAAATACCCGAAATTATAATTTTACTATTCACTTTCACAACTAATTTCTTATATCTAATGTTTAATCACTAAATTTTGTTTTTCGCAGATTGCATCAGTTAGTATTTTGCTCATATCTTTCTACCGACGTCGAAAAGACCTGAAACCAGTGGAAAATTTCACTAAATGATCCATATCTTTCCAATGATATCACCGGTCTCGTGTCCATTAGGTTCTCCTATGATTCTGTCTCAAGTCGACCTTCAAATGCAAATTCACATTCAATCGATTCAACCCTTCTCATTCCAATTAATTACCACCTCAATTTCATTCTAAATACATTTTCCTCAAATTTAAACATACCGGGACTTAATTCCATACCTCTTAGGTCACATTTTATAGATTCAAAAATGCAATTTCAACTCAGCATACACATTAGAACAATTAATTCATTCCAACAAATTTCTAATTGACCATCCAAACAACAACCATTTATCAATTCAGCCCCTTTCCTCCAATACGTACTCATGCAAACCAAAATTAAAAACCATGGCTCTTATACTCTCGTGAAGTCTCCCCAAACATGAAAAATCACAGGTTGATTCAAAGGGAATTATTTTGCAAACACTCCTTCTTCCTCCCAGCATAGCTCGGCGCCTGAATGGAGTAGTCCTTGCATTTTCACCTTTTCTTTTGTTTTCTTCGCTTCGACTTTCTTTGAGGCCTAATATTTTTAAAAAATTGTTCAATATTGCACTTGGAAGTCCCTGCGGTTTTTCTTTGAATCTTTTTAAGGCCCAGAATTATTAAAATGTCTCTTAACTTTAACAACAAAATCGCTGACTTTTCCCACCGCTTCACTGCTCACGTATTTTATTTTTCTTATTCATGGCTTTCATTAATTTTATTTTTATATCAGTTATATATTTGGAACTTAATTGTTTCAGAAATTCCTATAATTTGTTTCATTCATTGGGTATTTTAAAATTCTATTTTGGCCTTAACTTTAATTTGACCTTACTGGTATATTTTCCCTAAAATTCCATTTAATTGAGAAATAAATTAAAAGTTTCATGTCATTATAACTATGATGGACCTTAGTAATTTTAAAACTTATAAATTCATGAAAAAAATCATTTAAAAATGTTTGGTGTTACATTCTCCCCCTCATAAAATTCGTCTTCTCGAATTTACAAAGAAGTTGAGGATATTTCATTCCTCATCGACCGCTTCACTGCACACTCTCTGTCTGATTCTGCCATCAACCTTACCATAGCGCTTTGTTCTTCAGCTTCCCGGTCTCAGTCATCCACTATGGCTAAATGGGTACCTCCTCATATTAGACAAATCCTTATCAACTCAACTCCCAGTCCAGCTGAATGTGAGACTCGATGAGAAACTGGCATTCTGAACAACATTGAGATGTGAAACACCGATATTACTATTAAAGTTAGCAAAGCCAACTCTGCAAGATACATATCGCCAACCCTATCCAATATCCTAGAATGGCCCATATATCTCTGCAGGTTTACCCCTTTCTTCCTTCGAATCTACCACTCCTTCATAGAGGTGAGGTTTTAAGGAAAACGTGATCACCCACACCAAACTCAGACATCCCGTCTCCTCTCATCGCGATAACTCTTTCACGAACAAAGACGCCCTCATTCTCTCCCCATTATGGTACTTTCCTTAAGCTTCTTGATCAACTCAACTCCTTCCTGTCTATACCCTTATGTACCGGGGAATGATGGTGCAGACCGCCAATGACTTCCTCGCGAAAGGTACCAATGTAATTTCACAATGGCTTCCCAGGATACATAAATCCGTAATCATGGGCCTTCAAGACCTTCACCATCTCCTTCCACGAGATTCAAATCTCTTCACTGAATGACAGATTTATGATCCAAATCCTCACACTTCACCATATAGTGCTCATCTTCGCAAAATCACCATTCCGTGTCATGGATAATTCAACTCATGTCTCCTCAATCACTCGACGTATATACACCTTTCCCGACAGATCAAACATAAACCTAATCCACCGGAGGTATCACAACGTCATACCCCATGATCTGGTAATGTTAACGGAGCAGAGTTACAATCCCAAGCTTTCGAAACTTGCTCATAGTAATATCCCACTAAATTTTACTTCGCTCCCATCACCGCGGTCGCTGGTATATTCCTTGAAAATCTTTCACAAATCTCCACATCCGTACCATACCCGTAAAACTACGTATCTCGCCACATTGTGGGTCTAGCCGCTAGACACTCGGCTTCACCTTCTTTCTGATCCACCGAACACCCTCCTCGCATCACATGCCCCAAGAAACCTCACACCTGTTAGCCAAAACCTACATTTAGATGGGCTTTGCATACGCTTGATGTGTTCTGAGTGCCTGCAGCATAATCCCGAGGTGTTCATGTTCCACACATGACTTTCTAATAATCGTGATATCATCTATAAACACCAATTACAATTTAATATCCAGATAAAGGCTCAAAAACCCGCCTCATCAAATCCATAAACGCGGTTGGTGCGTTAGTCAACCCAAACTGTAATACCAAGAACTCATAATGACCATACCGAGTCCTGAATGCAGTCTTGGGTATATCTTCCCTCCTTATCTTCAACTGATGGTAACCAGACCGAAGGTCAATCTTTGAAAATGATCGCCTCTCAGAATCGGGGTCAAAAATCATCTATTCTCGGGAAGCCGGATACTTATTCTCGACACATTATCTGAACTCGTTTGCAATCAATGCACATCCTCAAGGCCCCATCCTTTTTCTTTCACAAATAACACCGATGCACCCTACTCTGAACGCTGGTCTAATAAAACTCTTATCCAGCAATTCTTGCAACCGCTTCTTTCAACTCTTTCAATTCAAGGTGCCATATGGTATGGCGTGGAATAGACATGTGATTTGTACTCGTGTAACAAGCTCAATATTAAACCCACTGCCCTGGGTGCTAACCCGTAAATCATCGTATACATCCGAGTAACTCCTCACATGTAGGTATATCTCCCAAATTAGTAGGGAATTCTAAAGATCTCTCACATGAGCTACAAATACCCCCGGCAACCTTCTAAGTAACCTCCGAAGGCTATAGCTGAAATCAAGGTACTGTGGCTTCCATTATGATCTCTCCTGAAACAAACTCAAAAATTCCCAATGGCTTTAAACTATCTTTCTATAACAATCCATGGTTGCATATTTAATACAACCATTCCATACCTAAGATAACATCAAACTCCAAAGATAGGCAATTCAATCAAATTCAAAGATATAATCAAGTATCCCCACGCTGGTCTCACATGATCCATATAGTTCACCTCAACTATTTCTCCAAGTGGTGTGCTAATAGCTATGATTCTCCCCACATTATCATTTTACCCTTCTGTTCAATTTCTTAGCACAAGATGGGATACAAACAGCACAGAGTGGCTCCCTTGATCAAATACAAACACTTTGGCTTCGTTCTGCTTGTGCCACGTATTATACCATGAATAAATTAAAAGCATTTAAAATTTTCACCCAAGAAATATGTTAAATTCAGATATAATCATTGGCAAGAAGTGTTGTCAGGTAGTCCGCCTGCTGTATTAACCCAAAACTTTACCTTGGCCTTCTACCAATCGGTGTGGGCCTCGTTCAGCTCAAGGCCCGGGGCAGGAGCTCGTCCCTCAGGCTTCCTACCCGCACCTCCTAGCGTGCCCCCACTGCACTGAGGCCGGGGTGCCGGGGGGCCGCAGCCGAGCACCCTTTGAGGTGCCTCGGAGGCGGCGCTCCCGGCCGCCCACACCGTGCAGCAAACTACGGAGGAATATCTACATCGACCACCTTAGCTCTCTTCCACACACACTCACACGCCGTGCCTCAACAACCTCAGGCCGCTCGCAGTGCTGGATTGCAACGAGGTAACTCTGCGGATTGTCCTCCTTCGCCCTCCCCTCTGGCGTTGTTGCCGCGAGAGTGGACCTGAACACCGCTCTTCACTCTTCCCCCTTTACTTACTCTAGCCACCCTCATTTTCTCTCCTTTCTATCCCTCTCACCCATGCCTTTATTCGGTCTCCCACAATTTAGCCTTCATCAACAATCTTGTCAATGGGAAAATCTCCACAATAGTGCATTGTAAAGAGGTGGTACCATTCCTCTGGACCATCAACACGAGCCGCTTCATCAGTACTGGGCCTGGGAGCATACTACCTGACGAGTGAACTCTTAAAGATGCCTGTGATACACCTATCCGATAAGTCCTGCTTTAGCTTAACGATAAGCCCCGTTCTCGTCTCACGGGATATAAACTCATCCATAACAGCCTCTCTAAACATTCTGCAAGGGAGGGTCTCCTCCCTATAACGGATCCTCACGTCTCTCGAACCAATCCCATGCATTATTTTCATCTTCAGTCTCTACCAAATTTCAATTACTTCCCAAAGACTGATGAGCTTAAAAGTCATCTATTTTTAATCCATTTTTCGGTTTGATTTTCATCCAAAAGGAATAATTAATGTAAAGTGACTATGAAGAAACTACCAATGTTATTAGCGTGTGAGGCGGAAGAAAGAAGAAAAAGCAAAGGAGAAAAATGCAAGTAAATCTGGAGTAAAATACGTAAAATGGCAGTAAAGCGTAAACAGCACTGGGTAACTAATGCTGCGCTAATATCATTCAGCTATGCGCCTACATCGAAAATTCAAGAAAATCGCTGCGTCATGGCTGTGCATTACATAATGGTGCAACCGAAGACTAACCAGAGACTTAAGAAATGATGTCGCGATAACGATCAGGATGTCACACTAAGATCACATGTCGCGGCTGCGAGATGAGGTTGTGACAAGAGAAGCACCTTGATGCTATGACCTAAAGTTTGAAAAGATGAAATCGATGTGATTTAACCAGTTCATTTAGACCGACGCGCCGCTGGCTATCAAAAGCAACCGCTTTGCCGCAAAGAGTTGAATCATGTCGCGACAAGAGATCGTAGGTCGCGATACGAGACGGATCGCTGAAAGCTGAAATTCCATAAAGTGATATCGCGATGCGGATCGATGTCACAGTATCGTGTTCATCGCTGAAGGCCGCAGACCTAAGTCGATGTCGCATAAAGATCGATATGTCGGCGATAAGAAGCATACCATTTACGTCTGGGCTTCTAAAGCGATGTCGCTGATAAGAGACCGATGTCGCCGACATAAGCAAGATACTGGCTTCCGCGCCGAGACTCGCCGATGTCGCGACAAGAGATCGATGTCGCCACAATTAGAACTTACCAAATCAAAGTCGCAGAAAGTTATAGCGACGTCGGCAATAGATTTACGTCGCGACATCAGAAATCATCGCTGAAGGACCGCTAAGACATGGTTGATGTCACGAAGAAGAGATCGATGTCGCCGACATCGTGAAACGAACGCTTAAAAACCGCGGGAGTTACAGAAAGCGATGTCAGCGGCTAAAGATTACGTCGCGAACACGTAAACCATCATCTAAAGGTTGCGTAGAATAAGGTTGATGTCAGAACATTGATTCCCTTTGTCGCTGAAGACAAGGTGCTTAAAAGAAAACAAAGGAATATTATGATCATCACAAAAATGCCGCAACAAGTGCTGTAACTTAAATCGATGCTCGACAAGGGCTTCTGAGGTCGCGACCGAACAAGAATACGGGCCACCCATTGGAAATCCACAAAAGACTGCATTGGAATTGTTCAACTGTAACCCTATAAACAATGGTCGCTACTAACGTAAAAGCAGCTCTTAGCGACTGGCAGCAGAGATCTGGTTACTGGCAGCCCTGATTTTCTTTCTCTCTTTCTTACTTTTGCTTTCGCTTTTTCTTTCCATTTTGTTTTGACGATTAGTGTGTATTTCTGCTCTAATTTGATTTTATCTTAATGCAAATAATTTGTTTGAGTGCAGCGTTTATTTCTTAAAATTAATGCTCTGTTGTTTGAATTCCAGACAAATTTGGGATTTCAACACCAATTTCCCGCTTTTGATGTTGGTTTTCTTTGATCACAGTTTATTGTATGGTATAATTTAATTTAGAAACCCAAATTTTCATTGAATTGACGTTATTGCCGAAATAATCTTTCTCGCAAAGATTTCATTCATAATAAATAACTTCGCACAGCAACCACTTATTTGGTTGCGTGTTCTGGAATTGATCCTAATTTCAGCCTCGGGTACTCATAACGAGGTTGTTTCAAATTTCTCCGATTTCCGTGAGGCCCCTCCTGGTGACACTGCAGAAGGCATTCCCAGAGTAAGAAACAGACTCTCTGGGTAAAGGCATTTGAACCCATTGCCGATCTAATGCGCCCAGATATTTAAATCAATACATCCTTCTCGCTTGTAACCGAGAATGAGCTGAGTGAGTTAAAACTAAGTAGAAGAGTTCACCTCAACTAATAGTGAATCTCGATCCCGTGTTAGCAAGGATCTAATCAAGGAAAGAGTAAGCTATTCTAATTTTGAGGGTGAGGAACCAGTATAGTGCAACCTCAAGAATGACTCACTTGAAGGGAGCTCAGTTCAAGAAATTGTTATTGTGGGTATGAAGCATTGAGAAAGAAAATACCTGCAATAAGGCAACTAGTTTTAAAAGTAGTTATTTCACCCCCGTGTTCGAGAGAAACAGCGAAGTGAGATGATGAACTGTGGTGGTACGGAGAAACTACTACACTTCAAGAATCTCGACTAGTTTTAAAGATCTCGTAGTCTAAACCAAAGATACGATAGACCAGAGGGAATTGGATTCTTCAATGGCAGCCGATTATTCAATGTGTTCTTTAGAGATAATCAAGTTAAATCTAAATTTGTTATTTTGATATTTCAATATTCAATTCATTTATTGTTCATTCATTTTCTTTTACATTATTCATTCCAAGTTTTCAAAGCAAATCTTCATTATCGTATTATCGCCCAAATAGTATGGAGCTTGGTGAAGGAGAAGGATTGAAAAAATTCTCGAGATCTCGTGGGATCGATATCTCGAATCCAAATCCATTTTATTACTTGTCGACCTATGCACTTGGTAAGAGATATTGGATCAAAACCACCTAAAAATGGTTTAATCTTAAAAATATCTTTAATCAAGTAATACTTTCTAAGGAAACCTACACTTAAATTTAATGGTTATTGTCGAGGATTAGACAATAGTCCTTGGTATGTTCCTTAAATTTGAATAGGTGTTTTGATCCATAACAATTTATTGATGCAGTCTTAACTAGTCTTATGGTATTGTTGCCGTGGGATTAGATAATAGTCCTTGGGGGTGGATAACGTCATAAATTTGGTGTACATCAAATGATCCAAATACTAACAAGTTTATGACGCTGCTGTTTGGGGATTAGATAATAATCTTTTGGTAATTGTGTTATACACTTGTGTACATACTCTGATCCAGTCAACAGCATCCGAGCATGATAATCTCCTCACTACTTTTTCTGTCTCCTCCAAGAAATACTATGGGTCATCTCCTTCCTCACCATGATATTCTGGAGTCTTAAACCTCAAGAACTCTTAAAGATAGACCTTCCTCATCCAGCATTCGCTTACTTACCCCCAGGCACCCGTGCAGAGGTCAGGCGAGCCGGAGCCAGAGCAGTGGAACCGAAACAACCACCGGTCTCACCTGCTCCACTTCCCGCCAAGGGCTCTATTCCTCTCGCCCTAACTCCCCAGATTGCCTCAAAATCTCAAATCATCCATATCAAATGGAGGCTGTGGTGGAACATTCAGCCCCACTACTCTCCGCCTCGATCTGTGGGTGAATTTATCTCCATCTCACCGATCTTGATGCATAGACTCCACATCCGTATCCTAACATCTATCGATCATAGATCTCCCTTCGCCTCTTGGCAGGTGGTCCACGCCTCGGGTACGCCTTGTTGTCTTCTTGGTGGCATTCTGACAACCAAGAAAACAAATGATACTTAGATTCACAATACATATCAAGAGCACTTAAATTTTCACCTATAGGATACGCAGAAATTAACTATACTATGATGACATACAAAAGACAATTTGGAACTACGTCTATGGTAACAAGATTATCATTTACCCAAATAACATCCCCAAAGTTCTTTAAACATACTGATACCAACTTTGTCAGCATCCCACTTTGTAGGCCAGACCTGGCGCTGGGGTGAACGGCAGTGTGCTTAAGGCCACCAAAACTGTAGCAAGCCTAAGTCCTATTAATTTCACCGAAATTCGGCAAGACCTATTCGCTTCTATAACAATGATTGTGTGATCCTGTTATTCGCAATATCAATCTATAATTCATTAATAATTAACTCAAAATCTCATCATGATATTATCTCAAAATAACATAACAAATAGACCTCCGTGGTCATCCACTAACAAAACGACCAACGGTCTCAATAAAAATATCAACAAGGTTTCATCAAAGCAAAATTATCCAACCCAACTATTCAAAATTTATCGATGAATCCAACACTAACTCCAATAACTGTTAATTCACCATGAGCCTTCCTCGAAACTTAGACTCTCATTCACCAAATAAACAAATAATAATCCATTACATGTTTCAAATAGAACTAATTGGTCAAGAAATGCCCGGATTCTCCTTTCTCCACCTAAGAGAACAATCGTGAGATAACCTCGTGAGTAAAAATATATCACCATACTCAGAGGCTAGGTACCTGCCGCCGTTTCACTGGGCATGGTTATGCTCAATCAATCAATCACCGTATTGTGCTGGTGCAACAAATGTGAGGCAATATGAACAACAATATCAAAAGAGATTTTGGGAGGTTTGAAACACGTAAATATAGTTTACCATTCAGAATCCGTGACATTCCTTTTACCTTTATACCGGAACTTGATATCTCCTAACCAAGATCCGTGAGAACGGTCGTTCCCACGCCAGAGCCTTACCACCTCTCTAGAAGGCACTCGCTTTGCCCGCACTAAAGCGGGGTACCATGTGCAATACAAATTACTTACCCTCCCCATCGCTAGAAGCTTTCTTTGATTCATACCATCAAATGACATTAACGATTTACAAGTTATAGCTACTCGCATCAAAGAGCAACAAGAGATAACACTAAATACATAAGAGTTAGTTTATCAGGCTCAAAGATAGAACATTCATCAAGACATCGACTTGTGGCATATGACAAATTCAATTCAATGAATGCTCAAGAAAAGGGTCTTAATCATAATAATTACTACGATCAAGTCAAACAATGAAAACACCGCTATACATTTCCGAAGGTGCAAGTAATGGATGATATAAATTTACTCACCTCCCTATTAGTCCAAAGCTCACAGTTATTCACCCCAACGCGAGCTCTCTCCCACCCCGCTTGGTTATACCAATATTCATGCAAGAAAAGAAATATAAAGATAACGCCAAAATCATAACGAGCCATACCTTTGTTGTCTACCACTCAATTAGGTCGCAATTCAAGCTTATTTAATCGCCTAACTTGAGCTTTTTAAATAATAAATTTTTTTTAAAATCCCCTTTTTACTTTCCTTACCTTCGAAATTCTACCTTTTAACATCTAAATACCCGAAATTATAATTATAATATTCAATTTCACAACTAATTTCTTATATCTAATGCTTAATCACTAAACTCGCTTTTTTTTTGGCATGATTAAGCATCGCTTAGTATTTGCCTATATCTTTCTACCGACGTCAAAGACCTGAAACTAGTGGCAAATTTCACTAACATCCATATTTCCACGATGTCAAATTGGCCCTAAAATTTGTCCATTAGGTCCTCCTCATGATTCTGTCCAAGTCGACTTTCAAATGTAAATTACATTCAATCGATTCAACCCTTCATTCCACTAATTACCACCTCAATTTCATTCTAAATACATTTTCCCCAAATTTTAAACAGACTTTAATTCATACCTCTTAGGTCACATTTATAGATTCAAATGCAATTGCAACCTAGCATACATTATTTCAGAACAATCTATTCATTCCAAACAGCCCTAATTGACCATCCAAACAACAACCATTTATCATCAATTCAGCCCCTTTCCTCCAATAATGCACTACAAAACCAAATTAAACCATGGCTTCTTTAATATACCTTCAAGTCTCCCACCGCGAAAATCACAAAAGCTGATTCAAAGGAATTGGCTGCAACAAAATTTTCTTCCTTTCCTCGCCAGCTCTGCCCCGAATGGAGAACCTAGGTTCTCTCAATTTTTTTTCTTTTTGTTTTCCTGTCGATTTTCGAGGCCTAATATTTTTAAAAATTAATTCAATATTGCACTTAAGTCCCTCATGGTTTTTCTTGAATTTTTGATACCTGGGGAATTATTAAATGTCTCTTTTGGCCCTTGGTCAACAAAATCTATTGACTTTTCTCCTCTACCTTGCTCACTCGTTCACGATCTTTATTTATTTTTTATTCATAGCCTTTCAGCTAATTTTATTTCTATATCATATTTGGGAACTTAATTTTGCTTCATAAAAATTCTGTTAATTATTTCATTCATTGGTTATTTAAAAATTCTATTTTGTCAATCGCTGTATCATGACCTTATCGGGTATATTTTCCTAAAATTCCATTTAATTGGAGAAATACTCAAAATTATTATAAATTCATGATGGACCTTAAAACACCTAAAACTTAAATTCCATGAAAAAAAATCATTTAAAAAAATGTTTGGGGTGTTACACCTGTAGTCCCTGGCCATACGCTACATCAAAGGTTAGCCAACAAACATAGCAAGCATGCATGACACCCAAACACAAAGCATCCATGTGAAATTCATTACCCAACATTAAAGTACATACCTTTGGTCTCTAGCCAAGCGCTGCATAAGAGGTCATTCAAAAGGCTCAAATGCATCACAAATGTCAAAATCCAAACACCATGTACGCATATGAAAACAAATACCAACGCCTAAGCATGTACCCGAGGTCCCTAGCCATGCATAGCAGAATAGGTAGGGCAAATAATACACCATACATCATGCATTTAAACCAAGTATCGATCCCATACCAAAAGAAAGGAAACAAATGGAAGGAGGTGTAAGTGGTTTGCTTACTTTAGCAATACATTCCCTTTTAAAATCCCACAACCAAACCATACATACCAACCCGCATCGCCCACTACACCACTCTCGTCTCAAACCGAAACTGAACTCAGACTCCAAAAAGGCAACCTACAGGTTCCTCGGGGCAAACTAAGAGCACGCCATGATAGATTCGACTAAACATGCTAAAATAGGGGTCAGCCATACCGCTCTTGACAACTCAGCAACCTGCCTCTCAACAAGTCCGAACGATTGAGAAAAATTCTGAACCTTTGTTAGAAAATTCCTCAGAGAGTCAGGAATCCAACAAAACAAAGGAATACGATTCCGATTTCGAATGGCCAAGAACTAACCCAAACAAATAAAAGTACCCAAACTATCATTCTGGAAAACCTAACCTTAATGAACCTACCGGGTTCGAGCTTCCAACCTACTAACTTCGCTGAGAGAAGCTCTCAAAATTTTCCAGAACCTTCCTAAAAGATTCAGGAATCTAATAAACAAACGTTGATCAATCTCACGATGAGGAGAAACTAATCAAACAAACCAAACTACCTAAACCCGCCATTCCCGCAAACCTAACCTTAAATGAACTGACCGACCCGGTTTCCCAACTACCCATCTCGCGAGAGGCTCTCAAAATTTCCCAGAACCTTCCTAAAAGATTTAGAATCTAAAAAACAAACGGGTTATCGATTCTTAGCTCGATGAGTGAGAACCAACCAAAACAAACCGTTGTCTTCAAAACCCAGACTCGGCCCAAAGTAAACTATTGAACCGCCTCACTGCATGAGCGTGAAAACCGGCCAAACGGCCGAGAGAAACCTCAAACTTGATCAATGTTCTTAAATAATAGATTTGAGCTGTGGTCTATTTCTTTACCTCTTCCACAAAACTTAAAAGAAACTGTTTAAGCATCCAAGCAGACCGCAGAAACGTGCGTTTGAGCCTCGAAAAGTGTCCCTCCCAAGGTTCACTTTGATCTTTCTCTCCTTTGTAATCGATTCCCCCACCCCACCTTCTCGAGCCTACCTGGTGTTTTCCACCTTCAAGCTTTTGAAAAGAGCCTAACCGCCCCTAAACAGCCTTCCTGCATTAACTCCTCTCCTCATTTTCCTTGCAAGCTGAATATCTTAAGCTTTCAGCTTGCTTCACCACCAAGTATCCATATGGATTCATGGTGGGCTGCATGTGACTTAAGTCAAGGCCCAAAATGGACCCACAATACTTCCCATGGTCGAGCTGGAGCTTATGGGCCCGAACCATATGGGATTTGGGCTCCAAAATTACAAAAAAAACAGCGTTCCACACAAGCTGGCCCGACTAACCGATGAACTGTGATGCCAACTACCCATCCGGCTTGAGGAAAATGCGAAATTTTGATAGAATGTTCCCTGAAGAATAAGGAGACCAAAAATAACGGTGCACCATTCCAAGTCCCATGAGGGAGATATGATCAAAACAAGGAGGAGGCTCACCAAAATCACTCCAAAAACAGTATCGTATATCATCGCTTTGATGAACTACCAAACCGATTAGTCAAACGGTTGAAAAAAATTATGAATTTTTAACAGAAACCTCATTGGAAAATAAGGAATCCAACAAAACAAACAATGAACAATTCTGAGTTCGGACAAGGGAGATATGATCGAAACCAGCTCAAGTGCTCCTAATTTGACATACTCTAATAAACTTTGATTGAGCTAAAACCTCGAGGGGGCCCCACTTGCTTCCTGGCAAAAAGATGCCAATAACTAAAAAAATAATCCATGATGAACCCTTAAAGTGAACTACATACGCACTCAACGGATCTACATACAAGCCCACCCATGTTCGAGACGCATCTGCCTAAAAGGGTCTTAATGGTGTTATATGAGAACGATGTGGGTGAGCGTGATAACCCATAGAATAAATGCAAGTGTTGAGGGCAAAAATTGAGGGTCTACAAATATGCCCCTCTTCAGTAGTGGGAATGAACGAGTGAATCGTGGGTGCTATGCAAGCGATGCAAGAGTGAAATGAATTCTGCGTTGAAGAACCTAGATGACCAACAATTTTACCCCCTTACCTAGTAATCGAAGGTTAACTACAATATCGCCCGATCAAGGACTTAAGAAAACTATATGACGCCGGAAGAGGAGGATCCGGTATAACCTGAAAAGATAATGAATCCCGGGGCGATGCCTGAGAAGATGAGGAAATCCGAGCAAAACTATAAAGGTCCTAGCAAGCACCGAAAAAGGTTGAATCCGCAGTACCAAAGAAGGGTAATCCAAGAGTACCGGGAAGGTAAAACTGTGAGACGGAAGGTAAACCGTGAGTAATTTGAAGGAAATCGTGAGTACCGAAAGGTAGGATCCCGGAGAGTACTGTGAATGGGGATCCGGCGCGAGCACCGAAATGGGATCTTGGCGAGTACCGGGAATGTGGGATCCGGCTGAAAATTTGGAAGGTAACCGCGAGTACTGAAAAGCGTAGGATCCGAGCGAGTATCTGAGAAGGTAAACTGGTTAGCAATTTAAAAGGTGTGGATCCGAGCGAGTATCGTAGAAGGTAAATCCTCAAAGAGCTTTAAAAGCAGTGATCCGAGAGTACCCTAGAAGGTCAAACTAGCCTCGAGTGAGTCTCAAAAGGTAGGATCCCGGAGAGTACTCGAGAAGTGGGGAACTGGGCAGTACCAGAAGGCCCGAATGAATACCGGAGAAGGATCTATAGGTGGGTAGAATCCGGCAGTACCGAGAACCACCAGATTAAAAGGATAGGGATGCCAAAACCAAGGCTTTGTAATCTAACCCAACCGAACGGGATGACCTAAAACGAAACCTAGGAGCATAAATGGGAAACTTAGATGTAAATCGTTGAGATACTCGATCTACGACAAAGGTGGCGCCCTGCAGGATGCCAAAAGTGCCACAAATGATGTTTAGAAACCAAGAACTTAATAACAAGACTAAAGAAGGAGGTACGCCCAGAGGGACAATCCTGTCAAATGTGACCTCACATGTGAAAGAAAAGGGGCGAGGCCCTACCAGGTATCAACGCCTATGTCAAAATCTCATAACCGCACATGGCCAAAGTCGAGCTGAAAACATCACACCACTATCTTGAAAAATCATCCATTTCTATTCCATAAAACTGATATAGGTGTATGCCCCATGGTGCACATCCGATATGCAAGTGCCTTTACGAAAATCTCAAATAAATTTCAAGAACCAATCACCTCGAACAAGCGAACAAGACAATATACGGGCAGCGCCAAAGGTGCACCCCATTGAAAGTTGACGAATATGAGAGAACGCACCAGGCCAGGCCCTTAGAAGCACTCAGCCAGATGAAGAAACTCCGTGCATGTGGTGCACACTCAAACTTTGATGCCAAAATATCTATGTGAATGGTCACAAAGTGTACATAAAGACAGCCAATGCCAACATGAAAGGACGGGGTATGCCCCAAAGTGTGAACATGTTGTAGCATCAATAACGGGCTATCAATGGTCCCACTCAGATTTCATCTATATCTAATCACGGACTCGGAAGTAAGAAACTAAATGGAGAAGCAATATGTGACCTCAATACTCCCCAAGAGCTGGGGGCACATGAGCATCCAGTACTCGATGATGGAATGGGACACATCCATATAAAATGCTTGAAGCAAACACGAAATCTCATGGTCTCGAGGCGGTCTTAGACTCGGACGTAATGTAGACGAGGGTGAAGGTGAATGACATGATGGAAGCGAAGGCTGGAAATACTTGATAAATCTTGCCAAACCCTTATGCAGCCTTGATGTCGAATATCAAGGATCATGTGAGCAAGGTGACTCAACCAACATCCAGGAATGAACAATGTCAAATGACAAGTGAAGTGCGCAAGGACACGTCGCTTAAGAAATGAGACGATGATCAATAAGAGTAGAAGAGACTGAGAGTGATAAGAAAATGATGAATGGATAAAAGCGAGGAAGAAACAAGAATTTGGGATACAAATGTGGCAATGTGTACCAACGACGAACAAATCCCAGAGCGTCAAGTCAAAGCAGTCAGCTATGGGATGAGAGTGGTGAAGCGAGGTAATGAATCCCGGGGACCTAGTCACGAAAGCGACTCAAACCTCATTCCTAATGTATTACCCAATCCATGGAGGAGAAAAGATCGCCTGATGCTTTCCCTCAACCCTCGAGGAGGAATAATAAATCTCTTAAACCTAAATGACCTTTGATCCCAAGTATATTAAGAATATCAAACAAACATTTTTTTGTTTTTTGTTTTTTTTTGTTTTTTTTTGTTTTTTTGTTTTTTTTTTTTTTTTTTGGTTTTTGTTTTTTGTTTTTTGTTTTTTTTTTTTTTTTTTTGTGCTGGGAACAACCAAATAGGCTTTGGGACTCACACTAGCACAATTCAACAGAACCTCCTGCAAGCTTCGTGGTCCCCTCAACCTAAGAATCCGGGATCAAAACCTATGGCGGAATAGGGGCACTGACAAACTGTTGGTAGCTCTGCAGGATGAGAGATTACGTCATCATCACTCAAAATGAGATAAAAGTGGGAAACAGATAGATATGATAGAAACTAAGCTCAAAATGACGGTGTGAAAGATGCAAAATGGAGGAGAAAAGCAAGCAATGATGCGAGAAAGAACAAGCGAAGAATGACACAATGCTTATAATGCTCCACGGATCAATTAATATGTAAAAAAAAGGCAACATCAGTGGGGCCCCCAACTTGGAGATAGAAAAAGTATACGAAATTTGAATGAAAGAATAGGCCATAATAAGCTAGCATTGAGGCTCAAGAGATAGCAATAGGATATATCAATGTATAAATTGTACAAAGGAATAGGGACTACTCAAAGTAGTAGTACCACGTCTCAACCTGATCTCGACGTAAAACTCTTCGGCTGATCCACATTGATGAGAAACACGTGAGACCCGGTTTCCGTCTAAATTACATCAGCAGAATTTTGCTCCCTCTCAAGTCAGATCTCAGATGACATAAGGCCCGCTCTAATTCGGTCTAAACTTACCTCTAGGGTCGTTGATCAATCCCAGGGAGGACCTTGAGACCCCTAGGTCGCCTTTTTGAAACTTCCTAGGCTGACTCTTTTCTAAATAAAGTCATTTTCTCGATAGGCTTACGAACATGATCTGCTTGCCCTCAATCTCCTCTCATCAAAGGTTGAGGCGGTCATAGCAAGGAATTTGAACCCACTCAGTCTCTCGAGATATACGATGCTCTAATGCTACTCTTAAGGACCCAGTATAATTTCAATAGGCGACCTGCCTCCATGCCATATACCAAGAATAAGGTGTAGACCAATTAGAAGTATGAAAGATATGCATTAAGCCCACAATGCGAGGAGCTTCTGGAAGCCAATCCTAGAAGTCTCTGACCATCTTTCTCGAAAATCCTCTTGATATTCTTATTGTGACTCAAGCGCTTTGCCCAATTACATGGCCTATATGGAATGATGGGTGATGAATCTGCCTCTTGGACCGGTGTATCCACTTGCGCCTACGAAATGCGCTCCTCTATCGGATCAACTCTGCAGGGGACCCGTATGATAGATAATGTACGTCGATGAATTTGGCCATGGCCGTTTGTCGATCCGGCCTTAGAAGTATCTTCCACCCACTTAGTGAAAAATAATCAATAGCCACCCGGGGATGTACTCATGTCCACTAGAAGACTTGGGTGAGATCTTCCCAAATAATATCAATACCCCATCACGGCATTTAGGGGATGTAAGTGCATACGACTCGAGAAGGTGTACGATGTATCTGAGTCTGAGTGCATTTGTACTGGAGACATCTACGCTCTTTGGCAACAATCACATCTCCATAGTCAGCCAAAAGTAACCGGTCCTCATGACAGTCTTACATTTGTGCTTTAGCATGTGGCCTCCCATGTGCGACCACGGACTCAATATGAACTTCTCATCCCACATTCGATTTGTAGGCGTGGTCGGACATAATAATATGACCACTTGAGACATCTCTTATAAAAGGGCATCCCCACAAATGCAAATCTGGTGGCCGTGTCTCGTTTGCTCTCCTATCCTTGGGTGTGGGCATTTCGAGGTCAAACGCCACGTGACTTGATAAATATCGCGATACCATGGTAACTCATCCTGATTCTCGATATCTACATTCAAGCAGCGGTAAGTGGGTGCGAACTTGGTCTCGATCATCAGTAATTGCCAAAGTCACTCTACATGGGAATCTGTCATAGAAGCTAAGATTGGTGCATCATCAAGTGATTCTCTGCCCTAGGCGGTCTTATATATCTTAACTCATCCGTCGGCAACCGGTGGGTCCTAAGTAAATAGCGTGGGGCTTGACTTCTCATCTTGAGTCCTCCAGTTGCTTAGTGCGCTATATAACTAAATTAGAATCCCCATGGATCTCCAGCGTCTAATATAGATCTGGCGAGTCTCTAGGCCCATTAATGCAAACTTCCTCATCAATTATATTCGTCAGCCAGGTGACTGATCGGGGAAAATACTAATCGAATTGATATGGGAATGTGATCACTTACAGTAGGTGATATCGATAAGAATACTTAATACCAAACCTCGACTGATTGAAGGCACCATCGAAATATGATTGCCATCCCTACAATGCAAGTCATTGAAACAAATTGCTCATCGGGAAAATCATGGCCAATCGATCTATCGCTTCAGAATCTTGGAGAAATAAGCTGGAAATGATGCGCAACAATGCTTCCCTTTCTGGAATTTTTGTGTCACATATTGAATATATCAAACTCTGTCGATAGAACTAACCATCTCATGGGCCTACCAATAGGTTCAAACGAGGCCTATCAAACGAGATACCTCAACGAGATCCAATCGTGAGACAAAAGTATATGGGTACTCGTGCATAGTGCCTAAGTCTTAATTGGCCCCAAACAACCGCTAAACGAGGCGCTCAATCATAAGGTATTTTTCGTATTCCGACATCCTCTTACTTAGATAATAAATGGCTCGCTCGCTCGGGATCATCGAGCTGAGCTAACATGCATCTCAAAGCTATATCCGGCCCGGCAAATATGGCGGGGGCCGCCGGTGTGGGGAGACACTAAAGCGGGGAGAAAGTAAACACTCCTTAATCTTCTCAAAAGCATTGGCAATCATCATTCAAGGCGTAGGTTGGTTCTTCCTCGAGAGAAAGACGAAGATAGGCTCGCATAATATGCATTAGTCCTAGCAATGCAAACGAGCAGTGTTGTGATGCGCCTAAAAAGCCTCGATCTCTTTCTCCAGTCCTCGGTACGGCATGTAGTATGGCCTTGGTCTTTTACGGATCGACCTACGCCACCACGCTCGCTAACAATGTGACCTAGCAATTTCAGTTACCCCAAGGTGCACTTCTTGGGATTCAATCTCAAATACGAGATTGTCTGATCCTCTCAATGAATCTGTAAAATTTGCTAAGTGATCACACTTTACCTTGGGATTTCACTATCATGTCATCCACGTATACCTGACATCTTTATGCATCATATCATGGAATAAGTAGTAGCGGCTCTCGATAGGTGGCTTTGCATTTTTCAACCCAAATGGCATAACCGGTGATAAGTACCCCATTCGGTGATGAAAAAGTATTCTCCACACATCCTCTTGAAGACCATCAATCGATTATACCAGAAAACCCATCCATGAAGAATGACATAGGGTGCCACTACTGATGCATCAACTAACATATCAATGTGGGAGGGAAAATCATCCTTAGGGTGCCTTATTCAAATCATTTCGAGTCAACACAAACTTTAACCCGCCATCATTTTTAGGAGCTGAGGGGCGGCATTAGCGGCCACTCGGGATGCTGGCCGCCACGAAGCCAACCGCGAAGTTGCTTGAATTTCTTCCTTAACCGCGAGACTTCATCGAGGGGTGGCCTCTCAATTTCTACTTAAGCGGCCTAGCTGTGACGAGAATAGGCGGTGATGCTGAACTATAGTGGGGTCAAGGCCTGGCATGTCCTCATACGACCATGCAAATACATCCGACTATGACTGGGCTGCATCGATCAGTTTACTCCTCTCATCAGGAGATATGGAAGGCTTAATCCCCTAGTAATCTCTACATGGGCTGATGGTACCAAAATCTATCCAGCTCACATTGCTGCTCAGAAGCAGTGTAACTTTCCTATCCTACGTATCATAATTAGACTCTAGCCCGACCACTAGTGGGTCATGCAGTATGCTCCAATATCATTAACATCGTATACATGTGATCTGGGGAGCTGGTGGTGCGATCAAAGAAAAATCTTTGTGACCTGGCGAATACTCGAAAATACGATGTTATTCGTACCATCGAAATATGTGTCATCAGCGGGTGACAAACCAGGACATAGTGTCAAAAGAAAGAGGTGGGTCCACCAGTCGGCCTTCCTCGATAGAAGCAGGGTATCATGAGTAATATTAGTAGCAACGGCCCATCATCATCGAAACTCAAGCATAGAAATTCCAGGCATCTAAAGCGAATGAGGCGGGTGGGGAAGCATCGAATCTGCGACGGTGCCGATCAGCATAATCAGCATTGCGTCGATTGCAAAAATCTTTAAAATTAATCCATGACATCAGAATCAATCATGCAAGAAACTCGAACATGTCAAAAGCGAGAGAGAATGGGACCTTGGCTGACATCAAGAAAAGCGGTAGTCTAGATCATGTCCATCCGTCCATGTAGGTATTAGGAACGCTCATCCCCAAATCCATGTAGATCATAGCCGTGGATCTCGTGAAAGCACATGGAAAACACACTGGCTCTATCCGTGACGGGGTGCAACCATCAGGCTCCCCGAGTGGCCTGTGGTCTCAAAATTCAAACAAATCATTCCCAGATATGCCGGAAGCCCCGAATCTCAAAATGCATCTTTGAAACATGGTCAACTCCCCCTGTGTGGGGTGCATACTCCGATCCCGGTAACAGTCAACCAACCGAAAAGTGTACTGGCGGCGGGATAATCGAATGGAATGCTGTGACATAGCCTCACTTCTTCTCTCTAGCGAATGCGCCATGTGTCACGTGATCATCCGCCGGCCATAACCCAACCCATAAGATATGTCATGATCAACTCGTGAGTAGTGAAATCACACACTACCGCGCGACCTGGTCCCAAACCAGGCATATAAGACATGCCTCTCATCATGCTAAGCACCAAAGTGCTACTGTATCGGTCGAATGACATGGGTACCATATCCCTGCGGTCATCCTCTAGGCTAACAACCTGAACTTCATCGAATGTAACCCGGTCAAATGTAGGTCATCCTCACCGTGGTCGATCCGTGGAAGACTGCTCGAAGAGGAAGTAATAAATATCTCATCGCACCGACGTGATAATGCGACTCCTCATGTATGAACTTCACCTTCTGATGAAGGGAAGATGGTATAACACCCGCCTCATGAATCCAAGGGCGACCAAGAAGCAAGTTAAAGGATGATCGATCCTCAAAACCCAAGGAGTATGGAGTATATGACCTGACCACCGCGACATGTGTGCTCGCTGTAATCTAAACCGCCCTCTAAGTCCCATCATGTTTCACGACCGTGTGGACGGCTCAAAACTGGGATGGTGAAAATTCTAAAGTAATGGCAAGAACTAAATGATAAACGCTAGTATGAGTCAGTTTCTCCAGTTGAAGACTAATGGCACCCTTCGACCAACAAGCAACATCAATGAATAAGGGACTAACATGGCTTAATCCCTCGTGCGGTAAATCATCGCTTAAAATGTTATGCATGTAGCTCTATCCACAAGCAAAAGTGGATCACCCCAAGTGTGTAAGAAGGTCAAATCCACTTGACTAAGAGCCCCGATCAACGCATCTCTATGTGTGCTGGATGAGGCCAATAAGCTCCAAATGGAAATGCGGGCTTGAGTGGTGCGCAGCTGGCGTAAAATTTCATCATCTTCCCTCTGAATCTCATCTCTAGCATCAATGCCGCTAGTGCCCATTGTCAAAGGGCCGAGCTACTCTCCTACCTCATAACAATCTAAACATCTCTATGTATCGCCCATACTCCTCTTCTCGAACACGAAAGGTACTGTAAGTGAACATAAGCTGCAAGTATACCGCCATATTTCGTCGTCTCGTCGAGGAACATCATCCTGAATCAATCTAGCCACCCTGGAGACTACGACTGGGGTGTATACACTAAAAATCTAAGCTCTGCATACAAACTCGATTGTCGAGGAGCCTCTCCATCCCATCCCATCATGAATATCTCATCTCCGAATACTAATCAAATGTACACTCTTAAGCGAGGTACACTTCTAGTGTCATGGGTAGCTGGTCCGTAGGGTCAACAGAAGCAGACGCCCTAAATCAACCAAACCTCGATCAATCAAGTCTCTCACGCGTGCTTCAGCTGGTAAAGACACCACAGTTCGATTGCGACTTAGCTCTTTCATGATAAGCACAGCAAGATCCGCCTCGAACCGGCGAGGTAGCCGTAGTGCATGGGTCCGGGTGGCGGAATAATCAAACCCCTTCAACCACCTTGAAATGCTCCTGGCCAAAGGGCATCACGTAGTCAGGTAAACCGCCTAGCAGCTCCTACACGTGGTGCTCTATACTCGATGGTACTGCATAAGGGCCCCAAGGCGCTATGGTATATACCGTCAGGTGGCTGATGTGAGGGTGCAAAGCCCAACCGCCTCGAAGTGAGTAACTGGTCTCAGATCGACCCCGCCCCTATCATCTAGTAAGGAGTGTCTCAAACTGTCTCTCTCAAACGGAGGGTGACATAGTGGGACTGTGTCCCTGGTCATGCCAATGGCACTAACATCCAGGTCGGCCCGGTCCCGCCGCTTCTTCCCTTGCAGTCTCAAGGGAAGAGTCTCGCCCATAACTTTCAGATATGCCTCCTCAATGCCATCATGGCCCGAACCAATGTAGATCCAAAGTCCTGCCCGGTGGGAAACCCATGAGATGTGCCTAGCAAAGTGGGGTCAAGACTACATAATCATGCCGATCCTCGATCAGCCGAGGGTCTATCTATAATTCAGGCTATCTTCTCCTCCACTGAGATAAATGAAGTGATCGACCCATCCGGGCCTCCGCCCGAGGGCCTCCAACCTCTCCGGATACGCCTCCACTACAAAGATTAAAAGAATATCAGTTCGATAAACTCTTATCCCAACCACTACGTCCCACGCCCCCCGAAGGGTCCAATGATGCAAACCACCGAGCGAACCACCAAGAACAGAGGAAAAAGCATGACTATCCCGTGGCCTCATCCAATCTATGCCGCACAACAACAGATAACTCCGCAAGTGAATACGCAGGCACCCATCCCAGACTCCACTGTCCACATGCAAGTAACTCAATCGGCAAGTGCTACATCGGGAAGGTCACTATGATCCATTCCAACCCATAACTCCATCAGAAACATACGTAGACCTCGATCCTCCCGCCTCAATGCTATTGATACGGCCCGAGTGTCATCAATAATCGGCAAGGGGGTCACAACAGGTATCGTGGCATGGTCTCACCGACTCATGTAGAACAAAAGCCCAATCCACGAGGCCGAATGAACCCGTTGGTGGCGGTGGAGGTGGAATCGAGTAGTCTCGTTGCATAAAGGTCCTATAATGGTGGGGGTGGTGGAGGTGGGGTAGACATGCCGGTACTCTAAATTTGAAATGGTCAGCCTGATGGCCCATCAATCCTCCGGGTCCCAGTCAACTGTGAAGATCCCGAAGAGATGCCATGGCATCTGTGAATCTCACACTGGCCGACGTAGCGCACCAGAGTCCATATCTCTAAGGATTTGATGTCTGCTCTAACCGATCAGGGATCTCGACCCTAACGGTCTACCTCCGATCCGAATCCAAGCCTCAGAACCCGTGGCCCCAGACTCAATAATTCCGAAGTTACAAAGAGGTATGTCGCCTCCCCTGACTAATAACCGAAAAATCAATCTTACATGCAATCCCACAACAAAATCCTCTAAGGAATAGGAGTCATGGCGTGATGTTAACATCTAATCTGATAATGGCCTCTCCACATGCGAGGAGCGAGATTCGAATGGTAATACCTTATGGCAAGATGGTCTGGGTTAACAAAGAGAAGAGGCAAGTCTTAAAAAAGGCTAGGACGACCGTACCCACAATGATACAGCGACCGAGATCCTAATCAATAATCAATCAACAATCACAAGGACACACCGCTACGGCATCCGCAAAATCCAGCCTCATGGCTATACGGTATTCATTGCTCGACATCCGTCATTCCATGCTGCTCCATACACTCGATATACTTTATGCTAGAATTTATTCCAAACCCTCAGCTCGTCGAAGGCAACAAATGGGAATGACTCCTGCCAAACTCCGCTAAATCAATGAGGAATAACTGACTACATTCATGCATTCAGGAAACAAGGGGATACAAACCATGCCCCACAGCCAAACACAAACAAGCTCTCTCAAGCAATATGCAAGAGAAAGGTAGTCATGCACAATTTGTCATGCGTAAACAAAGAAGCTCTATCACAATATTTACACACAATCCGATCCTCTAAGCCTAATCTAAATATCATAGCTAGATACCGATCAATAATGAGAAAGCATGCTATAATCCAAAAGGTGAACACATACATAAACAATCACAAATGTAGGCCAAATAATTAATCAAGTGTATGGGATCATCAATTATCTATGTAGCCTAAGAGCTTACCGATCGTAGAACCATGTGCCCCAATAATTCTATTCAAGTTCAAGCTTAATCCTCTTATGAAAACCGTAGATTCCGGGTTCGATCCTGAGTCGTCACTCAGGACCATTACCCGATCCATGGGCCTACGCCATCTCCGCTTTAAACAAGAAAACAAAAAAAAAATGAAAAGCAAAATGGGCTGATGTTTTCAGTTTTAAAATCCATTCTCAGATGATAATTTTCTTGGAGTCGCTAATTACTTTTGTTGTTATTTTATAAAGGGGAAACTAAGTAAGAACAAAACCCAATGACTCAAAGATGTGGAAAAGCATCATTTAAAACTAGATTTCGGGTCCGGGGTCGTATTTACTTTATCTGAATACCGGCATGAGGTAGCACTCTCTAGGCCCGAACTCTGGCCTCTCTACTAGAATTGGGTAAGGGAGGAGCACATGGGTCACAGGATCACATAGTCTCCTAGGCTAAACATACAACTTAGATCAGAATTAAACTTAATTCAGGTCTAGCACTCTTAAAAACACTCAAACTAAAAGGGCAACATGCACCAGAGCCCCCGCCACGCTACATCAAAGGTTAGCCAATAAAACATAAAGAAGCATGCATGACACCCAAACACAAAGCATCCAAGGGAAATTCATTACTCCACATTAAAGTACATAATTGTGGTTCTAGCCAAGCCCCGTATAAGAGGTCAACTGTAAGGCTCTAAAATGCATCAAGCAAATGTCAAAATCCAAAACACCATGTACAGAGATATGAAAACAAATACCAACGCCTAAGCATGTACCCGAGGTCCCTAAAATTACGCATAGCAGGAATAGGTAGTGGCAAATAATACATCATACATCATGCATTTAAAACCAACATTGATCCCAAACCAAAAGAAGTGAAACAGGCCGAAATGAGGTAAGTGGCTCCATTTTACTTCAAGACATATTCCCTTTAAAACCCACAACCAAACCATATACCAATACCGCATTGCCCATACTACCCCACTCGTCAAACCAAACTGAATCTTTAATCTTAAAGGCGCTTTACAGTTCCCGGGGGCAACCAAGAGCACGCCATAGATCTCGAGACCTAAATATTGCCAAAATAACAGGGCCGCCAAGAGCCGTCTCAAGACACCTGTTGAATCCTGGCTCTCACAAGTCCGAACGATTGAGAAATACTATGAACTCCTTGTTAGAAAATTCCTCTGAGAGGTCAGAACCCAACAAACAAAAGGGAATGCGATTCCGATTTTGAATGACCAAGAACTAACCCAAACAAAGAAAAAGTACCTAAATCCATCACCTCGGAAATTAACCTAATGAACCGTCCGTGCGGTTGGTTTCCCAACCAGTCAATCTCGTTGAGAAGCTCTAAAAGATTTTCAGAACCTTCCTAAAGATTCCAGGAATCCTATGAAACAAAGCGGTGTTCGATTCTCCAGCTCGGATAAAGTGAGAACCAAGCAAGAAACAAACCAAACTACCTAGCTATAGTTCACCGCAAGCCTAACCTAAATGTGACAGGCGATGCGGTTTCCCAACCAGTCCAAATGTCTCGTTGAGGGATCTCAAAATTTTCAGAACCTTCCTAAATATTCAGAAATAACAAAACAAGCAGTGATAATTCTCAGCTCGGTTGGTAAAAATTCAGCAAAACAAACCAAACTACCCAGCGCCGTTCCTTAAACCTAACACAAATGAACCGACTGATCTGGTTTCCAACCAGTCCTTCATTGAGAGAAGGCTCTAAAAATTTTCAGAACCTTCCTAAAGATTCAGGAATCCTAACAAAACAAACGTTGATCAATTCTCGAAGCTCGGATGAGTGAGGAGACCAATCAAGCTCATTCAAACTACCGCAGCTGCCATTCTGCAAACCTAACCTAAATGAACCGGCCCAACTGGTTTCCCAACCAGTCCATCTCGTTGAGAAAACTCTCAAAATTTTCAGAACCTAAAGATTTGGGAATCTAAAAAAACAACGATTTATCGATTCTTAGCTCGGATGAGTGAGAACCCGACCAAAACAAGCGATTTGTTCTCTAAAACCTAGGCGCCGTGAAACTGTGAGCAAGCTCTCACGTATGGCGTGGCAATCAAACGAGTTGAGAAAACATCATTTGATCCAGAATGTCTCTTAAATAATAGATTGGAGCCAGGGTCTATTTCTTACCTCTTCCACAAAAGCGCGAGGAAAGCAGAAGCCAGCCTAGCATCAGCGAGAATGTTGGTAGCGATCGTTTGAGCCACTGAAAAGTGTCCTCAAGGTCTCTTCACTTTGATCTTTCTCTCCTTTTGTCTTGATTCCCCACCTCCAGATTCTGAGCCCTGCCTGGAGTGTTTTCCACCTTCGACTTTGAAAAGAGCCCAATCGGTCTCGAGAAGCAGCTTCCCCATTAACTCCTCTCCTCATTTTCCATACCAATTTTGAATATCTTAAGCTTTCGACTTGCTTCACCACCAAGTATCCATGTGGATTCATGGTGGGCTGCATGATAGTCAAGGCCAAATGGACCCACAATGCTTCCATGGTCGAGCTGGAGCTTATGGGCCCCGGGCCATATGGGATTTGAACAAGTACAAAAAACGGCGTTCCACAAGGCGCGGAGCCTTCTTGATTTAACGGATGCCAACCCGGTCCATCGGTTGAGAATTATGAAATTTTGATAGAATGTTCCCTGAAGAATAGGGCCAAAAAATAGCGGTGCACCATTCCAAGTCCGGATGAGGATATATGGTGAAACAAGGAAGTGCTCGCAAAATCACCCAGCGATTATCGTATATGCGCCTTGATGAACCAGTCAAACCCGATTAGTCAAGCGGTTGACAAAAATTATAATTTTAACAGAAACCTCCTTGGCAAATAGATCCAAAAAAACAAGCAGTGAATAGTGCAGGTTCGGACAAGGGAGATATGATGAAACAAACTCGAGAGTGCTCGAATTTGACATACTCTAATAAACTTTGATTGGCTTAAAACCTCGAGGGCCACTGCTTCCTATAGCATGATGCCAATAACTAAAAAAATAATCCATGATGACCCTCTAAGAGTGAGACTTTATACGCACTCGACGGACCACATACAAGCCCACCGAGGCTTAGAGACGATAGCTTTAAAGGGTCCATTAATGGTGTTGTGAGCGATGAGTGAGTGTGACACCCATAGAAAAAATGCAATTGTTGAGGGGCAAAATTGAGGGTCTACACTTGTATCCCCTTGTTTCTGAATCATTAGTCTTGGTCAACTATTCCTCATAGATTTCTTGAGTTGTTTGGGAGTCATTCCTAATTGTTTGCCCTTAACCAAGCTAGGAGTTTGGAGTTGGGTCTAGCGTAGAGGCTATATCGATGTTTGGAAGCACTAGGGAGATAACGAATATCCAAGCAATGAAGACCTGTATAGCCCTGAGCTAGATTTCATGGATACCTTATTAGTGCTCAAAAAGTGCTATTTTAAGCCTTGTTATTGCGGTTTTTAGGCACTTTTGTGTACTGTCAGTGTAATCAGCGATTGGCACATTAAGGTCCCGACTATCCTACCGATCGCATTTTGTGGCTAATTTTGCAGTTTTGACAAGCTATTTATGCCAAAATTGAGTTGATCAAGCGCGAAGAATTAGTCGAACTTCGGCATTGCGGTCGAAACCGGAAGGAAGAAGGCGAGAAAATGCATAGAGTGAAGCTGCGGGGAAATTTAGCAGGGATGCGTTTGCAGGTTGCGAAACTCCCTTTCCTCTCGCGCCCTTTGTTCATGTCTCCTGCCTTTGTTCATATTTCACCTTTTTTGGCTTTTTGAAGCTTTTTTGTTATTTATTTCTTTCATTATCCCATATATACTTTCCCTACTCTGAATTTTAATGAATTTGTAAAGGGTTTTGGCTATAAAAGCCCCCGGATAAGCAACTAACGAGGATCCTATCTCTTTCATTAATAAAATTTCTTTTTGGTGGGAAGCTTTGAGCTCTCCTGCCTCTTTTTCTTCTGCTTCATTTTCTCTCCATTTCTTCCACTTTCTCGGCTGCCAAACACCCCTCTGAGGATGACAACTCCGGATGATGGTTATTCAGGCCTTTTCTCCTTGAAGAGGGAGAACATTTTGGACCTAGAGTTTTTGAGGTAACTGTTGGTTCTCTATTTTTAATGCAAGTTTTTATTGGCATTTATGTTCCTATTTCTCACTCTAGGTTAGAACCCCTTTGATGTGCCTTGATTGACCAGTATTTGGCAATTTTTTAGGGTTCGGTGATGCTTATTGCTAGATCCACTAAGATTCATTAGTTGCCTTATATTTGTTACTATAAGGTCAATCTGGGAGGCACGTTTTCATTGTCCGGGAGCATTAATGCTTAATAAATGCTAAGTTTCAAAAGGAAAATTATTAGGGTTCAGTTTTTATAGCCACATGAAGATCCAGTTCGGGAAATGACTATAGGTCATCCTCCCCAACAAGAGGAAATGGACCCGAGAACCCCTCGGTGACCTTTAAAACCCATATTGATAGCGACATGAGAGACTAGCACATTTATTTTATTCGTACAGTTTTCGAACAATACCCCTCACTATTTTTAACAAAACCCCAAATCCAAACTGAAATTCACCTTTTTGAGCTTACTGTAAGTCATTTTGTGCGAAGAAAACCCATCCCTTAGTTCGACCCTAGAGCCACTATACTGCAGTAGCTAGGCTACAATAGTAGAAGGTTTAGGTTTATAAATTTTGTTGGTTCGGAAGCTGCCTAGCTACATGTTTACATGCGAATCAATACCTGCGTGGCTAGTGTGTCACTTTGATTGTTGATTGACTGATGGTTAGGATCTTAGGTTGCGTATCCTTTATTGGAGTCACGGTCATCTAGCCAGCACAGGACTTGCCTTTTCTCTTTGTTGGCCGACACCTTACCTTAAGGTATCACCGTAGCCGATCTGCTCTTTGCTTGTGAAGCCATATATTAGTTCAGCTGTTGACATCACATGTCAGTTTATTCTCTCGAAGTTTAGTCAGACATTATTGGTTTGATTACAGGATTGATAGTCATGGGGACTGACATACCCTTTTCCTTTTGAAGGATTGTTGATTGAGACCAACCTAGGTTCTCGAGCTTGGATCCAGTTCAAAGGTAGACTTGTTAGGATCCGATTCACAGGTGGAGTTAGAGGCGGATATTAGATCATGAGATGGACCTCGATGCGATCGCTGATGACGGGTTGGTGAGGAATTGCGATACCATGGTAACACTTCGGGATGCTATATTAGGACTGGGATGAAAGTTATTAAGAGCATCGAGCTGGAACTGTTTGCCCGGTCGAGGCTGTATAACCCTCTTGCACCCCACCGCCACCACCACTTTTTGGACCCCTTGTATAACGGGGACTATCACGGTTCTGCCTCCACCACTACCACCTGATATTCAATCGGCCAGCGAATTAGAGCTTTTGTTCTATGATCGAGGCCCGAGACC
Source organism: Tetrastigma voinierianum (assembly GCA_016808115.1). Classification (NCBI taxonomy): domain Eukaryota; kingdom Viridiplantae; phylum Streptophyta; class Magnoliopsida; order Vitales; family Vitaceae; genus Tetrastigma; species Tetrastigma voinierianum. Next base: position 55,802 of record JAEQBH010006724.1, on the reverse strand, counting down.
ACACCACGATACATTTGTGGCACTGCAGTGTTGATGACAACCAAGCCGTCATCGATAAGATTGAAGCGAGAGGATCGGAATCTCTGCATGTTTCGATGGTGTTCATATGTTGGAATGGATATGATGACCTTCAGGTTGAGCCTTTCCAGTGCCAGATTACGCATCTTTGGACATTAAGAGGTACACGGGAACAAGGTGCCCTCGTATTCACTTACACTTGTATAGCGTTGTTATGCGCGGGCATAGATTGGATAAGGCACAGATGATCATGCTTTTCCCTCTGTCATTGAGTGGTGCCACTCAGCGTTGGTTTGCCTCATTCGACCCTTCGAGGTGTATGACATGGGATGATTTGGGACAGGAGTTTATCAAACAGTATTCTATTAATACTATAGTGGACGTATGCTGGAGAGAGTTGGAGGCCTTCAGGTAGAGGCTAGATTAGTAGGTCACTTCATTCATCTCCCGCTGGAGGGAGAAGATAGCATAGATTATAGATAAACCCTCGGGCTGCGATCAGATCGGCTATGATTATCGCGTGATCTTGACCCCGCTTTGCAAGGCATCATGTGGGCTTCCACGACGGACTTTGGATCCATATTGATTGGTTTTTCTATGTGGCATGGGTACATCCAGATTATGGTAGACTCTTTGTACCAGGCTCAATGGGAAGCAGAGGTGGTTCTGGTTATCAAATCATTGTTGACTAACAGTGGATACAGTTCCATCACCACTCTTGAAGTAGTTTAGGACAAATCACTGTCGTGTGATACAGAGAGGATCGATACAAACCGAGTTGGTCCCATTAGGCCCAGCCGGGGCCTGCTATCTGCATACGCCTGCCAGCCGGTGTATTACACGGGCACCTAAGTAAGCTTATACAATACCATCGACGATTATAGAACCGCCTCACCAAATGGCTAGAGCGGTTACATTTCGAGATGGCAGTGAGCATTCGAAGGCTGGTTTAGGGGGGATTGATTGCCCCACTACCACCTAGACCACCACTATAGACTATCCCACCCGGATTCAAAGCAGATCTTCACTGTGCTTATCATCAAAGAGTTGGTCATGATAGAGATAGTTGTGCAGCATTGAGGCATGCTACTCAGGACTTGATTGATTTGGGACGCCCTAGAGTGACTACAGACCCGCTCCCCACTCATGACACTAGAGCTGTACCTCCACCCCCAGGTGGTATACATTCGATTGAGTTTTTGGGATATGAGATATTCATGATGGGATGGGATGAAGAGGCTCCTGACCGTCTGTTTATGCGAGACTCACGCTTTAATGGATACACCCGTGGTCGACGAGTCTCCCGGGCCATTTAGATAGATTCGAGATGATGTTCCACGGCGACCTTCAGAGCTCGCTTTAGTATACTTACAGCGTGCTCCGCCCATGACACCCTTCATTCTGTTCTCGGAGGAGTATGGGCCAGTAGATAGAGATGTTTAGATTGTTACTAGGAGTGGGAGGGTAGATAAACCCCCACCTGTTGATAGACCTTTTGCTGGCACTGATGCTAGGATGAGATTCAAAGGGAGGATAATGAGATTTTGCGCTAGCTGCGCACCAATTAGGCCCACATTTCCATTTGGAGCTTATTGGCCTCATCCAGCACACATAGAGACGCATTGATTAGAGCTCTCAGTCATATTAGAGTTGATACTGATACCACCCCAAGGGGACTAATCCACTTTTTGACAGTGGATAGGGCTACATGCATAGTGTGTTCTGACGATGATTTACCACTTGAGGGATCAGACCAAGTTCGTACTTTTTTCATTGATGTTTCTTATTCAGGTCATAGGGTGACGTTTGTCCTGTTGGACAACGGCTCCGCCCTGAACGTTTATCCATTGGTTACTACCATCGCTTTGGGATTTTCACCATCCGATTTTGGGCCATCACGAATCGCCGAGCTTATGGCCCGGACTCGAGAGAGGCAGTTATAGGTACTCTCACTACATGTCCGCGATAGAACATTAAGATATTACGTATTTTCAAGTTACGAGGGGATTGAGTCGTCCCTTTAACTAGCGTTTAGGTCGCCATGGATTCATGAGCGGGTGCTATACCATCTTCATTTCATCGGAAGGTGAAGTTCATACACAAAGGCGCATTATCGACTCTGAGATGCGGCAAAGATCATTGATGCATCTTGGCGGTATTTGCAATGGATGCGTGAGGGCTTGCACTTGACCAAGTTTGCTTTTGAGGAGGTCCAGGTTTTCAGTTTAGATGATGACGACAGAGACATGGTACCTATGTCTTTTGATAAGCATAGTAGCACTTTGATACTCAATATGATGAAAGGCATGTCCTATATGCCTGGCTTGGGATTAGGTCTCTGCTAGCAAGGGCCGCGTGAGTTTGATTTCACAATTGATCATGACATACCATATGGATTGGGTTACACTCCTTCTGAGGATGATGCACGACACATGGCATGGCTACGCAGAGATAGGGTGAGAGCTTGCTTATCCGGGGTCCCATTCGATTACCCCCTTCGCCCATAAACTTTTCAGTTGGCTAACTATTTTACCAGAGGATCAGAGCATGCACCCCACACAGAAGGAGTTCACTATGTTTCGGGGATGGTTGAGATTCGGGGCATTCAGTAGGCCCTAGGACAGATGTGTTTGAGTTCTAAGACCATCGATCCACCGGAGGCCGTGATAGTTGCACCCCCACCACCGGCTCGAGCCAGTGTGCTTTTCATGTGCTTTCCTAAGGAGATCCTTGACTATGACCTGCCTATGGATTTAGGAGATGGTCCCGATAGTGTGATTCTACCTGATACTTATATGGACGTAATGGACATGATCAACACTGGACGTATTCTGGAAGTAGCCCCACATGGGCCCCATTATGTTTTTGACATGTTTGGAGTTTCTATGATTGATTCTGATGTTGTGACACTTTATGGCGGCGCAGGCTGGCGATGGACATGATTGACAAGCACATCTGCGTCGGATGCCCCCATCTAGGCCCCGATCTGCTTTTGATGTGTTTGGAATTTCTGTGCTTGATTTTGATGGTGATGGACTTGTTACTACTAATATTACTTATGATACTATTTCTGTTGAGGGAGCGTCTGACTTTGTGGACTACCTCTGTAACTTTATAATATCAGGTTGTCACAACGATGACTTTTCGATCGGTAATAATGACATGAAGTATTCAAGTAATTTCTGTGTCCTGACATTTTCCTTTGATTGCACCACCATCTCCATAACACATGTATCGATCGTGATGGATATGGGAGACCGCGGTTGCCAGGTGGTCGATCCCGAGTCCCGAATACGATCTGGGAGGATGGAAAGTTACACCCATTTCTGGTAGCATAGAGTTGATAGATTTTGTGGCACCAGATCAGCCTAGGGAGATTAGGGTTGGCTCTTCCCTATCTTCTGACGAGAGGAGTAGATTGATTGACCTACTCAGTTCATACTTGGATGTATTTGCATGGTCGTATGAGGACATGCTAGGCCTTGACCCCATTATAGTTCAGCATCACCTACCCATTCTGCCACATGCTAGGCCAATTAAGTAGAAATTGAGGAGACTACACCCTCGATGGAGTTTGCAGGTAAGGAAGAGATTCAAAAGCAACTCAGTGTTGGATTTTTATTAGAAGTTGAGTATCTTGAGTGGTTGGCTAATGTCGTCCCTGTTCCCAAAAAGGATGGCATGGTTAGAGTTTGTGTTGACTTTCAAGATTTGAATAAGGCTAGCCCTAAGGATGATTTTCCCTCCCACACGTCAATATGTTAGTTGACAGCACTACAGAGTACCCTATGTTGTCCTTCATGGATGAGTTTTATGGGTATAATTAGATTTTGATGGCTCCGGAGGATATAGAGAAGACTTCTTTCATCATTGAGTGGGGTACTTACTGCTATCGGGTCATGCCATTTGGGTTGAAGAATGGAGGAGCCACTTATCAGAGAGCTGCTACTACTTTATTCCATGATATGATGTATAGAGATGTTGAGGTATATGTGGATGACATGATAGTGAAGTCCCAAGACAGGGCAGATCACTTAGTAGCATTATAAAGATTCTTTAAGGGGATTCGACAGTTCAAGCTGAGATTGAATCCCAAGAAGTGTACCTTTAGGGTGACTTTTGGAAAATTACTAGGCCACATTGTTAGTGAGCAAGGTATAGAGGTTGATCTAGAAACCGAGCCATACTTGACATCTTTGCTTTCAGGGACTGAAAAGGAAGATAAAGAAACTTTCAGCGAATGTTGAGTACATCAGTCATTTCATTGCTAGATTAACAGACATATGCGAGCCTATCTTCCGTCTTCTAAGGAAGAATTAGCCTACAGTTTGGAATGATGATTGTCAGCATGCTTTCAAAAATATTAAGGAGTGCCTCCTTTCTCCTCCAGTTTTAGTGCCCCCCACACCAGAGCGCCCTTTACTTATGTACTTGTCAGTTTCAGACATGGCTTTGGGATGCATGTTAGCTCAGCTCGATAATTAAGGAAGAGGCGAGGCCATTTGTGTGAGTAAGAGGATCTTTCTTTGGAGTATAGTGTAGATATCATGATTGAGAGTGCTCTGTTGGCATTGGTTGGGCCATTAGGAGACTTAGACACTATGTGATAGAGTATTCCATACTCTTAGTCTCACGTTTGGATCCGTTGAGATATTTGTTTAACAGGCCTGTCCTAACTGGTAGGCTCATGAAATGGTTAGTTTCTATTGATGGGATTTGATATTGATATGTGACATGAGGGTAGTGAGAAGCATTATTTGCGACTCATTTTAGCTTCTTTGCCCAATATCGATGTGGTCGATTGACGATGATTTCCTTGATGAACAGTTTGTTTTAGTGACTAGTATTGCAGGATGGCAGTTGTACTTTGATGGTGCCACCAACAAGTTGGGGTTTGGTATTGGTATCTTATAGATATCACCGTAGGGTGATCATATTCCCATATCAGTCCGGTTGACATTCTCACGATCATCATTGGTTGGCCGAATAATAGCAGTTGAGTATGAAGGCTTTATTACGGGCTGGCGCACTTGATCTGGGTTAGATGGTTGAGTCCGGGGATTCCAACGGTTGTCCGACAAACTCAGGGTATTTGGAGGACTCGAGATGAGAAGTTGAAGCCTTACCATGCTTACCTAGACTTGCTGGTTGCCAGATATGATGAGTTGAGATATATACATCTGCCGAGAGCAAAGAATCAGTTTGTTGATGTGTTAGCCACCTTGGCTTCTATAATTGAAAATCTTGTACGAGTGACTATGCGACCACTATTGATTGAGACCAGGTCCGCACCTGCATACTGTTGTTTGATTGGAGATATTGAGGATTAGGATAAGTTGCCATGGTATCATGATATCTAGCAGTTTCTGTTATATGGCAGTTACCCCGAGTTGGCCATGGCCAAGGATAAGAGAGCATTGAGACAGTTGGCCACCAAATTTGTTATTAGTGGGGACGCCCTCTATAGGAGGTCCTTATATGGCTTGTTGATATTATGTCTAGATTGTGCCTTTCCAGATTGAGTAATAAGAGAGGTTCATGCAGGAGTTTGTGGCCCACACATGGGAGGTCATATGCTAACGCGTAAGATCACGAGGACTGGCTACTTTTGGTTGATAATGGAGACAAATTGGTGCAAGTTTGTACAAAGATGTCCGAAGTATCAAATGCACAAAGACTTGATACACGTGCCACCTTCTGACTTGCATGCACTTACATCCCCTTGGTCATTTTCAGTATGGGGTATTAATATTATCGGGAAGGTCACGCCCAAGTCTTCTAGAGGGCATGAGTACATTTTAGTTGCCATTGATTCTTTCACTAAGTGGGTGGAAGCTAATTCTTATGCTGGATTGATAGCGGCCAGAGTGGCCAAATTCATCAGATCGCACATTATCTACCGATATGGGGTCCCTCAAGAGTTGATCTCAGATAGAGGAGCGCATTTCAGAGGCGAGGTGGATACACTAGTCTAACAGTATGATATTCAGCATCATTGATCATGCATATGAGCCCTGGACTAATGGGCGATTAGAGGCCCGCGAATAAGAATATCAAAAGTTTAAGAAAAGATGGTTGAGACCTAGAGATTGGTCGGAAGAAGCTCCCTTCGGCATTGTGGGCTTATCATTGCATCTTTCGGTACCTCTACCCAGAGCTACCCCATTTTCTTTAGTGTATGGTATGGAGGCAGTGCTACCTGTTGAGATTGAAATGAGATCTTTTAAAGTAACACTAGAGCAGCAAATATCCGAGGCCGAGTGGGCCCAGTCTCGTTATGATCAGCTTAGCCTTTTGGATGAGAGGAGAGATTGAAGGCGATAAATCATGTTAGACTATCGGAGAAGATGACCCGGGTGCATTGAAAAGTGGCGGGAGTTTCAAAAAGGCGTAGTCTTGAAAGTCCTCAAGGGATTGATCAACAACCCTAGAGGTAAGTTTAGACCGACTTGGAGTGGGTCGTATGTTATTCGAGATTTGACCCAAGATGGAGCATCTTGGTGTGATTGGGCGAGAAATTGGTTAACAGGCGGTCGATGTGGATCGGTTGAAGAAGTTTATGCGTGAGATCATGGTCAGAGGATGGGTGGCCATCACTTTGAGTAGCCATATTCCCTATTGCACACCCATACATTAATATATCCTATTGCTAGCCCTTTGAGCCTCATGCGGTTTATTATGGCCTATTCTTTCATTCAACCTTGCATACTTTTTTCTGACCTAGGTTGGGGGGGCTGCCTGATAGCTTTGTTATTAATTGGATCTAGCAGGCATTATGAGCATTGTGTCATTCTTCGTTCATTTCGCATCATTACCTATTTCTTTTCTTCTCCATTTGCATCTTCACACCTGCCTTTGAGTCTAGTTTCTATCATCTCCTATTAGTTTCTTTTATCTCCTTTTGTGTGATGATGACGTGCACTCATCCTAAAGCTACCAGTCAAGTTTGCCACACCCTTTGTTCCACCTATAGGTTTTGATCCGAGATTGTTTTGGTTGGATTGTGCTAGTATGGCATTCAATTTGCTTTGGTTGTTCGATGTTGACCAATTCTTGTATAGAGATCAAATTTCTGCTACTCTTACCCAAGGATTATTACCTAATCCCCAGTAAAGGCACAAAAAACTTGTTTAGACCAAATAGAACTTGTATGCTCATAATAAAAATGGATTTGTCAATGAATTCTTTGAAGATTTAGTTTGGTCATCATGTTGCAAGTGCACAGGTCGTAAAAGTAATAAAAGTGGACCTATAAGTCCGGATATCGTTCCCATAGAGATAAAGAAATTAAGTTCAACTACCTAACTGCTAGTTCACACTACTTTTGAGCTTCCATTTTATTAAATTTTATTAACCTAACACAAATTAATATCTAGAGAACACATATAATAAAGGAAAATTTAAATCCTAGACCTATTTGGAGTGGAGCAGTTATTGCATGAAGTAGACCTTGGGATTTCAACTGTGTAAAATTATCGATTCTATGATATAATCCCCAATTAGCCCATCATGAATTGGGTGAATTGTCAAAGGGAAGGTAGTATAGTATGGATTTCTCATAACCATACATTTCAGCGATTAGAGTCATGTTCATTTATGAAACATGTGTCTAATAATTACTTGTAATCAAATATTCTTTAGAAGATATGGGTATTTTTCTTTTCCAATACTTCATACCCATTTCTTATGACTGTAGATTTCTTGCTTCGTAAGACAAGGTCATTGCCAAATTTCTACAAGACGAATGATGTCTCATCCTTGAGATCTTAAAGAGTTCTCTCTTTCCTTCATTAGATCTAAGCTAACACAGGATCAAGATCATTCCTCAAGACCAAGGAGAAATCTTTAATTGATTAAATTGATAGATCCCTCAACTAATTCTCAAACCATGAGTAAATTGATGATTTATCTAAGTAATCTTTCAGAGCTCATTAGTTCATCAATATTAATTCTGCATACCCACCCAAACCATCACTTGTTTATCTTTCTGAATGTCTCCAAACTCTATGGCATCACTCGAGAGGGCCTTTTAGAAATCAAAGCCAGACAACGGTCCTTAATTGGGTATAAGTTACTAATGTTGGGAACAATTCACTTCATGAACAACACCATTCAAATAAACTCAAAATTCTCAATCCAAGAAATCTCTTTCTAATTTCGCAGGAAAGACCATAACTAACATCATATCTTTCAGTGATTGTATTTCTCAAAAAAGCCCGAATCAGTGAACTTTGGCTCTTGATAAGGAAATTTCCAATGCAACTGTAATCAACTAAAAGAAATGAATCCAGCTTTTATCAAGACTTCATTAGATTCAAACATTAATTAGAATTTATCTTCAACAATTTAGCTGACTTGAAACCACGAACAATTCCTTTGTTTCAAGTCCGATAAACAAATTGAAATCCTCACGCTAAATCTAATATGAAGAAAAGAAAAAATAAAAGAAAAAATATATCTGAAGAGTCCTTAGCTCCCAATGCTCTTGTTTTCCTTATTGACTACCTCACTTTCCTCGAATGTTTCTATTTATAGAGGCCCCGGAAGTTTTGGGCCTAAATTCGAGGTTACATTGAATCCTCAATTCTGGCTGTAGATTTTTATTCTCGATCGACTGAAAGTGTTGTTGGGACAAGTTTTAATTCTTTGTTGCGGTCTGCATTGCGGCATGCGATAGTCTATCTCAGCGATAGTATTTGTTTCTTTGCATATTTATTCTGGCTACTTGTGAGTTTTCTTTGTCGTGACAAATCTTTCTTTGGCTCTTTAACAATTTGTCTACAATGTCTGTCATTCTATCCATTCTATGTCACGACAATCTTATGTGTTTAGACGATTATGTTGCGGCATTAGTGGTGTGTTAAGACATTGTTTACGTGCAGCTTCTTCAAATTTGTGTCGCGACCTAGTTTGTTATGTTGCGACAACATTTCTGTTGGTTCTTATTACAACGATGTTTCTTATATTGTTGGCATTTATTCACGACCAAGAAGTCTGTTGTGACGAGTCTTGCCACATAACTGATTACTTTGCCAGCTTCATTTCCATGTTGCGACATAGTCTCTTTGTGTTGTAGATGTTTTCTATCGCGACCCAGTTTGTTATGTCCGACAAGACTTTTTGTATTCAGCTCATTTTGCTGTCGCGACCTAGTTTGTTATGTTGCGACAAGACTTTTCTTCAATGTGTGAGAATCTTTGTCGCAACATAGAAAAGTCTGTCGCGACCTAGTTTATCTGTGTTCAGTTTATTTCTGTGTTGCGACCTTAAGATCCCTGTCGCGACATCGAAACCTCTCCTCAACTTGAAGTATGTAACAACATTAACTCTTTTGTTGCAACCAGGTCAGTTCACTTGTCGCCACTTTGTTTCTCTGTCATGACTAGAAACCTTGTCTTTCAGTGTCGCGACATAGATTGTCTTGTCGCAACAAAGGTCTTTCTTCTGCGTATTCTTTGTCTCAACAGGCTTTTCCAACTTGCAATAATCAGTGTCGCGACAGGAGAAGATTATGTCGCGACATAGATTCTACCTTCTATTTTTCAATATGTCGCAACTTAAACTGATCTGTCGCAGTATTCTTCCTATATTGCTTTTTAATTTCTTGTCGCGAAACAAGATACCTTGTCGCGACAAATTTTATGCTTTCTTCCTGTTTCTAGTGTCACGACATGAGCTTTTATATCGCGACAGGTTCTTCCTGGTGTTGACATCCAGCTGACAAACCTTGTCACAACATTAGCTTTCTTTGTCTCAGTTGACTTGTTACATTCTTCCCATGTTCTGTCGCGACACGCTATCTTTTGTCGCAACATAGCTCCTCTTCTATATTCAGTCCTTTATGTTACGATAGAAGAAATATTGTTGTGACAAATTCCCTTAGTCTTTTTCTTAGACGTTTCTCGTGACCTGAAAGAACTGCATCCACGACATAGGCCCTCTTTGCCAATCGCTCTTTTCTCTTCTTTCTTCTTTGAAATTTTCTCATTTTTGAATAAAAACCTGCAAAACACAAAGTTAGTGAATAATCCATAATTTGGCATTAAAACTTATTTGAGTATACTAAAAATAAGCCAGAAAAATGGATTAAAAATAAATGAGTTTAAGACTCATCAAATTCCCCCAAACTTAAAGTTTTCCTTGTCCCCAAGCAAAGAAAAGAAAATTTTGTTTGTCCTCAAACAATTTAGCTTTATTTTTAGGGACATTTTACGCTTCATCTTGCCAATCCTTACCCCAGATATTTCTGAATTTAAACTAGTCGATTCTTGAGAATGGTTTCAAATTTAGTTTTCAGTTCAAACTTAGGAAATTTTAAAATCTATCCTAAGCTCATAATAATTATAAGTAAGCAATTCAGTCAATTCATCTGATAGTAGTGTTGATTCCGCGTCTGTTGATAAATTTATCGAAAATCAACAATATTTATACGTAATACCTCCTACTACCGTAGCATGGCTACTGCAGTATAGTGGCTCTAGGGTCGAACACAGGGATGGGTTTTCCTTGCACAAATGACTTGCAATGAAGTTCAAAATGGTGAATTTGTCTTGGATTTTGGGGTTTGCTAAAAACGGTGAGGTGAAATGTTTGGAAACTAAAAATTAAACAAGTTAAAATGTAAAATAGAATTCCTTGAAGTATCAGGACATTGGGCTTGGGTTCTTAGGGCAAATGAGGATTTCTATGGTCTTTTCCTTGTGTTGGGGAGGATGACCTATAGTCATCTCCGGAACCGGTTCTTTATTTAGCTATAAAAATTGACCCAAAACAACTATCCTTTGGAAATGGTACTCACTAAGCATCAGTGGTCTCAGACAGTGGAAAACAAGTCTCCTTGACTCACCTTCCAATGACTAATGAGCAATAAGCCCCAATGAATCTGGTGGATGCATGTTCTACTCACTCGGTGATGGACCCAAAACACATACAGAATTGTGACATTATCACTTGAGGACCGTTATCTAATCTCGGCCAATAATGTCAGAGCATTTGTTGTGTTCCTTATCTATTATGCGATTAAGCGGGTTTCTTAGAATAAATCATTTTTCTTTCTAGTTTTGATCGAGGATCTTTGCAAGTGTGCGGTCGAGCAGTAGTAAATTGGATTTAAGTCCAGATATCAATCCCTGCAGAGATCTCGAGGAATTCTCAATCAACTACCACGACTACTCAAACTCTATACTATTTGGACTCGAGATAGGTAATTGGAATCAGTTTGCAAACAGCAGGAAATGTGATAAACCTAAGATATGAATTATTAACAAAGTGAATTAAAGCGAAAATTCGAAAATAACAAGTCGAATGAACAATTATCTTTTAAAGGGAACATTGAAAAGGCGCTATTGTGAACATCAATGAATTCTATGACCTTATTTGAAACTTTGCTTCTTGAACCACAAATTTAAAACTTGTCCAAAGAAAGGAGATAAGATAGTGGAGTTGGATCTCCATACCCAGCTGTTCATCATCTAAGCTTATTTGTTTCTTCGAAGACGAGAAAATTAGAGAACTACTTTTAATCTGGGTTGCCTTGTTCTGAATATTTTTCTTTTTCAATACTTCATACCCATAACGTAGACTGTAAACCTTAGCTCCTAAGACATAGGCATAGCATGGGTTTACACTTGTCTGGTTTCTCTTCCTCAAAATTGGAACAACTCATCCTTTCCTTGATTAGATCCTTGCTAACACGGGATTGGACTTACTATTGAATCGGGTGACCTGCTTGTTTTAAATGGATAAGTGAACAACTCATTCGACTTCAAGTGAGAAGAGGTTTATCGTCAAATTTAGAGCTCATTGGATCACCATTGTCGGATCGTATACCTTTAGTGTTCATCACTCTGAGTTGCCTTCTCTGTGTGTCCTTTCGGGCCTCCTGGAAATCAGAGCAATGAGACAATCCTATTATGGGTATAAAGCGCTTACAATGGGATCCAGTGCAGGAATACCCCGAACCAGCCAGTAGATTCTGGCGATAGTTCGATAGCCTCGATAAATTTATCTGCGAAGATAATTTAGACATGAGTCTATTCAATGGAAGCTGGGTTTCTAAATCACTAGATTACACCCTACAATGGCTTGCTGATCAAGAAAACCACTGTAAATCCGAATTCCAAAATTTGTCTGGAATTCAGACAATCCAGGCAGTAATTTGAAAGAAATAAGTGCGTTGACAACTTTAACATTTAAAGTCAGATCCAAATTTGAAAGAAATAACAAACTAATCTAAAATAAAATCAACAAAGAAAAGAAAATTAAAATACAAGAGCCCCTCGGCTACCTAGATCTCTCTTTTGATGCGAGAGCTACCTTCCTTTAATGTGATCTAACGTATTTATAGGGTCGAAGTTGAGCCACAAATTCGTGCATCTCCTTGTGGATTTCAGGTTAACTGGCCATTTGGTTGTTAATAATACTTAACCTAGATTTAACTGTCATGACCTGCGGTTGTCATAACTCGTGAAGCTTTATTTAATTGGCGACGCCTTTAGCATTCCTTGGATCGATGTCCGCGGCGGCGAATAGCCGCCTTCTTTGCCTGGCGATAACGCGACTCTGCGAATGGCGTCCACGACCTTCTTTACTTTTGACTGATGTCGCGACCAGCTGAATGATGTCAGCGACCTTCTTTACTTGCAGGCGATATCGCGTGCCTTCGAATGATGTCGGCGACCTTAACCTGCTAGCGATGTCGCGACTCTGCGAATGGCGTGGCGACCTTCTTTCCACAGCGATAGCCGCGACCTCTGTTGATGTCCGCGTCCTCCATTTCTCTTTTCGGTCTTCAGATGCAGCCAGCGACCTCGAAATTGTTTTATGACATCATATCTTGTTCTTCATTAATTTATGGTTGCACAGGCGGAACCCACGTTCGCGTTTACTGCGTTACGCGCCCGGTTGCCGCCTGCCATGTCGTATTTGGAGTTTTGTGGTTGCGACCTTGATGTGATTCTTCATTACTGTCAAAGCGTCACTACAACAGGTCCCTTCTTCTTCTTGCATTTCTCCTGTTGCAACATCATTCAGCCAGTCGCATCATTCCTGCTCATCCAGTTTCTGCTCCTTTTACTACATTATCTTCTTTCTCTTGAATTTCCTGTTGCATAGCAGTTTGGTGAATTATTCAACATTTTTACTTTGTCATCGATCTTTTATAGATAAAAATCAATCGGAAAAATGGTGAAAATGGATGACTTCGCTCATCAATCCCCTGGCAATAAGCATTCAGACCTAAAGATTATCCATCTGAATCATTCGAGTGCATCGAAGGGATCTAAACCTAGAGTTCAAAGGAAACACATAATGTCAATGGTACACATGAAAACCGAAACCCCTCGGCTTGCCTTAGATCCTTTGCCCGGTGACCTTCCTCGCCCCAGAGAGAAAGGGTTCTAACCACTCATCTTATGTAAGTTGCCATCCTCGTAAGTGTTTGGCTAGTGAAAATTGGAAAGAATATGAGAGAAAGTGAGAAAGCGGAAAAAATGATAGAAAGCTTTGTACTTGAAGCTTTAGTAATGATCCAAAAGTCTCCTTTATTCTGATGCGACTTGGGACTTAAATACCCCATGACAATTAAAAAAGTATGAAAGGTACTAATACATGAGGGACGATTAAGAGGCAGTAACTAATGATCGAAAAGTCAAAAGGGTGATGGAGCAGTTCGCGGGTTGCAAAATTCCTTAGCCATGAAATTTAGTGAGCACGCGAGAATTTTGCAACCCTTGCGAGAAATTGCCCGAGGTGCTGTTTTTAATGCGATGCGGTTCTTCTTCTGTTTTTCTGTCTAGGCTACGAGTTGACTTGGTTTATTTGTTGGCGGATGTATCTATGGTATAACTAGCCTATAAAGACAACAAAACTTGCCACAAAATTTGATTAGTAGCCTTGTTAGGTCCTTAACATGCCAATTGGGTTAATTAGGGCGATTGCTACACAAAAAGTGCTCAAAACCTGTATTAATAAGGGTGTAAAATAGCACTATTTGGGTAGTAATCACACCCCCCAACCGACACATTGCTAGTCCCTTAGCAATTGAAGAAAAAGAAAGCACACAAAACAAGATCGACTATATATATGACCACAAAAAATTATGTTTGAAAAATCTGAAGTGATAATGCCCAACCTTTAACAAGAGTTACCAAAACTCTGCCCAATAACTATCTTGGGAGACTGAGTGCTATGCAAAATCAAGTATCAAAATAGTGTTAACTCCTAGAGAACCAACCTGACACCTTCCACAAAAACCTAAGTGTTTGATTTGATTAGGTTTCAAAAATAAACTATCGAACTGTTCTCTCCCCCCAACCTAGATCTTGTCTAAACCTAGCAGACTAACCAACCTAAATAAATCAGGACCCACTTTTATTCCATAACTCCTTTTTTTTTATGTAGGGGTGCAATGCTAAGGGTATCGAACTCACAAGTGTCCATGTAACGAGGGTCCACCGATGACTCCCAACCAATTAAGGTTTAGGGCATCAAGTCATAAGGATCTTTCAACCACTAACTCTTCAGGTTTTACGGATATGTGAGTTCAAAACTCCAGCACTTACCAACAATTTGCTAAACTTTACTATTCACTCGTATAGAGCTTTTAAGTTCGGTGACTCCTAACCAGTTGGTTTAGGGCATCGGGCTTTAAAGACTTTCGCGGATGCTGGTGCATTTTTATGGTTTCAAGGCAAAGCGTCACAATTTTTTTTCTTTTTCTTTTTTTTTCTTTTTCTTTTTCGTTATTTCTCTCTTTTTTTTTTTTTTTGAAAGACTCATTGGTCTTTTATTCAGGGGTCCTAACCTAATAAAGGTGGTCAAAGTGTTTGCCTATGATTATATAGACTACAGAGCCACTTGAGGATTTAACACATATTCTACAAGAGCCTTCTCTTCTCCAGGTGCAATGACAATTTGGTTATATCCAAAATATCCATCAATAAAACATAAATGAGGGTGTCCTACCAACCTATCCGACATCGTCAATGAAGGCGAGGAAAATGATCATTTACGGTGGCGATGTTAGTTTCTATAATCTATGCACACCCTCCATCCTATCACAGTTCTTGTAGGAAGCAATTCATTCTTTCATTCTTATCACAGTAAATCCACCCTTCTTGGGAACCACATGGAATGGGCTAACCCAAGAGCTGTTTGAGATTGCATATATAAAACCTGCATTCAACCATTTCAGCACCTCCTTTCTGACAACATCTTTCATCACTGAATTCAGCCTCCTTTGGTGTTCAACATAAGTCTTTGCATCTTCATTCAGCAATATCTTGTGCATACAAATGGATGGACTGATACCCTTTAGATCCTCAATTGACCAAGCAATAGCTTCCTTGTACTCCCTTAGAATTTTCAGTAGTTTTTGTTCTTGGTTTTTTAGTGATGCGGTGATATGATTCTTGGTTTTCGCTTTTACGGTTCTAAGCATATTTCAAATGACTAGTGAATTCTTTCAATATGCTCCCTTCTACACACTAGTCTCTTGCTCGGTAGCTTTACGTTCCTTCTTATATCTGCTCTTTACTATTCTCATTCAAACTCAAGACTGTTTCTTTGTTTTGCAAATCGAAGCCATCAATTCATATACATCCTCAAGATATCTAGTCCATCTCAATTTCATTGATAGAATGTTGAAGATTACAATCGAATCTCGCCTCTACAATCGACAGACTACTATTTCTACGTACCCACATAAAGCTCTCGCATCGATCCGGTTGCTCCAAGCTCTTGTTAAGGCAGTTCACTCGCTTCACCTCCAACCCTTAAGGTCAGCTTCACCCTTTTGCACATCTATCAAGGTAGCTCTAGTTGCTAAGAAAGGTCTTCTAGCAAGAGAGGAAGCTGGGTATCCCTCTTCCATCTTCATGATCACAAAGTCCACATGGAAGATGAATTTTCCCACCTTGACAAGAACACCTTTTGCTGCGTTAAGGACCCACGCATCCGTAATGTAATTGTTGTCAGTGGGCTCCCCAAACTCAATCTCTACATCACCGAGGTAATCGTTGATACTAGCACCAGAGTCACATAGGGCCTTCTTGAATCTATATTTCCTAGCCAGGAATGGTAAAGTCGCCAGTCCTTCATTTTACTGAGACTTCAATAAATTCCATTGCAAAGGCGTTAGGTTCACTATCTCTTCCTCGCTAATCTTCTTTCTTGTCTCGCACTCCTTCAAAGAAATTGCGATAATTGAATTTGATTGATTGCCTCAAGCAAAGGGGATATTGGATTTCTTATTTTTGAATATTTCCCATAATTTAGAAAACTGCTTCTTCCTCCTCTGCTTTATGAAAACCGTCGAGGAAATGGTACCCACAGGTGCAAGCTTGTACTTTCCTTTTCCGCTTTAACTCCATTACCTTCGTGTCGCTTCAAAGATGCTTTTGCTTTTTCCCAGATCCGTGGTCTTTTCTCTCGACTTGTCCTTCTTTCTTTCCGCTTGCTTTTCTCCTTCGCCTTTTTCCTTCCTTTCTTTCTTGTCACAAGAAACCATTTCCTTCCCACTCTCAGATTCTTCTCGAAAAGTTTGTGCATCGATTTGAAAACTTCTATCTAAGATAATTTCGTCAGGTGGTTTAGCGCTTTCTGTTGTCCCCAGTGAACCGGCAAAGACTGCTCTTCAAAGGGTCGGGCCCTTCGACCCCCGACAGTCCCTCCAATCACATGAGGAAGTTCTCATGGTTCCTCGGTCGGATCAGAATGTGGGAAGGTCAGATTTGGCTGGAAGTGGTAGCTTCTTGGTTCATTCATGTACTTAGCCTCCTCAACCTCATAAGAGTCCTCTTCAGTTGGTACCTCAGCACTTCTTCTCATTCCTCTTTCCATCGCTCCAACTTATATAAGAGTGCAATTTTCTTCCCGTTTATTCATCCCTGCGCATGATCGCACCTAATTTTATTTCCATGGTATCTATTTTGTTTAGCTCATCAATTCTACTTCCTCTTGCTCTACTGTTGCTCCATGAACTTTCAGAGGGAGCCTTCATGTTGCATTTTGCTAGATCTTCGATCGACCCTTGCCTCCTCTCGCACTTTTCGAATGCTCCACAACAAGAAGCATCAATGATAGATTGCTTTGAGGTATCATTCAGAATGATATACTATGTCCATTTGAGTTTTCAAATAGATGCCATGCATCTGACACCTCTTCAACAAATTTCTCAACCTTTCCCAAGCAATGTATAAGCTCTCATCCTCCCTTTGTATAAGCTCTCATCCTCCCCTTGTACAGGAAAGAACCCGCCTTAAGTATGCTTCTAATAGCCCTTCCCTGTGTATCAATCAACTATACGGTAATGACTCATACCATGTGGCTTAAATGTCTCTAATGAAAAAGGGAGAGATGCAGCCTTTATCACCTCAAGCCTTCACACCATTCAGCCTTAATCAGATTTTCCATCCTGAGGAATCTACATAGGTGCTCGTTGAGGTTCACAGACGGCCAGAACTCGATTCCCCGCCGCACCATCATGGATTAAAGCTGGTTTCAATTCAAAGTTATTAGCATCTATAGTAGGTTGTCTCGACCAATGAAAGTATTCTACTTGATGACAGGTCCTTAAATCCTCCATTGTATCTTGCATTGAGGCCTCTGGCCAAGCAGGTCTCGCTCAACCATTCGGTCAACTCTCGTGACGCCGCGGGTGCTTTTTTCCTCGCTCCGCTTAATCTTTCTTAAGTTCCTCAATGTTCTGCCTGTCTGCATTCGGTAACAGTCCAGTCCGCTTCCTCGCGGCATTAAAGAACCTCATGAAATTGAAATACACTCGATTAAATGAATCGTTGGAACTAGAAATATTTTCAATCAGTTTTTAAAGGTCAAGAAATTTCGCACAACCTAATTGCTTCAGAAAAACTATTTTGTTTTTTTTTTTTTTTTTTGCAAAATTTAAGAAAAATGTCAAAATTTGCATTTCCTCTTTGTCGAATATTGATCTATTCAATCCTTCAACTTCTAAGAATCTGGCTATAAAACTTATTTGCCTATGAGTGGTCACGACATCGCTATAGTTTGTGACCCTATTTTGTTGTCACCACTTCCCGCCCGAATCAGACTTCTTTCCTTGTTGTATCATACGTCATGACTCAGCCTGTGCCATGACCACATTTTTTTTTTCTATTGCCTCAACTCTAGGTCATGACTTCTTTTCCGGGGTTAATGAATTTTCTCTGATCCTCTCCTGGCTTTACAAGTTCCGAATTGTTACGACTGACATAATTTGGTCGATCGCTGGGTATTCTGCCTTCTTCCTAGTCATAAATTTCTATTTTGGTTGCAAACTATTCTCCTCATTCTAGTCTTCCATTCCGTGTCGCGACCAAAAGAATGTCGACTCTCCCGGGTTTCTCTTTTTCGGGTTGCATTCCGGGTCTCAGTTAAATGTAGTTGCACCACTCACCGCTTAGTACTTCTTCGTGTCATGACTGTAATGATCGGGTCACACCTCAATTTTCTGGCAGGATTTCGCTTTGGCTTCGCTTATATGTCGCGGGATTCCTCAATAATTGGTCACGACCTCCCTTTTGTTCTTCAACTCCCGTTTAGTTGCAACTTCAATTCTCCATGCTAAGACTCCCAACTCAGTTTCATGTTGCGACCTGAAAAGCAAGTCAAGACCTCGAGTAGAGTTTTTCAATTAAAAACTAGTTTCAACCTCGATTTTTCTGTAGATACCTCATATGTGGCTTCCTCAACAGATTAATCGTCGCGACCTCATGGTTGCCGTCAGACTTTAGTTGTCTTCATCTACTGCCGCTAATCTGTGAGTGATGTCACGACCTAAAATCTTCCTCGAATACCCTTTCGCCTCAACCATCATCTCTTTGGTCGTAACTTCTATTACCGGTTGCCTTGGCATTTCGGCTCCGCAATCTCCATTTCCAAATATGACTTAGTTTGGCATGCCAAATTTTTCCATTCCCTCAAGACTAGTTCGTGTGGTGTTGTGACTTATAAATAATCGACCGGAAGAGCTCTTGTCATGACTTCAATTTCGCGACCACCTCTCAGATCGACTAATTTCTTCTAGTTTTTGGCCGGAACTTTTGATTCTCGCTTGTAATTTTTGAAAAATAACACCTGGGTAAAATATCCATGTTTCGCATATGAATCAACATTTATATTGTAAACTACCTTAAAAATGGATTAAAATTCAATGAGCTTTTCGACTCATCACAAAGGTACTAGGTCGGACTTTGTGGCTTAGTAGGCTAGGGGGTACTTTTTTCACTTAGTAAATGAATTCTAATGTGCACAGTGTGTGGTTAGTTCAAAGTGGAAGAAAAAATGTTGAATACAATAACAATTTTCACGGTTATCAACTCTACTACATAACACCATTCTAACATCAACAAATAAAGGAACAAAATTTCAATTTCTCATATTGTAAGTCAGCATTACAAAAAGTTTTCAAATGAGAAACCGGAAGCATGAACTAGAAACTAAAAAAACATGAATTATATTGTAAAAAAAAAAACTAACTAGCAAGCCATTCAACTAAACAAAACAGACTTGCTCAAAACATAAATTAATACTTCCTTCCTTAACTCTCCCCCCAACCGAATTCTACATTTTCCCCAATGTGGTTATGGAATGGAAATTTTAAGGGAGGAAGTGATACTCCGAGAAAATGTACCAGCTAAGTGAGAGGAGGAACCACTTGAAACAAGAAACAAAAGAGAGAAAAAGTGTTAAACCAAAATATTAATAGTGCAAAATATGATTACGCTAGAAGAATAGAAATAAAAAAGATAAAGATATGTTTCCCAAAGAGGCCTTATTCACCCCATTTGGGCTTCAAATGATCAAGTTGGAAGAAGAAAAGATAGGTTAAAAGGGACCAATTGGAGAATTTTTAAAATTACACCCTTATCATGATCCCAAAAGTGTTCTTTCAGAATATATTTAGATTCTACACTCTATAATCTTTCCAACGACGCCAAGATCACCCAAAAAGGAGGTCGGATGAAAAAGTTATGGCCAAAAGAAACTAGGGGTGTAATTTAGGGTCGCGGAATTTCAACCCTGCTCGAGGTCGTGAATATATATATATATATATATATATATATATATATATATATAAATAATTTTTACTTCATCAAGCCCCGCATGTCGCTACAAGTATACAAAACTCGTTTTTGTTTTTTTTTCTGCGAAAATGGCCTACGAAATTTTGCATGCCGTATGCACCACAATTTCGCTTCATAGGTTGGCAATTTTCACACCAAGTAAATTTCACAGGTTACGACTGCGAATTTTTTAGATTTTATTCTTGGAACTCCTGTTAACTTAAGAACAAACATAAAATAACAAGAAAAATTAAAGAAAATGCAGAAAAAAACAGAGCTAAAATGAAGATTAATTGATATTAGAGGAAATCTAAAGAGAAAAATTAAAATAAAATAAAATAGGAAAAATCAAAACAAAAAGTGGGGGAGATTGAGTCCCCCCAAACCAATTTCTCAAGCCTTTGGAGGCTGTTGGAACTGGTGGAGCTGGTTTAATTTACTGAGGTCCAAAGTCTGCCAAATTTGAACCAAGATGGTTTTCTTATGAGCCATCCACTGGTCATGCAATAAGAGTAGTCGCCAATGTCCGTGATGGTGCGAATGTTTGAACAAAGGCTACTAATCATAAAGTTTTACATGTGCAAGGCAGATGGGATGGGCTCAGTGAGGGTGTTTTAGGTGTCGAGCGTGCTACGGGTGTCGGCAAGGTGGATGTCTACTGGGTTAGGGAGAGGGGTCGCGGTCGTTGTGGCTCGCAGCGGAACTAGGATCCAATTATGGGAAGTGATTTAAGAGAAGCTTTAGCCCTTCCACGCTTCCACGCCTTCCTAAGTCAACAATGGGATTATTTCATTTTTTCGCTTACAATGCTCATCCACCGTGGTGTCAATCGTGCACTCCTTCCTCCTGGATTCTCATCCTATCAGAACATTCTGGGCCGACGGGTGAGCCTTGAAACAGTATTGTAGTTCGTACCTATGATCAATTTTACTCTAGAACCCATCTAATTCTTTTGTTTAAGGTGCTCTACTAAGATTTAATTCTCCATTTTCTTGAACATTCACCGCTTTCTACCCTCTATAAAAATTACCCACCACTTGCTCAAGTTCAGTATTGCTTGCTCAACTGAAGAAGTTAACTGTGGTGGTTGTGATGGCTGAGGAGTTGAAGCATAATTTGGAGGAGCAGGAGGTGCATACTATGGAGGTCTTTGTTTCCATGAGAAATTTGGGTGGTAACTAGGGTTGTAAGTACTGCCATATGGTGCATTAGTTAGAGGCACCATGCAAGAGGGTGCACTCACCCATGGAGGGTGCATGTAATCCCTCATAGACCTATATGCATTAGGGTTTCTCTCCACTAGGTAATCGATCAGGCCGTTCCTCCTCTCGTGGGTGGTGTTCCATTTGGCCGCATTCAAATTCACCCAGACCGTTTCTATGGAAATTGATTCTTGGTTAGCTCATTTCAAGTTTTAACCCACTAGAACATGCATTCGTAGAAAGAACAAGGCAGATCGTGACAAGAAAATAAACAATCCTACCTGAAGGTTTTAGTTTTTTTGTCGTTGAAATGAAACTAAAAAAAAACCGACAATGTAATAATAAAAGAATGGTAATATGTGCTCGTAACTTGTGATGAGGATCGCAAGTACCAATATGTTGTCATTTGCACTTAGGCACCATCCCCAGCAACGGTGCCATTTGATTCGCGTACAATAGGGTATCCGGAATCAACAATATTTATACCTAATACCTCCTACTACCGCAACATGGCTACTGCAGTATAGTGGCTCTAGGGTCGAACACAGTGATGGGTTTTCTTCGCACAAATGACTTGCAATGAAGTTCAAAATGGTTAATTTGTTTTGGATTTTGGGGTTTGCTAAAAACAGTGAGGTGAAATGTTTGGAAACTGAAAATTAAACAAGTTAAATGTAAAATAGAATCTTTGAAGTATCGTATATCGACTTGGCTCAGTGGCAAATGAGGGTTTCTCGGGTCTTTTCCTCTCGCATTGGGGAGGATGACCTATAGTCATCTCCCGAACCGGTTCTTCATTTAGCTATAAAAATTGACCCAAAACAACTATCCTTTGGAAATGGTACTCACTGAGCATCAGTGGTCTCAGACAGTGGAGAACAAGTCTCCTTGACTCACCTTCCAATGACTAATAGACGATAACTAATGAATCTCAATGGATCTAGCAATAAGCATCCATTGAACCCTAAAAGATTATTAAATACGGATCATTCAAGGTGCATCGAAGGGATCTAAACCTAGAGTTCAAAGGAAACACATAAATGTCAATGAGTACCTGCGTGAAAACCATGAAACCCCTCAGCTTGCCTTAGATCCTTTGCCCAATGACCTTCCTCTTCGAGGAGAAAGAGGTTCTAGCCACTCATCATCTGAGTTGTTATCCTCATAGGGTGTTTGGCTAGTGAGAAAGTGGAAAGAAAATGAGAGAAAGTGAGAAAAGCGGGAAAAATGCTAAAAGCTTCCCGCCCATGCTTTATTAATGATCCAAAAAGTCTCCTTGTTACAGTGCAGCTGGGGACTTAAATACTACCCAAAGCCATACAAAATTACAAAAAAGTATGAAAGAGTCACTATTACATAAGGGACAATTCAGGAAAAACGAAAAATGCAACAAAAAAGTCAAAAAGTCAAAAGGGTGCTGGAACAGGTTCGAAGCCCCACGAAATTTCGCAGGGGTTGCGAAATTTCGCAACCCTTACGAAATTGCAACGAATCACTGCAGGCTCGCTTTCCAACTGGCTGTCGCTCTTCTTCATGTTTCATCCAACTCGTGTTGAACTTGATCTTCCATGTTTGAAGTTGAACCTCACTATGGTATAAATAGCTTGTAAAAACAACAAAACTTGCCACAAAATTTGATTAATATCCTTGCTAGGTCCTTAACATGCCAATCAAGTTAATTAGTATGATTACTACACAAAAAGTGCTCAAACCCGTATTAATAAGTACAGAAATAAAGACTATTCGGGCAGCAACCAAGTGTGTGATGGTCTTCTTCCCTTTCTCCTCGGCAAAATTAGCTAATCTTCTGTGGCTTCGGCTACGCTTATTGTATATCATTTAAGTTTCATATGCTTTTTTTCATATTAGTTCCACTAATGTAGGCAAATACAACCTTCAAGATCAATTGAATTTTTAGTTTGTAAAGTTTGGTCAAGCATTGTGGATAATTGGAGAATTTAGGTTAAATATTACCAAGATTCCAATCTTCACTTTTTTGCATCTTTGTCTCTATCCTCATCCCTTCTTTCTTTTAATGATGTCGAAAAGATATTTTAACCCCAAACTTGGATCTTGATGTATCATACTACATACTCATCTTGGTAATTCTATTTTCCATCATTATTCTTATTATGTCAATCCTTTATATGTTCTTTTGCTTTTCTTTTCCCACAAAGATTTTGTGAATAAGGTGTCGTTTTTATCTTTTTAGGCTTTCTACCACTCTTAGACAACTTTGGTTTAGCACTCCCATACCAGTTGGCATTAGGGTACTAGGTGTTGAAACACCCCTATGAACTTAATTATTCAAGAGAGGAAGGCCACAAGACAAAACTTATTCCAATTTGACAATTTACAATCTTTGACTTCTTCTTTGCATTCCTTTCCTTTCCTTCATTTGTTCTTTTCTTTTTTTCCATCCTTCATTCTTGTTTTGCCCTTCAAATCAAAATAACATTCCCCCAATCTTATGCTTTTCTGCATTTTGAGTTTCTTTTCCTGAAATATGGGCAATAAAGGGTTCTTTACTGTAGGATTAGAATAAAGGAAGGGTTTTAGATTTCTAATTGCTGGTTCAATGAAGAAATTAGGCAATTTGGCTCAATTTCGAATCCAGAGGTATGCTTGTGCATATTATGAGGGTAGGCTTGAAAGGCTCACCTTCCAAGGATGGCCTATATCACTTCCTATTAAGAGTATTGCCTAGATTTCATTTCTTGACTAATAATCTAACAAGTTCAAGATGTTGGATTATTTGGATCGTGAATGAACCCAAAAGATGTCCCAATTTTTCAATTTGTTAAGGACTCACTTAACCATGTAAAAATTAATAGATTTTTATTAACCTAATATTTACACATCAGTCTCAAAAGTCTTATTTGTGTTTCCTATTGAGTACATCTTCCTAAATCTTATCCTTTAACTTCATTGTGGCTAAATTGCAACTTCTTTTCCAATTGGGGATTAGCCTACCACAATGCATCTATTAGTGGTTGTTTGGATTTGAATTTTGTTGTTGTGTTATTTAAATCAAGTAAAGAAGTTCATTTTGATCATGCATTCAACTCATAATAATACAACACAACCACAATTTTTCTCAAGTCATTTCACCCAAACATGCTGCAGCAAATAAATAATTTGATCCAAGTAGTTGATTTCTTCTTTATTCAACCAAGCAAAGGCCAAATAATGAAGCAAAGAAAATTGATTAAAACACACCAAACAACAAAAATAAATTACAAATTTTTGTTTTGCAATAAATCTTTATTTTATTCAGAGAATGGCCTTGAATACAAAGAGATGGGAATTGGAGAGAAAAAATGCACATAAGGGCTTATCTTCTTTGCAGGATTTGGAAGTTTTCCTCAGGCTCGAGGTTCAAGGTTAAAGGTAGCTAAAGACGGAGGGAACTTTGGAAATGGGACATGTCGGGCTTTTCTTTTGTCGGTGGTTCTTCTCTAAAAAAGGCAACATTCATTTGTATACTCCACCAGTAGTGACCACCGATTCGCTCTTAAGGAGCCGATTATTCATAGATCCTCAAGTTTAGTAAGCACATTGTATGGGTTCACTAAATTTGAATTGACTGATCAAGGCTATCATTCCATAATTTATGCCCAGAAGTATTATCCTTCCTAGCTTCTTGTCTCTTCATGATCTTCCAAATTCCTTAAATTGTTTTTTGTAAAGATATTTCGAACTTCTTCATTTTATCCAAAGATAGCTGGGCTTCCATCTTTTCCTCTCTTTTTTAAAAAGGTTAGCACATCTTCATCCTTTTCGCCTGTTCATTGTAAAGGTATTTACTTTGAGTCCAAATTATTGCGTTTTCTTCTTTCTTATTTCCTCTTTCCATCTTCATCTCTTTGCCTGAGCATTGCTCTACTGGCTGCTTCTTGTTCTAAATTAGCCCAAAAATTCACTTAATCTTCTATTGTCAGCTCCCACCTTTTCTCTCTCTCCTCCATTTCCTTTCTTCATTGACACCAGCATATCCATAATCTTTGCATTTCGATGAGTTTTGAACACTGGGCTGTCTCGTACAGTTTCCCTTACATCGTGAGGGAGAAGGAATCACTGACTTCTTCTTATGCATTTCATCCTCCATTGGCGCTATTTCCTTGGGATTTGTTCCATCCCTACGGTTCCCTCTTCTTCTTCTTCTTCATGCTCCTTCGCCACTTCCACAATCTTCATTTCTTTCCTCTCTACTTTTTGGGCCTTTGATCACCCCTGTCAGTGTTAGGGGAGAAACCTTAGGACAGGTTTCTTCCTCTCCCCATATCCCTTTAACTCCAGCCAAGATGTAGAGCCTGGTAATTGTTGCTAGATGAGGGATTAGTCCCCTTTTTACATTCTTATGGAAGCTCCTGATAAATGTTTCAATTATTTTCCCCACATCAAACTTGTATCCCTTTAGTAACGCATACAAGATGATGGCTTCCTACTCCCTTATTGTGCTCAAATGCTTCGTTGGAATTATAATAGAGGCTATGAAATAAAACCACACCTAGGCTTCTTATGTTAGTGAGCCTCTGTTATGGATTCATGGGGATTTTTCTTTGTAGAGCTCTACTTCCCCTTTCCAACTGTCAGGAAATCCTTGATCTTCTCATGGTTGGGTTCCTTGAGCAGTTTTTTATACTTAGATCCATTCTTAGGATCTTTGACTTGGAAAACTTCATTGATCCTTTCATGGCCAATGGGAACCCATATACCTCTGACGTACACTTAATCTTCTTTCATATCTGCCATGTTAGCATAAAATTCCTTGACTAATGCAGCAAACCCAAGTGGTTTGTGCATACAGAACAAGCTCTAGCCCCTTTTTTCGATTATCTCAGTAAAGGTGATGAATTTACCAAACCCCTTTCTCCTATAAAGCCCTTTGTCGCCTGTAGGGGATTTTTCTCCCAGAAAGAGTAGGTTTCATCTGAAATGAACACTTTATTTGCCTTCGCACTCTTCAAATTTTGCTCAACTCTACTTTGTCTCAATTCTTCCGCCCTTCTCCGTCTCCGCTGACCGGAGTTGTTCCTTGCCTCGAGGTTCCAGATGAACCTCCACTTCACCTGCTGCATATTTTGCCACCATCTCACTAAGATTTGGAACCAGGTTTTGGGGTTCTTCCATGGATGAGATCTGAGGTTGGGGTTTAGGGTCTTTGAATTCTAGGGTTTCTAGATGTCGAAGAGATGAAGAGAGAAGAAATTTGGTGAGAGTAGGAATGAAGTGAAGCAATTGGAAGGAAGTGGCCTTTCAGTTTTTTAAACACTCTTCAGTTAATGGCTTAATAAATGAATGTTTCTCTTCGTTTGTCGCGACAATTAATGATTAGGTCACAACACAACCTTTGGGGACTTAACTGCGGGAATTTATCTGTGATTCTTCAAATTAAAATTTTGCACCTAGCCTTTATTATCAAAACATTCATGTCGCGACAAACTTTAGGGTTATCTACAGATTACAATCCTGTCGCGACAAGAGAAATATTGTCATGACAGAAATTTGCTTTATAGATAGAAAGGTATGTCACGACATTGAGAAGAATGTCGTGACATTCTTTTCAATCATTCAATTTGAGATTGTGTCGAAACATTCTAACTTTGTGTCGCAACATGAAATTGCTTTTTCAATTTGAGTCCAAAATTATTTATGTTGCGACATAAAGGAAGTATGTCATGGCTATTCTTTCAACATTAGACTAAAAATTTGTTGCAACATGCAAATCAAAGATGGAAACCATGTGAGAGCCGGAAGCCTCCAAAATTTTATTGATTCAAGATTTTAATGCTGTTTGGCTCGAGATTTTGTAGCAAACCCCTCATACAAAAATACCAAAAAAACCAAAAGCAAATACTATTACAATGAGTGCAATTTAGGAAGAAAGCCAAATGGGTGACAAAATGCAAAAACAAGGAGAGAAAATGAGGGAAAATGGAGAGAAAAAGAAAGGAGTTGAAAACTGAGAGCCAAAGCTTCTCCCCCAAAAATCTTATCGATTCAAGATTTTTTATCAAGGTTTAGCTTCAGATTTGTAGCCAACCCCTCATACAAAAATACCAAAAACCAAAAGCAAAAGGAAGGGTAACATTATTACAATGAGGTAATTTAGAAGAAAGCCAATGGGTGACAGCAAAAACAAACTGGCAAGAGAATTTGTATGTGATGAACAAAGGCGCAGGATGGTGGAACAGTAGCCGCAAGAGCTTCTCAATTTTGTAGTCGTCGAATTTCCTTGTATTTTCTTCTCTTCTTTCCCTTCTAGTCTCTCGATTCGCACGTCGAGTTTGACTTGAATTCTTCGTGCTTGGATCGACTCAACAATTTTGGCATAAATAGCTTGCAAAAACTGCGAAATTTGCCACAAAATGCAATCAATAGAATAACAGGGACCTTAATGTGTAAATCGGGTTAATTACGCTGATTAGTACATAAAAAGTGCTCAAAACCTGTAATAAACAGGGTTCAAAATAGCACTTTTTGAGCACTAATCACACCCCCCAACCTACACATTGCTAGTCCCTTAGCAATGAAAGAAAGAAAGAAAGAGCATACAAAACAAAATAAAGATTATGTTCACAAAAATTATATTTCAAAAAGGTTGTGGATGAGTAATGCCTAACCCTAAGTAAGAATCATCAAACCTTTGTCCAATAACTATCTTGAGAGAATGAATGCCATACAAAATTGAGTATCAAAAGAGCCTCCATCTCAGTGAATCAACCAGAAACTTCCACCAAAATCTAAGTGTTTGTTTTATCACCAACAATAAACTCCGCCAACCGCACCTCCCAACCTAGCTACGCTACAACCTAGCACTAACCAACCTAAAATAGATCAGGACCCACCTTATTCCACAACTTTGTGTCAGAGGGTGCAATGCCGTGGAATCGACCTACCAAAGTCCATGTAACGGGATCTACCGATGACTCCAACCAATTAAGGCTTAGGGCACCAAGTCATGAGGATCTTTCGACCAAGAATCCTTCGTGCTCTTACCCCAGATCCGAATGATTTTGGAAACCTCGAGCACCTACAATCCTTACTAAACTCTACCCATCCACCCGTATAAAGCACTAAGCTCCAAGTGGCTCCCAACCGCTAGCTTAGTGGCAATCAAGCTCAAGACTTCTACATACCCCTCGCATCGTGCTCGGGTTTCAGGCAAAACGTTGTAATTTTCTTCTTCTTTTTTCTTTTTTTTCTTTTCTTTTCTTTTTTCTTTTTTTTTTTGTTTTAGAAGACACATTGGCCTTCTATTCATGGGGTCCTTAACCTATTAAAGGTGGTCAAACGAAACTAGGTAGGTTATCAGTAGGCTTAGGAGGCTAGGCACAAATTTTTTCAGTTATTGAAGAAACCTGATGTGCACTGGTGGTGTGGTTAGCTAAAGGTGGAAGAAAAGGTTGAAAGCAGCAAGAATTCAAACTAATCATCCACTCAATTAGGCATGAACCAATCTAACATCAATAGAATTGAAAGCTCTCAATTTTTCAAACTACAAAGAAGTAAACACAAAAAAATGGGTGCAAAAATGGGTTGAAAATAAGTTGTATAGTATGACAGCTTCACAAAAAGGAAAACCAGCAAGCCACTGAACATTACAAAATGGGCTTGCTCAAAATAGTAACAAAAACATAAATGCAAAAGCCACTTCCTTCGCTAACTCTCCCCCCAAACCAAATGTCTCATTGTCCGCAATGGGGCTCAGATTGGAAAGTTAGGAAAGGAAGTGTTACCTCCTTTATGAGATGTGATCTTTGTTGGATAGGAGACTTCACAAGCTTTCCATCAACACCTTATTCACTCCATTTGGGCTTCAAATGAACAAGTTAGAAGAAGAAAAGAGAGGAAAAAAAGGGACCAGTTGGAACATTTTGAATATTACTCATTTTTAAAAATTTAAAATGTATTCTTTCTGGCCATATTTATATTCTACACTCTCTAAGCTTTCCAACGAGATGAAAATCACCCAAAACCGATATCAGATGAAAAAGTTATGCTCAAAACAAAATCAAGAGTAAAATAGGAAAAAAAATTCGCTACGTAGCGATTTTATTAATAAATAAATAAATAAATAATAAAACAATTTTTGTTTTGAGAAACAAAAATTTATTATTTAAAAATTTTTTTTTTTGATAAAAAATAAAATAAAATAAATGTTTTTTTTTTTTACCCGATCGTAATCGTTCCTTCGTTGTATGTAGCGACTTTCACATAGCAAAAATTTCTCTCTCTTTTTTGCTTTTCTGATCTTATTCTCGCTTAAAAATTCACTCAAACTGAACCAGCACTCGAACCATCCACTATGCCATGCAATGTGGGCAACGCTATGTCTTTGATAATGGCAAAGGCTCGGCAAAGGGCTACTAACTTCCCGAGACGGTACA
The DNA here is from genome assembly GCA_016808115.1 of Tetrastigma voinierianum. NCBI lineage: Eukaryota > Viridiplantae > Streptophyta > Magnoliopsida > Vitales > Vitaceae > Tetrastigma > Tetrastigma voinierianum. Next base: position 26,108 of record JAEQBH010006724.1, on the reverse strand, counting down.
AGCAAAGGATGGACTCCGGCATGAACTTTGGGAGTAGGTGCTGCAGGTTTTGAGTTTGCCGCAGGGCAAGATATGACCGGGCAAGTGGGCTATTTTGGGGTCAAAGGGCACTATGATTCAAATTCACGGGATTAGTTGAAGGATAGGCTCCTGGGCTCTTCCCCTACTTCTTCCTCTTACCTCCCCGCTTCCCTCATTGCACCTCGTATTTCCATTGTTTTCTCTCGCATCAATTTCTCCCGGGTCACACCACTTCCCAGTTATTCTCTGATGACCATGCCGAATGGTGAGCCTCAAATAATGCACATGTCAATTTTTTCTCAAGGTCACTCACACATCTTAATCTTGCTCAGAGCTTTCCACAAGACAAATTTTGACTTAATCGGGAATTGAATTTTCTTATGCCCTTCCACAACATCACCCACCAGCTGTCTGCACGCCGCTTCAACTCGGGGAGATTGGCCGTGGTGGTCGAGGCCGAGACAAACAGCATACTGTGGATGTGGAGAAGGTGCATAAGTCAGTACACCGTAGAGGGTGTACTGGCCCCATTAGCTCTATATTCCCCCATGTGACTCCATACGGGTTTGGATTTCTCTCTACAAGTCACACGCTTACCGCTATGGAAGGTTCCCGTAATCCCTCATTGACATGTATGCTCTAGGGTTTCTTTCAACTAAATATTCACTATATTGTTCTCCCTCTTCCATTTGATCACAGTCAATTTTTCCACTTAACCTCGCACTTCAACTCCGCTTCGTAATTTTTAATCCATCAGAATGTTCTCCTGCTATAATAGTCAGGCGTATACCAAACAAGGGGAAAAAAAAGGAAAACAATTCTACAAAAAAAAAAAAAGCAAGGTAATGTTAACTAAAAAAAAAAACTAACAGAGAAAAAAATTGGCAAACTGCCAGGAAACTGGTAAACAGAAAATTAAAAGAAAATTCATCAGTGCTTGTGATGACGATCACAAGTGTTCCAAACACAAATAAATGCACTTAGGCACCATCCCTAAGAACGCGCCCATTTGATTCGTACACAAAGATGATCCGAATCAACAAAATTTATATCCTAAATTCCTCCTACTGCCGTAGCAAGCTACTGCAGTATAGCGGTTCTAGGGTCGAACTCAGGGATGAGTTTTCTTCATGCAAATGACTAACAGTGAAGTGCTTAAATTAGTGAATTTAATTTGGATTTTGGGATTTTGTAAAAACAGTGAGGGATAATGTTTGGAAAACTGAAATTTAAATAAAATAAAATTAAAAAGAAGTCTCCTTGAAGTGCCTGGCCACTGATCTCGGTTCTAGTTCACTGAGGGGTTCTCGTCAATTTCTCACGTGTGAAGATGACTCCATAGTCATTTCTCGAACTCCTGATCTCATTTAGCTTTAAAAACTAAACCTTATGATTTTCCTTTTTGAGAAACAGCATTTATTGAGCATTAATGCTCCCAGACAGTGAAAACGTGCCTCCCTAATCTACCTCACAGTGACAAATAGAAAGCAACTAATGAATCTCAATGGATCTAGCAATAAGCATCCACTGAACCCTACAAGATTGCTAAATACTGATCAATGAAGGAACATCAAATGAGTTCTAACCTAGAGGAGAAAGAAACGATAAATACCAATAAAATTTATGCTTAAAAAACAGTGAGAACCGTTAGTTACCTTCAAACCCTAGCCAACAACCCTCCTCTTCAAGGAGAAAAACGACCTAGCCAATCATCCTCTAAGTTGTCATCCTTAGAGGTGTGTTTGGTAGCCGAGAAAAGGAGAGAAAATGAAGAGAAAAAGAAAGGAGCGGAAAAACGGGAGAGCTGAAAGCTTCTCCCCCCCAAAATTTTATTGATTCAGTGATTTTTTAACAATGCTCGTCAGATTTGACAACCTCATACAAAAATATGAAAAAAAACAAAAGCAAATACTATTACAATGAGGTCAATTTAGAAAGAAAGCCAAACAATTGACAAAATGCAAAAACAAACGGGCAGCAGGAATTCAAGGCAGGATAAACAAAGGCGCGTGATGCAGGAATAGTGCTTCGCAGAAGCCAATTTTGTAGCCGCCTCTGTTTCCTTGTATTTTCTTCTTCTCTTCTTCCTTCTAGAACTGGACCCGCAATGCTGAGTTTGACTTGAATTCTTCGTGCTTGGATCGACTCAACAATTTTGGCATAAATAGCTTGCAAAAACTGTAAAATTTCCCACAAAATGCGATGAGTAGAATAATAGGGACCTTAATGTGTAAATCGGGTTATTATGCCGATACAAAGTGCTCAAACCCGTAATAAATAGGTTCAAAATAAAGACTCGAAAGACTAATCACAAGCATCACAATGTTTTACCCATTCAAAACAATCTTTGAATAGAGTAGGCCAATAAAATTTTGATTGGAGAATTTTCTAGGTTGTCTTGTCTCCTGTCAAGTGTCCTCCATATGGTGATGCATGGCAATTCTCCATAATACCCCCTTGTTATGTTTCTGGGACACATCTCCTGATGATCATATATGCTCCTCTTCTATACAATAGTGGGTCATCCCATATATATATAATCGGCAATCGCTCTCAATTTCCTCCCCATCGGTATCGAATTCAAATGGCATGACTCCACAAGCTAAGTAATTCACATCTCGTGATACTGCAGTGTGTTTGCACGGATAACATAAATAGTTGCTCATCAGGAAAAATTTTTGCTATCTCCCTGCTCCCTTCGTCTGCAAAGAATTTTCCTAATCTAGACAAGGATTCGCTATCACATTGTCACTACCCTTTTATCCTTGATCTCAAGATCAAATTCTGAGCAAAGAGCACCCATCCGACTCACCTCGTCGCTGCATCTTCTTTCCACTACACACCATATGATCAAGTGTGTATTACAACATGGGACCCTAATAAATAAGGCCTGAATTTTTCACAAGCAAACATCATCAAGTAGCATCTCCTTATCCGTGGGGCGGAGTAGTTCTATGCCCTATCAATGTTTTGTCGGCATAAGATATAGCCTCACATCTTTTTCGCCTCGTCCCAATACAACTCCCATTACATAATCACTGGCATCACACATAATTTCAAACTCATTGTTCTAGTCTTGTGTCAACATAATGGGAGCTGATACTAATCTGGATTTTATTTCCTCATATGCAGATTTGCATGATTCATTAAAATCAAAATTTGCATCTTTTTCCAGCAGTCTACACAATGGTCTGGAGATGTTTGAAAAATCCTTTATGAATCTTCTATAAAATCCAACATGTCCGAGGAAGCTTCTTATTATCTTCTACGTCAGAGTGACATGAGAGTTTTTATAACAAAGAATCTGGGCTTGGCTCCATCAAATCCACGCTGGTAAATCTGCGGCCCCAAAACAATACCTTCAGTTACCATGAAATGACATTTTTCCCAATTCAAAGCTAGATTTTTGTCCTGGCACCTCTGAAGTATTGTTTCTAAGTTTTTCAAACAATCTTCAAAACTGGATCCATATACTGAGAAGTCATCCATGAATATTTCCATAACCTCTTCCATCAAGTCAGAAAATATAGACATCATACATCTGGAAGGGTATGTGAGATTACATAATCCAAATGGCATCCTTTGAAGCAAGCAGAGGTGCTTACAAGGACATGAAAATGTTGATTTCTCCCGATCCTCTGCCACAGCAATCTAGCAAACCATTATCCATCAAGAAAACAAGAATGGAGTGTCTTAGTAAACCCGTCCAACATCCGTCAACGAAAGGCAGAGGATAATGGTCCTTCTAAAGAGCAAAGGTTAAGTTTCCCCTCGTAGTCTATACAAACTTCCATCCCGTCGCCAGAGGAATCAATTCATTCTTCTCGCTTCTAATTAAAGTGAACTCCTCCCTCTCCGAACCACACATGTACAGGCTCACCCCAAGGCCTCTGGTCCGAGATTGCATATATAAAGCCTACATTTAAATAATATTTTAGCACTCTTTTCCCCGACTACTTTTCATTACCGATTCAAATTTCCTCTGATTTTCTATAGAAGTTCTAGCATTCTCCTCCAACTTGTGCATACATATTGAGGGACTGATTCCTTTCAAATCTTATATAGACCAATCTATTGCTTCTTTATATTTTCTAAGAGTCTCCAGTAGTTTTTGCTCTTCCAGCCTAGTTAATCCAGCTGAAATGATAACTGGCTTTCCTTTTTCTAGTTGCAAAAAGTATACTTCAAATGTTCAGAAATTCCTTGAGTATTAAAACCCTGCTTCTGCTTTCTTCTAACTCTTTCTTCATAGTCAAGGACTTTTCTATAATCGATTTCTCCAACAATGAATACCTAATCTTTAATTTAAAAAACGAGTTCCGCCACTCTCTCTAACAACAACTCAAGATGAAATTCATCTCATTCTCATTCATTGAATCTCTGAAAATTATGTGCAAGGGCATCAGAATCGACAGAATTCCTTGCTCTAGGCAATTTCACACCGCACTTATCGAAATTCAATGTTTCAACTATGATTTAGATTGAAGTGCACTGCTTCATCTCCAACCCTAAGAGTCACTTCCCCTTTTTTCACATCAATCAGTGCTACCCCTGTTGCTAAGAATGGTCTTCCTAACAACAATGGGACTAGTTTGTCTTCCTCCATATTAATGACCACAAAGTCCATTGGAAAGACAAATTTCCCCACCTTGATCAACACATCTTCAAGGATGCCCTCAGGATGAGCCAATGTTCTGTCTACCATCTGCAAAGTAATGGCTGTGGGAGTGAGCTCCCCCAAACTTAATCATTGAGCAACAGACAGAGGCATCAAGTTAATGCTAGCTCTAAAATCACATAATGCTTTTCCCATACAGTATCCCCAATCTTGCTGCGGTATATGAAGTCACGCCTCGATCCACTTTCTCTAGTAAGGTCTTCGAATCAATCGCACTACGTGTCACATTAGGGCTCACTATCCCTTCCTCGCATCTTCCTCTTTTTGTTCAATATATCTTCATGAATTTTAGACATCGAGGCATCCTGAAAGCACGTGCCTCGTAGAAAGGATCGTTGATCTCTTATCTTCTTAACATGTTTAAGAATCTGTAGTCGCTTCCCTCTAGCTTTGCTTTCAGAGTCTTGAGGGAATGGAACTGAGGATTGTAAGCTTTTAATCTCTTCCCTTCTTTCCCGTTTTGATTAGGGCCGTATTTCGTTGTTTTCTTTTTCTTTGTAGTTCCTTAACTATGCTGCTCAAGTTCCTCTCCTATTTCTGCTTGTTTCTTTTCCTCTATGTCTCTCTTTTCACCTCTCATTTCATCTAGCTCTCTACCACTTCTCAAAATTATTGCCATACAGTCCCTTGGATTCTTTCTAGTGTCACTTGGAAATGAATCCTTAGGGCTCTTTTGCACAAATCTTGGCCAACATTCTATCCGTACCTCCAGATTCTTCAAAGAGGCATTGTTTGCTGTCCGAAACACAACTCGTGTTTTCGTAGTTTCTGTCGCAAAATTTCTTTCATGCATTCAAAACTTTGTTTTCTAACATGAAATGAAGCATCCGATCTTCAAATGATTGAGTCCTTTCTAACCCTGATAATCTCCTCTATTGTCCTCTACTATTATTATTGTTCTCGAACCTAGGTCGAGCATAAGCCATCGGTATTCGCCCTGTGCTCTAGTGGCCCCACAGGCTCCCTCCACCATATGAAAGTTTTAATGTTCCTCAGTGCTGGTGCATAGTGCCCGCAAGTCAGTTAGCTTGAAATGATAACTTCTTTGCTCATTCATATACTTGGTAGGGCTCTTCTCCAACTAGCTCCTCAAAGACTTCTAATTCTTTCTTCTATCAAGCCCCACTTCATATGCAGTGTGCATTCTTCTTTCATTGTTCCCCAGTTTGTTCATCACTGCATCCAGCTTTGCTTCTATGGTTGTCATTCTATAAATCCCAATAAGACCATTTCCTTTCAACCTGTTGCTGCTCCTTGAAGCTTCAGATGGAGCCTTGTTGTTGCATTTGGCAAGGTCTTCAATCGGTTGCCAAGCCTCCTCTGCATTTCTTCTTTTAAAAGCCCCACAGCAAGATGCATCAATTATACCCTTGGAGGCATAATTCATAGCATGATAGAAAATATCCTGAGTGGTCATATCTACTCCATACAGGGACAAAGAATCTCTCCTGACTTTGTTTAAGTTTTAGAAAAAGAAAACCAATTTTGAAGGCTACACAGATGCAGATATGGTCATGACCTTGATGGTAGAAAATCTACATCTTGTTATTTGTTTACTTTTGTAGGGGGAGCCATATCATGGCAATCCAAGTTGCAAAAATTGTTTCTTTATCTACAACTGAAGTTGAATATATAGCTGCCACAGAAGCTGGCAAAGAGATTATGGATAAAGACCTTTTTCAAGGAATTGGGTCTAAAACAAGAAGAGTATGTGCTACATTATGATGGTCAAAGTGCAATAGACTTGAATAAGAATGTCACCTATCACTCAAGGACAAAGCATATTGAAGTCAGATATCATTGATTCGGTGATAAGCAAAAAATGAAACGCTTTCAATTGAAGAAGATTCACACATACAAGAATACAGCCGACATGATGACAAAAGTCATTGCAAAACAAAAGTTGAAGTTCTATTCCTAGCTCGCATGCATGGAATCCTATTAAGGATTCAGATGATTTTCTCCTCCCGATGTTGAATGGGTTAGTAGGGGGAGATTTGATGGGGTCCATCCCCATTTACTTTTGCTCATGGCTTATTTTTCTTTGGCCCCTTGATTTATGCCTAAAGACTCAGTTGCCTTCTCCATTTGTTTTGTTTTTTCTTTCTTTCTTTTGTTTTTCTTTTTCTCTCCTCTTGCCTTAAATCAAGCCACCATTGTCGAATGCCTGCTCCTCATTTTGCCTATAAATTGATGGTAAAATAAAGGCTTTAGATATCTATCTCATTGAAGAAGAAGAAGAAGAGATGAGTAGAGAGGAGAGGTGAGAAAGTGCGAGAAAAATAAAGAGACTCCAATTGAGAAGGTTGTTCTCACTGAGGAATTTACACCGGGGAGGTGAGGTTATCTCTATTTCTCGAGCATACCTAAGATCAATATATTCTTGGGAAGAGTTGTATTGTATACCACTTTGAGATATAAGAATTGTCTTAGCTCGTCTCGTGGGTTTTTCCTTCACTTTGAAGGGTTTTCCATGTAAATCTTGTGTTCTTCACTTCTGTATTTATTTTCTTGTATGGGTACTATTCACATATAGGGTACTATTTACGTATAGGGTACTATTCATTCGACGTCAGCAAACACTACCAGAGTGTAGTGCCTGAGCAATAGAATCTGATCATTCAGGCACCCAACATTAAAGAATATCCATCCCAATTGAGATATGTCAAGTCATCAGAAGGAAATGCAAATCTTCATAAAGTTGCACACGTTTGTATTTGACGACAACCACTCTTAAGTCTAGTCATCCTTTTGAAAGCTTCAAACGTAAACTTTATCTATTATGGTGTGCACTGATCATTAAGAACTATCCCTTCAATTTTCTTGGTCCCCTATATATATGAGAAGAGTGTAAAATAAGCTAAGCACAATAGCAACAAATAAAACCTTAATAAGTATGATATAGATAAATAACTTCTCAAACAAATTAAGGTATTGTTGAAGTACTCATCTATGCATTCACCGTATTTCTTTAATACTCGACAAACATCCATATCTCTCCATAATATGCTTCTCTCTCCTGGCTCATCTGGAATTTCTTCATAAACAATTTCCTTACTCATTTGGGCTAATAAATCATGCATCTCTATCTTTTTGTCTGTTGAAATGGTTATGAAACACCTATCCACTCGTGCATTTATTCCACTTTCTGCATTGAACATAACCATCCAAAATTATTGTAATTGCTTCCACGTTATTTCCTCTAAATATACATGCAATGTCCAGAAATAGCCTCTTTTGTGTATGATCCAATCCATCATAACTTATTTTAAGCACATTTGTAATTTCCATGTTAGGCACTTATTCCAGTTTCTTCAATTCACTTTGTCCAATCTTTTACTCCCTTTCCGAATAAAAGAGAACCCAGAACTTTTAGTGCTAATGGAAGACCATCAGCATATGATACTACTTGGAAAGAGAGATCTCCGAAACCTTTCCTAGGAAGATGTTGTTTAAAGGCATAAGAACATAAAAGTTAAAGAGCTTCGACATTATTTAATTTTTCAACCTCATACATATAATCCACTTCATGTGTGGTTAACAGATTTTTTTTTTTCTGGTCGTTATGATGATTCTACTTCCATTACAAAACCAAGAATGCTTTCCAACTAAGTGCTCTAATTGTTTCGAATCATCTACATCATCGAGAAAAATAAGAACTTTTTTAGAGGAAAGCCTGTCCTTTATCACTTCGACACCTTTATGAATATTCTCAAAGTCAATCGGGCCTTTTTAACCCTGCAGTATCATCAAGAAGTTGTCAGAATTTAAGGCACTTAATCTGCAAGGATTCTTCCTATTACTTCAGATGAATCTAATACTTTGGAATTGAATGGAGATTTTGTTATAAAGAGCAAGGATGATGGTAGTCTTAAGCAATTCCACCAAGCCCACAAATCCCAATCATATGAACATCATCATTTGACTGAATCTCTAACCTTGATATTAGTCTTTTTAAACGAGAATTCATTCCAACATTGTTCTCATCAACAACTAAACCCATAAGTCTCGTTTCGTGGATTTCCTCATTAATATATCATGACTAATCTCTGATTCATAGCTGTTAATTGCAAATCATAACAGAACATGCACTTTGCATCAGAATTAATTAGTTGTAAAAGACAATAAATCATATGACCAAAATTTAATGATGCCTGATTTTCCAATTATAACTTGTTAGAGGTAATAAGAATTTAAAATTAAAAGGAAACAAACCACTGATTGAATTCATATATAAAATTACAAAATCATTATTTTTAAAAGTGCATATACATGTGAAAGAAATGATAAAAGAAATGCGTTATGACACTTACATTAGCGCGTTGTATGGAAAAAACCTTAAATATTTTTATTATCTTGTGGAACTCGATCTTTTAGAAGGTTCAAAATAAAATTGACTTGTCTATAATAGTATTATCATCCTCTTTTAATAAGGGATTGCATCATTCAAACAACTACTGATCTACATCAAATCTATTTTGGACTTAATAATTTTCATACTGATTAGATGGTTATTACCATAATCTTCTTATACTCATGACTTTGTCTCACCATTTCTATTTAGTGGAAGTTCTCCTTATGTTTCAATCCTAATTAGTGACGTAGGTTAGATCAAATCAACCAAAATCCTTATTTTGGTTGTTTTGGATAAATTATCTATATTTCTTTTTTAGATATTATTTTTATTTCCTAATATTAATAGAGTATTATTTTCTTTCCTATTATTGTTTTGGGATATTATTTCTTTTTCCCATTATTGTTTTTGGTATTATTTTATTTCCTATTATTGTTTTGGGATATTATTTTATTTCCTATTATACCCATATTATGTCTAGGGTATAAATAGATGTTTTAGAGTTTGTTTTAGGAACTTTTATCACTTTTATCAATTCTATTTAAAATCAAAGCTTTTTCCTTATTTTGTTTCTTGGATTGAGAATTAGTCTCTAGGATTGAGATGTGTTATTCTTGTTGATCAATCGTGCTACACGCTGCGTCAGGTGGTATCAAAGCGAGTTTCTCCCAATCTATGGCTAATACTAGTGCAAGTGATGGCAACCAATCCCAAGACGGTGATCGAGGATTGTAGGCTGTTTGGAGGTCGATTAACAAGCAACTACAATCAATCCAAAATTTAACACATCGTTGGAAACAGTACAAGCACAATTACAAGCGCTATTAAGTATTCGTGGACAAGGGCGTAGGAATGATGATGAGAAATAAGGCGGAGGAAATGGCCTTTCTAGACCCACTTTTAATCCCATTCCAAATATACAAAATCAAAGAAGGTCAATCACAGGATTTGGTGACACTTTATATGAGGAGGTCGACTTGGGTGAATTTGCAAATCCATGTGGTAGACAAAGAGGTGGAAGATGCTGGTAATCAAACCATGAGAGCATAAACGAATACAAACTAAAGCAGTAGATATCCCTAACGCTGGGCCAAGGATTCTATTATCGGTGGGTTTTTTTGATTGGTTAATCAAGGTAGACAGTTCTTTGACTATACTGAGTTGCCCGATGATAGAAAGGTTAAATTTGTTGCTTATAGGTTAAAAGGGGGAGCATCAGTATGGTGGGACAAATTGAGGGAGATGAGGATGAGAGAGGGGGATGGTCCGGTTCAAACATGGCGTAGTATGAAACAGTTATTACGAGGTAGATTTTTTCCTCCGGACTATGAATAATATGTTTTTGATGCTTATCAAAGATGTACACAGGGTAGCAAGAGTGTGAATGAATATACTACTAAATTTTTAGATTTGGTAGAGGAATCGACATAAGAAAGTGAAACCAACAGTGTAGATATTTAATTGTCAAGGCATCATTAGAGATAAAATCAAAATATGGAGCCAATGTGTAAGACACTAGAAATTTTTCCATGAAAGTTGAGTTAATCGATCTAGAGAAAACTCGTGGTACTAACTCTAGGAGATATGGAGGGGTAGACAATAAAGCTCCAAGTGACAAAGGAAAAACACCTCTAGCTAAGTCTGATACTGTGGAGACTGCCAATGTTGGTGTGGGAAAAGGGAAAAGTGTAGCAGTGGAAAGAGGTAAGGGTAATACTTCTATGCCTACCAAAAAAAATAATCCTTATGCAAGGGCTTTCGATGTTAAGTGTTGTAGATGTGGAGAGGTCAGCCACCTTCCACCGTAGAATTCCTTCCATCGGTCTCTGTGCTGGTCTAAGGAGAGTGACTCAAGAACGGCGTGACAACAAAGCTCCCAAGTTCTTAGAGGACCAGATCCACTGTGAAGATTCTATTTGTTGAACGGTTTCCCAAATCTCCCAGTGAAGTCTTGAATATAATCCACTTCCTACTTGAAAATAGCCTGTAAGGAGCTGATGTTCCTCTTTTGTTGCACCGAACAAAGGTACTGCGATACAAATGCCAACCAACGGTCATTGAATGAGTTTATTTAGTTGCGCAAAGCTTATGAAACCAGGCTAACGCGGGCCCTCGCAAACTAGCCGAGAAAACTTTACACAACAGATGGTCATTGCCGGCGTTTAGTATCATTGTTTTTACTATAGTTGAAGCATGATCATGCGACTCGCAGCCGTCGAACAAGGTAAAAGCAGGTATGGCAAACCCGCAAGGAGGCTCCTAGTCAAGAATGTGTTGCCATAGGAGCTAGGAAAGCATGTCGTTGACTCCCCGAATTGGAGCCACATAAGATGTAAAATGTTGGCCCCAGGCCGGGCTAGCGATGTACAAACGGCACATGGCATCGCGCCAGCAATACCGACCATCGCCCGGGCCTGCCCAGTACCACCGCCCGCTTCTCTCCTTGCCCGTAGGACGCTGGCCACTAATGGCATCAAGGTAAGGGCGATACAAGTCCTCTTACGCGATTTCTAGTCTTGTTTTTTGTTGGCAATAGGCCCAAAGGGGGGGAACTGCCTGAAGACAATTCATCATCTGCGGAGTATTGACATCGGTAAGGATGATGGGTTCCTTTCCTTTATTGCGAGTGATCAGATACCCAACTTAACCGCTATCCCGCACTTTGTTTCCAAGATCATGGCTTTTCTCCATCTAGGCCCACAACTGGTTGTTCTCCCACTGCAATTGTTTTGCATGAGCTCATAACTCTTTCATCTGCCTTGCTTGCTCCTCCTGTTTCCTCTCCATGCCCTGACGCCAATGGAGGAATTAATCTTCTATCGATTGGATCACCAGATTAGTTAACATTGCGACTACCTTGAGAGAATTAGATGCGGAATGGGGAATTGACAAAGTTACAAGTGACGAAGGGCTGGTGGACAGTCATTGAAGCCAAGCCCTTGTAGCCTGTAAATGAGACTTTCTATTCGCTTCCCACAGACGGTGCCAATTGTTGTTACCTTGAACGTCTGAATTTCGGGGCATCAGCAGCGCAATGCAAACCTACAAAAAAAGGGCGATCTGGGAACGAAGGGTCGGCCGCCTCTCCAATGATTAAGTCAGCAAAAATACAGATAGAACGGGGAAGAAAGTTCACACGGTTGGAATTGCATACCTCTCCCTTGTGGGGGATCGTCCTGATTTATAGACAATGGTTGCCGAATCGCCCTCCTATCTCGAGAAGAAATCTCCTCTTTTTAAGGATAAATTCGTTTTTCCTTATCTAGGACTAATTTTCCCTTATCAAGGATTATTCCTCCGAGAAATTTGGGATTTGGAAACTAGGAAATTTAAAGGACAAATATCCTCTGAGTATTTCTCGTCTTTATCTATTTATCAATAACAATCTTGCCATGTGCGGAAGGATGGTTGGCTAGGGGACTTAAAACTCTAGACAAACCGCCCTAAAGCTGGCCTTTAGGGAGACTACCTGGCTTTCACAATCGGGCTTTCAGATACTCTCGTCTAAGTAGTGCCCCCTAGTTTTAATACAAGCAGTGGCTTCGGGCAATAAGCCATCAAGGCCAAGTGGGCCTTCAAATAAACGAGTCCTAGGCCCATTGAGTAGTGGGTCTAAAGATCAAGGCACCTACAAGATGGAGTGTGAAGGAGCCTTAGAATCATTAGGGTGGTGGGATTTTACGATTTCAAATTGAAAGTATGTGGAATGATGAAATTCCTTAGAAATCGTATGTCAAGAACATCTCGGGCTATTTGAATCGCAGGGATAAGGTGCATAAATGCCCTTGACTATCAGTTCATGATCCAATTTGCACCTAAACATTTTTTCACCCCAAGATACTTCGACATTTACTTACATAGCTCAAATCTATGCCCTGTAAGGGACTCCAAATTTTTGCATTTGAACATTTTTTCGGTCCTGTGGATATTCCCCGACTTTACTTATATAACTCAAATCCATGCCCTTTACTCCAGTTAAATACCCAACACTATTGGCCATTGATTTTTATTTGGGGGAAAATAGGATGAGATAATGAGGAATGAGTCAATTCACAATAGTACATTATGAGATATTAAAGAATAGGACTTAGTGACTAAATAATCAACTACCAATATTATTCAAGAGAAATGTCCTCCATAAGTAAGGAAAATTTAGGGTTTGTTTGCTCCTATTTTTGAAAAGTGTTTTTTTAAATTGTTATTGCTATATGAATTTAGTATATTTTGTAGTTTTTCAGAACTAAAAAGTAACTAAACATGTTCTTCCTGGTTTCCTTGTTCTCTTTGTTTTTTAGAACGGAAAACCGTTTTCAGGAACCAAACATGCCCTTGGGTTTTATCTAAAGTGTCTTGGAAGTTTTATAAACGGATTACCTTAAAATAATATAATTTAGAAGTGTATATGGAGATTTGTGAATGGCTTAACCTACCATTTCATAAAATAATATAATTTAGAAGTTCATGAGTAAAACCTTCAACTTCATAAAAATAAGAATACTGGGCTAGTTTGGACAATTTAAGGAAAAGATAAAAGAAAATAAAATATAACAAAGAAATGGAAGGAAAAGAAAAAGAAGAATGGAAATATACTTCTTAAATAAAATAAACTATTTTTATATGTTTTTAATAATTTATTTTACTTATTTTTGTCCCTTGTATAAAGATAAAATCATTTTAAAATAGAAATAACAATAGTACGACATTTATTAAAAAAAAAAACAATATTACGACCTGCATGTCAGATGGCTTATGGCTAGATGCCTTGAATATTTACAACGGGGAATTATATGTTAAGGGGCAAAGAAATTAAAAAAAGTATATATGCAAAGCTAATATTATCAGATCCTATACTTTTGGGAAATGAATCTAAAAAAGAATTCCAAGTTAATTTCTATTGAGAGAATTTCTTGGGACTATTTTTCCAATTGAATGTCATATCTCTTCATTCCTTTTTCCCCACCTCTTTGAATCGAATCTCTCAGGATCTTTATTCCAAATTTTACTATCAATAACTCCCTTCATCGATTTTTCTTTTCCGCTCTATCTTAAGGTTTTTCTACATTCTTCCAAAATGTTGGCTCCATCTCCAAATACATCTCGTGGACTATCTCATCGGGAGATAAATTGATTCACCTCCACTGTTACGATGAGCCCCACTGTAGCTCAGGGAAATAGGTCAAGCCGCGTAAATGGATCGAATTCCAATCAAGGCTTATTTTTATTCGGGTTCGCTTTTGGTTAGCCCAACCTTATCTTATATAGGGTCGTAGGTCAAAACGGACCAAAATAGGCATGACATTAAAAAATTAAAAATAATAATTTTGCAAATTTTTTATTTGTAAAATAAAGTTATTTTTATATTCTTAATAAAATAAATTATAGTTATATTTATATATATATTATTTCAAATAATATTTCATACTAATATTATTTTATTTTATTAAAAACATTTATTTAATAACTATTATTATTTTTCTATAGACAACTATTTTATATCTTTTCATAATAAAAAAAACTAATATTCTTAATTTTTTTTTTTTTGAAAAGAGAATTATTATATTGATTAAAACTAAATACATTCGATAAGAACACAAAATCAAATTCGCTAAAAACTTTAGAGAATGACGCAAAGATACAAAGTTAATAAGCATACCCACCTGCCTAAAGCCTACACATACGACACTCCTATGATAACTTAAATACCTATGACTCTGGTTATACAATATATTGATAATTATGATTTGATTCAATGTCACTGTCTCTGTCTGATTGAAGATGTTTTATTGTTTAAATTACCCACATACAAGAAAGCGCTGCAACAAGACGATGAAAACGAAACCGTCATACTAAGATGACACAAACCACATGTCGTACAAAATGACGATACAAACATGCTGCATAAGACGATAACAAAAGATAAATTAAAAATTAAAAATCTAACTAATATTCTTAGTAATTAGAAAATAATATGCAGTCATTAAAAAATTTAAAATAAAAAATGAGTCAAAATGGACCAAGCGGGTAGACCCGACACAAGCCCAAACGGCCACGGGCCTATTCAAGCCGGGTCAATAAACCCTGATTCTATTCGAATCACTATTTTCTCAGCTTGACCTTCAAAAATATGGGTTAAAATAGACCAACCCATTGTATCGAATCCATTATCCCACCCTTAGCCCCAATCAGGATACTATTCTCGTGACAATTTTGGAATCCTCGTGATTCACATGAGCATACTATCGTTAATTTTCAAAGTACAAGCTTGGCCTAAGGGATTTACCTTTCCATATTATTAGTTTCTTTCCCCTTAATTTGTTAATTGGTACAAACCACGTACGTCTTCAAGGTCCATCATCCCAAGTCCTCTACGCCAAGGTCGGCCCTTACTTTATAAAATTCTAGGCTATTTTTCAGCTCCTATTATAAAATATATATATATATATATATAAAAGTTAAAAATAAATTTTTATTGAACAAATATATTCAACATTACATAAAAATTTACTCTAAGTTTATTCTACAAGCATTTTAGATAAAAATCAATAATTAAACTATTAAAATCAATTTGTTCTAGCATATGCTTTTCAATAGACAGTATAACCAATCCATTCAATCTTTTCTGTGACATTGTTGATCGGGCGTATGATTTTGACACCCCCAACTTTTGAGAAACTTCTTTCGCAGAGGCAATCAGAATCTCCAGATAGCTTAATGTATTCTAAGCAATCCATACATTTGGAAAACAGAATCCATCATTTTCAAATGGGCCTAACACTTCACCGCTCTTTCTGGGTCTCCCTTTGGTAAGCACTTTCTCACAATCTTTAGCTCAGAAAATAACTCATCCCCATCAACATTACTTGTATTACTAAGAAATTTATCCATAGCTCCCACTTGAGATTGTAAAAACTCCTCAGCTTTTCTTTTCTTCTTTCTTTTTTCATATCCAGACAAATACTTTCTAGTAGACATAATAACTCAATTCAATATCAATTCAAGATCAAACTTTAAATTAGATCAATAATGATAGAACCTGATGAGAGAATCTTGATAAATTTGATCAAACGAACATGTCTTCTTTCTTCATTGAACTGCATAATAAAATATAAACTAACAAAATTAATATTTGATAAAATATAAAATAATCAAATAAAAATACGTTAAAAAATAAATAATAAATTATTTCATACCTATGATCAGATTACTGAAGATTTTTGTCTGTTTGTTTTTTTATCAGCAAAAAAAGGAGGAACTCTAATTTTTTTCAGAAAGAGAAACCCTAATATTTTTGAACGGAGAGAAACTCAGATGTTGAAAGAGTGTTGTAACTTTTTTAACAAAAATAAAAGAAGCCATCGTATGTAGTAACTCCAAGAATTCAAGAATTTAAAAAGACATATCATTTAATGAAGTGGGGCCCATGTGAGACTCCTTTATCAGATTTTAAAGAGAGCCTGGTAGCCTCACGATTTTAACGAGTTTTTCGGCAAATCGTTAACAACCAAATTTTTTTATTATATTTAATTAATTTAAATTATAAATATATATAATATTTTATTATTTCAAACAGAGCCCACTGAGTAAAGTGGGGCCCCACTATAAAGCTGGGCTCCTAGGCAGCCTCTACCCTCGCCTATAGGCGCGTGGGCTCTGCGCTGCTCCCAGCATCAACATCTGACGCATCGCGACGCCCATTCTCGGGGTCCGCCGACCACCAACTCAAGGAATACCAGAAATGTCTCTGCAACCTACCCGACATTCACAAAATCCGGCAGAGTCTCCTTTGTAATGGAGGGCCCCACCCGCATCTCATCACCCATTATAACCCGCCCCAACCAATCACATGATACAATATGGATAAAAACGGCCTCTTGGGCCCATACAATAATATCCATCATCATACATCAACATATATCATGTTTCCAAGAGTTAAATGTTTACTCTTATACAACATAGATGAAATATCTCATTCTAGTACATGTGAACATCGAAGAACCCTCAAAGCCACACTCCCAGCTTCTTCTAAATCTCGGGCCTCAGACGAGCCATCTCTCGTGTGCCCTCAGACCAAAAATATGTTCCTCACAGGTGAGCTAATGCTCGCAGTGGAATCACCCTAAGGGCTACTCTCCACCCAAGTTGGCAGAATGTTCCAAAATAAATACACATTCAAGCAAATGCATGATCCTACTTGGAATGTCTACTTGACTAACTCGTGATCCCGAGTCCTCATCGACTTCACACTCGCCTCTTAAGCCTCTCGGGGATGAGAATTCTTATATTCATTTGTTTGTTAGTGGACAACCCTCCGATGTGTAGATATTTAATCGGTCGTCTCCGACGATCGATATTATTTATGCACTACCCTCCTCGATATATCAATCACTGCCTCCGACGACATATTTTTAGTTTAGACAACCCCGATAATTCACATTTTAGACAACCCTCCGAACCATTTTCTCTATACTCATCTCATGCACTCACTCCTATAGTCCTAAGGTGTTCCAAGGTATATGGAATGCATGTATGCGCTCCATGTTTAATTCACATGTAAATATATAAACATGCATATATTTACAAACAATCAATCTAATAATAATCATGTCATGTAAATTCTCATTTCATACATCAAAATTAGCTCACTTGGGCTAATAATCATACATGAGCAATCCAATTTAAATCACTCCGACCAAAACACATTTTCAAAAATTATTTTGTGACCACTGCTTCTGAACAATAAAACCCTAGGTTACCTGCTCCTTCAAAGCACAAATTACTCCGGCTCAATTTAGTGAACTCCGTGCTCACGCTATTCCGGCCTCAAACAAACCAATACATGATTTACAGAACACTTCATCACACATTTAACCCAAACAAATCAACACCGATACGGGCTGTTCGTGGGTCTCAAATCTAAGCATTTCGATTCCCAAGGCCTTGAAACTGAACAAACGGCCGCTCAAGGCCTCAACCAACCAAACATTAACATGGTACTTAAACAAGACAAAACCCAAGAGAGGAGAAACCCCTACCTCTCGGAGTTTGAGGAAACTCCCTAAATCCGCACTCCACTGCCTTCTCTCGTGAGCGCTTCTCCTTCACTCAAGACCGCCGACGGTTGGATCGCGTATTTCTAGAGAGAAGAACGACTCTCTCTCACTAGAAACTAAATCTGGAGCTCACTGCATCTTTTCTCTCTTTTCGATTTCACGTTTTTGCCTTTTGAATTAAGAAGACAATCACTATAAACTTCATTCTTTAGTGACTTAAATCAAATCTCATAATGACCATTACGTCCCTTCATTTCCCAATTTTGACATTCGGCACTATCTCGGCCGTCCATTTTCATCATTTCTCTACTCATACCACTTATGGCACATGAGTACGTGTCATATGTGACTTTCGTCGCATCGAAAACCTTTTTACGGCACCCGAACCACGATGCCTCGAAAAACGTGTCAACTCCGACTGTCTCGGAATTTGACGAAATTTTACGTGCTAGCTAGATTTCGCGAGACGATTCCAACGGTGAAATCCATTTCATCATCCGAGATCTAGAGAATAAATTACAGATTTTTAACCGAAATTAACAACTTTGTAATCGAAATTACGATTTTGCCCTTTTCCGTAAACACCCCGTCTTACATTCTCCTCTCTAAAAGGAATTTCGTCCCGAAATTCTGTGACAATTACAATCAATCACATGTATGCAACGTGTATTCTACTATGCGTGTAAACAAATATTTAAATCTTAAACGACTAAACCACGTACTCTTCATCCCTTAAACAAGAAGGGATAAAATCTCATCATGTCCTTCGTGCTCCCCACGCCGACTCCTCCACTCCATAGTGCCTCCATAGTACCCTCATAGCCTCACGGCCCTAAGGCCGCAAAACCCGATCACTGGCTAATATCAACAATGCACACCGGTCCCTCCTCAAGGTCCCATTCGCTGGGTGGTCAACCTCAACTGGGTCCCCAATCCACCACATGAGCCGAATCCTGAAAGATATTTCCTGAAATACGAGAATGGAAAATCTCGTGGACACCCGATTACGTCGGGCGATAACTCAACCGAGATGCACAAAGGCCTACTCTCTCGAAAGTATCTCGAAAGGCCGTCCAATAAACCTCGACGATAGCTTCCTACCGCTTTACCGAATCCTCGACCACTCCCTCTGTGCATCACCTTCTGGCAAGACATGATCCCAACCTCGAACTCTAAGGCTCACGTCAGACATCTCGGTGAGATAGCTCTTCTCTCGGGTCACTGCTTCGGAGAAGACACTGCCGTATCGTCACCTTCTCGGAGGTGTTCTAATCGCATCAGACTGGCTGATGGAGCCCCTCCCACCTCGGTCCAACATAATACACCGTACGGCCTCCCATACAAAGGCTACTCTCATGCGGTAAGATCTATATACTCGCCCCGATGAACCGCTGTTGTAGGCGAATTCCACTCAAGGGCAAATGCCCCCACTACCCTTATGACTCCAGACGATGCTACAAAGATGTCCTCTAACACCTGTGATAGTCCCTCTCAAACTCGACTCATCCGTCCGAGGGCAGGAACGTCAGACTCATGGTCACTGGTAGGCCCATGAAATCCTTTGGAAACTCTTCCAAAAGTGTGTCGTGAAACCTTAGTCCCTATCCGACACTATGGATACCGGTACCCATGTAATTCTGATCATTCGACGTATAACCTAAGCACTTCCAAGGCGAAGGTCATCCGTGACGCTAGAAAATGTGCCGACTTCGCGGAGTTTGGCCCACTATAACCCATACCGCTGCCATGTCTCTCGCTGCGTCCGCGGGTGCTCGGGTCACAAAATCCATCGTGACATGCTCCCACTCACCCAGCCACCTCCATTACCGGCAGCCTCACCGCTTCCCGGGCGCCAAATTCCTTTAATCACGACATGAGACATCGTCAACGAAAAGTCCCCACGTGTCTCTTCATCCCGCCTCCAAAGACACTGATCACGAAGATCCCGGTACATCTTCGTGCCACCTAGATGCACGACAAATCGAGAGCAGTTGGAAACTCCCTGAGAATCTCCTCTCAACCTGGCCAATCGGGGAACCACTACCCGTCCCTATCGAAGACTACCATCTACGTGAACGGTCCGCACTCACACCAGATTTGATTGTACTCCCGGTCCCGATGGACACCTTTTCATCTCCGCGTCCCGCCACTCGGGACTCAATCACTTATTCACCGTAGGACGGCAGCCACCTAAACTCCTAAGGTACTCGAGTCTCGTCACGATCAGAAACTCAACCGGTCCCACAGTCTCGAGCATCCGCCACTTCGAGAAGCTATACTAGCCAACGCTCCTCGTGACTTCCGACTGAGTGCATCAGCCACCACATTTGCCTTACCGGGATGGTAATGCAAAGTGAAGTCATAATCCTCTAGGAACTCCATCCATCTGCGTTGCCTCATATTGAGGTCCCGCTGCGTGAAAATATACTTCAAACTTTTATGGTCTGAGTACACCTCGAACTCCTCGCAGATAAGTGGTTTGGCACAAATCTTCATGGCGAAGACTACGACCGTCAACTCCATGTCGTGTGTGGGTAATTCCCGCTGTGGATTCTTCCTAACCGACAAGAACCATAAGCTACTACCCTCCCGGACTGCATCAAAACACATCCCAATCCGGCCCTCGAGGCATCACAATACACTATGTACCCCTGTCCCTTGTCCGGAACTATCAAGATAGGAGCTGAAGTAAGTCTCCTCTTCAACTCCTAGGAACGCTCCCTCGTGACGGCCATCCTAATCAAATCCTCGACCTCCTTCCAGTCAACCTAGTCATAGGTGTCGCATCCCTCGAGAAACCTCACAATCTCTCGACACCCAAACATCCCAAGAAACTACGATCTCGAAGATCGACTTCGGGCCTCTCCCAATCCCATCACCGCCCTCGACCTCCTCGGGTCGACCGACACCCGGGATGATGACACCACGTGTCCCAAAAATCTCACCTCAGTAAGCCGAAACTCGCACTTACTCGAACTCGCGCATACCGATGGTCTCAACAATCAGAACGATCCTCAAAGTGATACTCATGCTCCCACTCCGACCGGGAGGGACAAGATGTCATCCACGAAGACCACGACAACCGATCTAAATAGGGTCGAATATCCCACGATGAGATCCATGGAACAATGTTACGACTGGCCAATCCAAAGGGTACCAGTAAACTCAAAGTGCCCATAACGTGTCCTAAACGCTTTCTTAGGGATATCTGTATCCCTAACCCTCAGCTGATGGTAACCAGTTCGAAGGTCTATCTTGGAGTAGACTCGCGCTCCTCTCAACTGATCAAACAATTCATCAATCCTCGGTAATGGGTACCGATTCTTGATTGTAACCTTGTTCAACTGTATGTAATCAATGCACAATCGAAGGGTCTTATCCTTCATCTTCGTGAAATGCAACTGGTTACCCAGGTGTGAAGTGCTCTGGCCTTATGAACCTCGTCTAATAGCCTCAGAATCGGACTCGAGTTCCCGCAACTCAACTCGGTGCCATCCTATGCTGAGTCATGTAGATGGGGCAGCACTGATACGCCTCATCATCACCGTCTACTACCTGTGGAGGTAGTCTAGGTAGCTCATCCGAAAACATCCACATACTGCAAGTAAAACTACTCCCGAGGTGTATCGCACTCGGGTCTCTCCTCGTCCTCAAGGGTAAGGCTCGCTAGCCAACCCGCTAACTGTCCCTGACACCTGGACTCATATACTGTCTGGGGCAAAATGCCATGCTTGTCTCCTTGAAATACCACACGAGTACCGTCCTGCGTATGGCGGTAACCCTCCTACGCTCACAATCGATAACGACCCTATAAGCTGTCAGCCAATCCATCCCCAGGATGACATCGAACTCTGACATGTCCATGATCCTCAAGTCCACTATAAGTAGAGTCCCCGAGATCTACAACTCGCAACCTTGACATATCATCCTTATTCTCGCTAATCCCGAGAGAGAAAACCCACAGATAAAAGGCTCCTTTAAGGTCTCAACCTCTAAGCCCAACTCTCTACGGTCGTATCGTCTCAACCATGGAGTCTATATCATGTAGGCGAAGTCCTACAATCATGGCCCGAATGGACAACTTTAGCCCATTCTCAAATCTCTTAACCTTGGCCAAGTTTGTGGCCACGTAATCATCAACAATTCGGGCTAGCTCTGTGAACCTAGTCACATAATCCACCACGCCATCGCCCTCGGCTTCAAATTTCCAGGAACTCCCGAGCCTTCAAGTAGCCTCTAGAAAGTACGCACTCTGGCGCATGTACCCCCGAAATTCTTCCAATGTCATCGCCTGTGTCTCTAGAGGTCCCCGCCCATTTCCACTATATTTCCGGGCCTCACCTCTAAATGAACGCAGCCTAGTCTAATCCGGGCTCATAGAGGTAAATCTCCAGCCTCTAACACCTTCCTATCCGCATAAACCAATGGTCTCACACCACCCGACCCCCCCCCCCTCTCCCCTATGAATGCTCTGAGGATGATGCACCCTAAACGGATCTTCTGTCTGCACCTTTATACCGGTACGTGCGATGGCATTGTTTGTCTACCTACGACCTCATCAAAGTGTTGATCAAACAGGTGGTGTCGAGCCGATTACCAGTGGACATCCTCTACGTCCTCGTCCTCTACTAGCCATCTACACAATCAACATGACAGTTAAATCTCAATACAATATCTCTAAGGCATCAACACAGCCCCGAGACACTATTCATACACATAAATCAGTGTATACACATTGTCCTTGTAGTTACAGGTAATGCAAGGCAATCAATTTTGCATTTAAAACATTGTTTTCAACCAAATTTTATTTTCGAAATTTTTTGGTACATTTTAATTTTATCAAAAATTTTTTTTTTTAATTTAATAATTTTTTTTTTTTTTTTTAAATTTGTGATGAACCGGGTTCACGAACAATATCCAAAAATTTGACTCGAGAGCGATGCGGAGGTGGCCAGGAGCAAATAAGGCGGGGTGCAAGGTGCACAGCCGTTGAGTGGCCAGGGCAGCCACTGCCGACCTCGCGGAATGCGCGCCCGGCGGCGCCTACGAACTTTCTTTGCAGCTACTTCTTGGCGCCTCATCGTGCGCCCTTGCCGCCTACCGCGCGCGCGCCCCACAGCGCCCTACGCTCCACACCCACACGGCGCGGCGCGCTATGACGTGCCCAGTATATTGTCCTTATTCATGTCTGATTTTTGTCTGCCACAATTTCTCATCTAACCCGGTGCCACCGATCACGATACCGTGTATCGTGACACAGCTACTACCCCTTGGCCTTCCTTCTCTATTGCAATACAATCACCCGCAGCCACACTTCCTTCCAGTACACCAATACAATCGGCCTGCCCATTGCAATACAGCGGTATATTGTGTCAACCCTTCAAAGCCTTTGAGATTTGTCTGATCGAGTGTATTGCATTGCTTGCTCGCTCTGCTAAGGCCACTATGTTGCAATACAATTACTGCCCACTAAGTTACGTCACAATACAGTTTTCCAGCCTATTGCACACCTAAGTTGCAATACAAATCCTTATCTTGTCTGATTACCCTAACCATTTAAGCTAATCTGCACTGTACAACCCACTCTCTTGCAATACAAATATTTTCTCTATCATTTGGGCGGTAGCCCAACGATTAAACACCAAAAAAATTTTTTCATTATTCATTTTCCATTTATTTCAATGATTGGAAAAATCACTAAAAATCATTTTTTTCGGTTTCGAGAATACTAAAATAAATTCCTAAAAATTTATTTTCTTCTACTTTCTTCAGTTTTACCATATAAAACCTTAGAAAATTATTTTCTTCATCTCATGAACTAAATAAATTTATAATTTTTCTTTCGGTTTACACAAAAAAAACAATTTCCCCACCTTTTGTTCATTTCATTTCTCCCGACTATTGGAAGACACTAAGAAATATATACCTATATTTTTTTCTTTCAGTGCCGGAAAATGGTCCAGAATTTCCTCGAAGTCTCCTATATATAACACTAACTCTAGTGTTCCACCTCAAATTACTTAAAATTTGCTTTCATTTCTCAATAACCAAATAAATTTGCTCAAAATTTATTTTGTTTATTTATTATTATTTTTTTTCATTTAATTCTGGAAAATGATCCAGAATTTCCTCAAAACATCTTTAGACAACACTAACCCTAGTGTTCCATCTCAAATTTATTAAAATTTGATTTCATCATCCAACAACTCAAATAAATTTATTAAAATTCATTTCTTTTCTCCTCTTTGTTCCAGTTTTTACACTATGTAAAAACTTCAAAATTTTCCACACTTCATCCTATGCTATCAACCAAACATATCAATCATAAATCACATAACACCTCACAATTCATGTTATGCACAACCAAGCATGCAACACACTTAAATCCAATCACTAAAACATACCTTACATGCATGAAGTGTCCTAGTTTTTGTCATGATTTCCTAGGTAATCTCATACCTACACATATCATCGAACCACACCTAGTGGAGATGTTCTTACACACGACTATATGGCCTGGCCCAAGCCCTCATTCTGGTTTTATATACCTATACTCCGTCAAACCACCTAGTGGTGATGGATACCGACCCAGGAGCTACCTAGGTATTGGCATACTATTTCCCGTGCAGCCACAACGACGCCCCATTCCAGGGGTGTTGACTCTAGTCAGCCCTTCCCGAATACTGTGGATGTCGAGTAACCTGCCCGACATTCACGAAAATCAACGAGAATCTCCTTTGTACGGAGGGCTCTACAGGAATTCATCACTATGTCTCTTTGTCCCTGACGATCACATGATACAATATGGATAAAAAGCGGCCTCTGGATACTACAATAATATCCATCATCATACATCAACATATATCATGTTTCCAAAGAGTTAAATGTTTACTCTTATACAACATATATTAAAATACTCGAATTCTAATACATGAACATCAAAAGAACCCTCAATACATAAGCTCTTACAAATCTCGGCCTTTAGGGGAGCCACCATCTCGTCGCTCCACATGCACAGAAAAATATGTTCCCTCGACAGGGTGAGCTAATGCTCAGTAGTGGAATCACCCTAAGTGGGCTACTCTCCACCTAAGTGCAATGCAATGTTCCAAAATAAATACACATTCAAGCAAATGCATAATCCTACTTGAATGTCTCGTGACCTTCCGGATCCAGGAGTCCTCACCCGACTCCTCACACTCGCCCTAAGCCTGCATTGTAATTCTTATATTCATTTGTTTGTTAGTGGACAACCCTCCGATGTGTAGATATCAATTGGGCCGTCTCCGACGATTGATATTATTTATGGACTACCCTTCGATATATCAATTGGGCCGTCTCCGACGATTGATATTTTTAGTTTTTAGACAACCCTCAGATAATTCACATTTTAGACAACCCTCCAGAACCGTTTACTGCATATTTCATCTAAATGCACTCCTCCTATAGTCCTAGGGTGTTCAGTGCTATGGAATGCATGTATGCAGTTCCAATAGTCTAATTCACATGTAAATATATAAACATGCATATATTTACAAAACAATCAATCACACAATCATGTCAAGTAAATTCTCATTTCATACATCAAAATTAGCTATGGGCTAATAATCATACAAATGATCAAAATTTAAATCACTTTCGACCAAACACATATTATTTTCAAAAATATTTTTGTGATCCTTTGTTTAGAACGATTAAAACCTAGGTTCTTGTTTCAAAGCTTCAAATTATCGGTTCTTAGTGAACGGGTTCTGACCATTTCGGCCTCAAACAAACCAATACATGATTTATAGAACACTTCATCACACATTTAACCCAAACAGTCCGTAACACTGATACGGGCTGTTCGTGGGTCTCAAATCCAAGCATTTCGATTCCAAGGTTTGAAACCGATCAAACGGTCGTTCAAGGCCTCAACCAACCGAAACATTAACATGGTACTTAAACGATAAAGCCCAAGTAGGGAAAGCCCCTACCTCCTCGGAGTTTGAAACTCCCTAAATCC